>NW_022045865.1:276049-349419 GCF_001654015.2 Drosophila navojoa
GGACAGATGGCCTCTGGACAGCTGGCTTCTGGACAGATGGCCTCTGGACAGCTGGCTTCTGGACAGATGGCCTCTGGACAGCTGGATTCTGGATAGATGAAGCAGGATCAACCGGACGGTAAGATGATTTGCGTATGTCACCCACGTTGACTGGAACTCGACCAGCAACCGGGCGCTGTGCAACTGGTGCAGACACAACAGATCCGAGAGCTAGCTGTGCTGGATTCGAAGGTATGGACACCAGAGGCTCAGCACCTGGGCGTCTGCCCAGCGTAGCAGGTGGCAAGTAAGATGGCGATGGCTTGCTGACTACAGGAGCTGGGACGGGCTGAGCCGGGCGACCGCCAGGCAAGCTTCCAAGTGGCGAGGGGCTGGCTACGATGCCGTATGCGAGGCAGCTCAACAGGACAACGAAGGTGGCAGCCATTGTTGATATTGCTTCAGAAGGTTCTGTATGCGTTGCTAGTGGACAACTGATGTCTTCAATGAGAAGGCCCGGCTTATTTATAACTCCCAATTCCCAACAAAATCTGGCTAAGGCACTCAATTAAGATTTCAATCTGTCCTTACATAAACAAATTAAGAACAAAGTTAAATACTTATATCTGATATATCTAATAACCTGATCCCAAAATATATTACAGACTTTGGATTTGCTCCAGTTTGAAGCGATGTCTGATCTGTGAACTTCATATTTTATATTTATAAATTACAACTAAAAATACAAAGTGTGTTAAACTCAAGATCCGAATAATTGGAGCTCTGTCTGGTTTTGTGAAATGAGTTGAACGACTTTTGTGTATGGACATTTTTATTAAATACAAAAATAAATTTTTGTCTCTACAAAACAATTATTATTATACTATTCCCTATTTTGCGATGGAGGAAACCTCATACATTTCCCAAGATTGTAGAACGAGTAGGCTGTTAAGAAATTCGTAAATCAATTGCTTGTTTCTCTCAAACAGTTAACTACTCACCCCTTTCGTTAGTGCATATATAGTTGCGCATCTCGCACTCATTGCTGAAGGTTATGTACTCCTCCTGGAAGAACTGAGCACAGACGGGCTCAAAGTTCCTCTCGCACGGCCTCTCACAGGTCTTTTTGCAAGTCTCTCGATCCGTTTCCACCAGCTCCGCCTTGCCCTGATCACGGCGCGCACATTGCTCGACCTCTAGCAGGCACCGGTTATGGATAACATGACAACGCTCCTCGTCGGTTGCCCAGATGTAATCCTTCTCTGCCGAGCACTTGTACTTCACGTTGCAGTCGAACAGGCTGTGTCGCGCCTGCGTTTCCTTCAGTACGGCCAGAAGTGAAAGCAAAGCGATTGCCAATGCCAATTGATTTTTGCTGCTATTCCACATCTCTCTCATTGACGGTTTGCCTCGTAACTTGGCTATTTGTCCGGCATCGTCACGTTTTTATATGACTTTGCATGCATTGACGTCACTTCGTGGGATTTTTGCGAACCGTCAGGTAACGAACCTATATGCTTGTTTATACAACCACAATAGATATTCATTTTATCGCTTCATCGGCAGCTTTTAATTATTATTCATTGAAAAACGTACTTGCACTTTAATTGGGCTTTTATTATATTGAAATGGTATATCACTACCATCTTCAGTCCACATAGATATAATTTAATAATATTATATTTTTGTTATATAATAAATGAATCAAAATAATTATTCTCTGACTCATGGCAGTTGATTGCTGAATTCTTTTAGTTTATTGCATTGACCTCAAGCAATCCAAAATATATATATATATATACATATTCAATTGAATACACATTTTCAATCTGTTATCTCGATCACAGTTAAGCTCAACATTAAAATTTCTATTGCAGAAACAAATCACTCGTATCACAATATTCTCTATAGCTGGACACTTTAAAATTTACTCAGGGTCATGAGAGGAAAGACTTCTTAATTTTGTTTGCATATGCCATACGTTAGATTAAAGCCGCCTAACGAATAACACTCACTTTTGATTAGTATGCAAATTTCAAACTCATTCTGAATTGCTCTTATATAGTAAAAATTCATCTAAATAGAAATTTCTACTGTATTTTTTTCGAATATTCATTGAAGTTTATGAATACAAACAAAAAAATGGTTTAAATAAAAAGTAAACAAGTTTTGCGTGTCTTTAAGGTTTGAAACAGGTTTCAATTTAGGAAAGTATTATGAGGCCTTTTACCACTTCTGCTACTTTTATAATACTTGTTTTATTGTTTTTAAAATGATAAAATTATATATAGATGAATTAAAATTATATAGTAGATGAATTACAATAGAATTTTTATAGGATTAATTAGATAACAATTATATAATCCAAATGAATATAGACTAAATTTAATGTAGCTTCAGGGAAAGTGCTTAACACAGAAACCCAAATCTTATTTTTAAATTGTTAAAGGTTTATTTAATAATAATAATTGAAGTTTAAAATTGAGTCAATAAAAATTACGCCAAATTTGTATTTCTATATTGATCGAGCCTTCTCTTAACATAAATATTTGACTTTGCTAACAAGTCGTTTTAACAAATAAAACACAGGGATTATTGCTTTGAGAGAAGCCGTCTAATTGGAATTCGTTTTAAAAGCTTATCTTAAAAGACTCTGATTGACAATCAAGTATATCAACACAATCACATTAAAAACAGTCTTAGGTCTATGTAAAATATTATCTTTTTAATGATACTCAAAAGTTAATTAACAAATTAGAGATATGAACAAAAATTCCCATAAATACGTTAAGGTCAAGACAGATCAGCTAATTAGTTTTGACATCTCTGACCCAAATAAGGAAAGGTCATTTAATTAATTTAACTATAGCATATTAAAATTTTTCATAAAAGATCCTCAAACATTTCCTATCCTATATATGTATGATCTGAGTACTCTTTGTATAAATAATAATTGCCATCTTTCTAAACTAAAAATAATTCGTAATATAAGCGATCTGACATCTCTGTCAAAAGATATGGATAACCGTGCATATTTCTATAATTCATTTACTTAATTAAAAGTTTCCATTTTAGTCCAAGAAAGCTGAAAAAAGAAAACAGATATCAATTCGGGGTCTGGTTTATATACGAGATTACGTACTTTCGCCGGTTTGGCAGGTGTGCACAATCTTTTCGCACGCATTGCCAAAGTTTCTTCTTTGGCCCTTATAGGTGCCTCCAACTGGTTGATAAATTAGTGGACAGGCACTGGGGCAGAGCTTTTGACACTCCTCCTTGGTCGAAATGGACAGTGCTATCAATTAAATATGATTTTAATGAAATATTCACTGAGTTGAATTGACAGCTTCAGTTGCTTACGCGGCTTCCTGTGACAGTTCTCCCTGTCAAAGTAACATTTATTACGGAAGACACTGCAACCGCCACCGACTGCCCACACAACATCCTCAGTGTCGGGACAATCAGCCGAGCAGCTGGCACTGGCGTGACTTAAGGCCAGGCCAAGCAATGCGCAAGCAGCGTAAATGAGCTTCATTCCGGCTGTTAAGCATCAACTGCTGCCACATTGCCCAACGTAATGGGAATATATAGCACAATCGAAAAATGAAACTAGCTGGAGCATTTGAATATATTTTTGTTGATTAGTATGTATGTTTACTAAAATGCTAATAGGTTCAGCTGAGCAGCTGATAAAATAAACAGGTTTTGTTCACTACACAAAAAAAAAAAAAAACACACACATACACACATACACAACAGTTGTTCATAGAGCGAGAACTCTCTATGCAAACAAACAAATTTCAGATTTTACTCATTAACTTATTAAATATGACGTAAATCAAGAGACCGTGTTGATAAGGTTAATGAATTCTGTACACTAATTGGATAAGTTAATAGTTCAATCTATCAATGGGTGAATCCCCATCTGAAAACGAGCTCGTATACCATTAACTAAAACAAAAAATATATAAATATATGTTTAGTTCCGGTCAAGAGCTCTATTGGAGTATATTAGAAGCTAGAAGGTAGAGAAATTATGAAAATAATCATAATAAATCACATTAATACTAATAATATAATAATTATCATTTTTATTTATTTTTGCTTTATTTTATTTTATTTAATTACAATTATTTTCTTTTATTATATTATATTATATTATATATGTGTATAATTTTTTTTTTTTTTTTTTTTTTTTTATGCAACAAATTTAAATTTATCTAAACTTAAATTCTTCTTAAAAATATCAAACCTAATCAGTTTAGTAGCACTGCTTATGTTTTAATAGCCCAACTTTATACCCAAATATATAGAAACATTATTTGGTACACCTTTAAAAATGAATATTTTACCTTTCTTTATCATTATTAATATTATGCTAATTCTCCTCGATAACTGCATCGGCAAAGCCAACTCGTTTGGCATCTGCATCGAAAACGCTGTAAATGCGCGTCAGGAATATATCGCCCAGCACCCAGAAGCTCTCTGCGATCGGCATAAATCCAGCGATACAGATCGTATTACTGGGAGTTTCTAGTTTAACCACATAGTCGGCAGGGCTTAGAGTAAAGTTCTTCTCTCCGACATGGAAGTAAACATCTTGCAGACTCTCCATCTGACAGCTAACGACACTCGATCCGTTCACAATGACGGCCCCGATGGCGCTCTGCAGCTCCTCAAAGAGATCGATTGGCAGCAGAATAAACGAGGTGCCCGTGTCCAAGATGGCTTCAATCCTCTCAGCCACCTGTCGATTGCCCACAGACACGCTGGACATCTCGAACTGCCAGTAGCCGACCTTGGACAACGGCACATAGTGGAGATCGCCCAGGTAGCGGGACTCGTCAATGCCCCCAAATGTGATCTCGCCGCCGTACAGCTCGCCGGGCATGCGCCGCAGATAGACCGAGAACAGGCAATGCTCGACGAGATGCTGCTGGCAGAAAAGCTCCAGGAAGGGAGTCGTGTTGCGCCAGCCGATCTCGCCGAAGCCCAGGCCCACGATGCCATCAAAGGTGGTCCGAATGAAGGCAGGCTGATAGTGCGACAGCGTCTCCCCGAAGGTCACGCCGGGCACAGCGACATCCGCCATTCGCAGCGTGTCCTGCGACAGATATCCACTCACATATCCACTGCCGTAGGCCATCGAGTAGTTGTGACCGACTGGCACGTGGCTCCTCGACTTGTGCGCCTTGTAGCGACTGTGGAGCTGGCAGGCGACATTGCTCTCCGGGCAATTGCTTGAAGGCAGCCACGTGTTGGCCGAGCCCGTGTCGAAGATCACCCTGAACAGCTGTGGGGGCGTGCCCATGCTAATGCGCCCATAATACTCCATATTGTCTCTATTATCCAGCGGCAGCTTCAGCGTCTCTGTTGCCAGAAAACTGTGCAATTGCGGACTGGCCAAAGGCTTCGCCTTCACCTCCAGTGGCACTCGGAGCATGAGAGACTTGGCCAAGGGGCTGACATACACTTGAAGTAGGTACAAAACTATTATACACATGTGTAGCATCTTCGATGAGGTTCGTCCGAGAACTGAGCTATTTCGCTCTGGACTTTGTTAGCTGCCAATACACCTGTTGGCTGTAATGAGCCCATTAGGGCCAAGCAACAACGTGTGTTTTGGCATACCAATATATTTAAAAGTAAGAAAAATATTAAGTGGAAATAAAGGGAATAGCTATGAGTGTTTTTTTTAGGTATTTAATACGGAATGTTCCCATTTTTGAATACGGTTATCACAAATATTTATATAATGACTCGATTTAAAAATTAGGAAAAACTTTCAATGTGTTTTTCATGTTTGAATAATCAACTTAGTTCTTCAGAGCTTCGCACAGTGGTGAAAGTCCTTTACAAGGCGATTCCTGCCAGTCTGCGAAATACAAAAATTAAATCAAATAAAATATATATAAACTAAATATGTATTCACGTAAGACTAAATTAAGTTGCCACTCAAAACATATGTTATATATCCAATATTATATATATAGAAATATGTAACTTACTGATTCCCTTAGTGCATGCATTGACTCCCATCACACAGCTGTTTGAGAACTCGCAGCGCACCGGCCTTCCCTTGATCGTGGCCTGTCCACAGACAGGCTTATACAGCGCTGGGCATATGCTCGGACATTCGTAGGCGGCGAATATCTGGGCAAAGCAGAGCAGCAAACTAATTAACGCCAAACAGAACTTCATCGCGTTGGAGAGTGACAATAGAATATTTGATATTCAAAAAATCCGCTTGCTTATATAGCGACCGTTTGGCATTTGGCTAAAACTGGTTTCCTCTCTGAGAACGCTGGCATGGGGAGCAAAACAATTGTCATCTGCGTAGATGTGCGAGCATATTAATTAAAAGTAAATCCCAATTCGTATATCAGATAAACCAACACACTATTATTATTTCTGTGAACAATCACTTCCAGGTACTTATTACACCTCACTTGCAAGATAATTACACGAGTGTGAAACTTGAGGCCAGCTATTGAATGACTCTCTCTCTCTCGCACAAAGCTGAAGATTAATCTGGGCTTGACTGAAATAATACATTTCTGTGGGTCAACCGCATTGACCATTCGATTTTCCATTTATAAAATTCATTTTCTGCCACGAATCGATTCGTTACATAGCAATTGCTGGCAGGTGTAACAATAGGTCGTCAAATGTCTAGTATGCCGCAATGTATACCCGTTGGATGTGGAGCGTCTTGTGGCTCGTAGAGGCCTCGAACTGCGATTTCATACGCGAGCATGTTGCGATGGGAGACTTAGGAATGGGAATTCACTACGATAACATTTGTTGTATACAGCCTTGTTACTATCCTTGTTATCTACCACAACTGACATACATACCACACAGGCCACACAGGCCTCACAAGCCACACAGGCCACACAAACCACACAGGCCCCACAAGCCACACAGGCCACACAAGCCACACAATCCAGTAATAGTGCAGCCAACCGAGGCGCCTTGCTCGACCACGACGCCTTGCCCGACCACAACGAGGCACTGCATGACCACGACGACGACCTGTCCGACCACGACGACACCCTGTCCGACCACCAGGCGAACCACGACACCCTGTCCAACCACCAGGCGAACCACGACACCCTGTCCGACCTCCAAGCGAACCACGACACCCTGTCCGACTACAAGGACGCCCTGTCCAACCACTACGACGCCCTGTCCAACTACCAAACGACGGAAAAAGCACAAGTGCAAAAAGTGCAAAAAATCCCATAAAAACATTTTTATAATCATAAATCAAAACAAATGATATCCATAAGTAGCCTAAGGAGAATTTAAAAGAAGAGAAGGAGAAAACTAAGGGACTAACACAGATGAGCACAATAAACCGAATAAATAAAGTGTTTGCCAAATATTGTCATAAATCATATTAAGTGCAACTCTTCTTTAGTTAGTGTGAGCTTACATATAAATAGAGGACGTCGAATTGAAGAAGAGATTCATTACCTTTTCATTGTACAGTCAAGTGCTTCAAGCGTATTCAATTTTGGCGAAAGGGGCAAACAAAAACATGCGACGGTAAAGTTATCACAGAAGAAGCGAATGTGCCCGGCCAACAAATACCCTAAAACGTGCTCTATGAATTTTCGTTATTGAAATCGGACTGAACTAAATACACTCTGCGTCACGTCGGACTGTATTTATAGGCATAGTTAGCTAAATATCTGTAATTTAAAGTGTGACGATTTTTCGATTCGCCCTTTAGACGTGTGGCTAATCGGTAATAACAATACAAACTTAACGTTTTTATTCCAAGAATTTTCTGAGAGCTGTATGTTTTAGAGCTTTACAGCTAGAAATTGCTGTGGAAAGGTTAATTATTATTAGTATATAAATCAGTTGCATTACTACGTTACCAGATCTAAATATCATGGATTAATAAAATGATAAAAATAATAATTATGAAAGTGTTAAAAATTCTTAAAGTAATATTAAAAAGTTGGGCGTGCCTGACCATCTTCGATCTTTAATGTTTACAGAGTATAACAACATGCATAACAACATCTCTACATGTGGATGACTTTCAAAAGCGTCTCTCTGTCCAGTACACTCGACTTCAGTACAGTCCAGTCAAGTCAGGTCCAGCGCACAATTGAAGAAGATATTGTTGCCAGAAAGCAAGGTGCCTGTTGTGTTTTGGCAATTAAAATAATGTATGGTAAATTGAAATTTCATGCCAAATTATTTACAACTGAATACACAAATCCCTTCGAATCTGCTATTGAGCTTTGTGTTGGGGCAGATTCATTGATTCATCTGTTGTTACTTTTGCTTTATAGGTTCACAATTTCCCTGAAGTATATAAAATAAAATATGGTTGAAATTAATTTTACAAAAGAAGACTTCCCATTATCATTTTAGAGCGTTAATAAAGTAAAGCGAATTAAATAAGACAAAAAATCTACAGTTCTTACTTTTATTAGCTATTCATATATATATATATATTTTTTTTTTTTTTTTTTTTTTTTTTTTTTTTTTTAGTATAAAGGGTATATTCGTTGTTGTACATTGCTCAACTGGCTTTAAAGAGAATTTAAATTTAAAATACTAAGCTGCAGCCAAGTTTATAATAATTTTTGTCTTAGGAAGAAAGGGATTTTAAATATAAATTTTCATATATATATTTAATAAAATTAAAATATATCAAAAGCTTTTAGAATGAGTGAAGCACTTAGAGATTAAAAAATGCACTATATTAAATATATATTTTTTTTTAAATTGTTTTTGTTTTATTACATTACATATTGTTTTCCAAAAATTTATTGCAACTTTCTAATATAAATTTATTTAATAATATTATTTAATGAAGTAATAGTAATCTCATATACAATAAAGATATATTTTTTATATATTAAAAAATATATGTTAAAAGAAAAATTATATCTAATAATACAATTATTATTGACTAAAAAGTTCTCTATCGCTTCTCTATCTACTCTTTTGGATCAGAAATTTTTGTTTTATTTACACATCAAATATTGTTTATTTAATTATAAATATCTTGAGATATGAACAACTGAACACTTAGGCTTTCTGTTCTATTCTATAGTTTGAATAGTGACGTACATAAAGTATTATGAAATTTAAAATATTTACTTTGGGTATTATTTCTAAATAGAATTTTTAGCTATTCTGTTTAGTTTCGGTTTTTTTTTCATACTTAGCTTTATACACGTACACAAATGAGAATTTGCACAACTGAAATGAAATACAACAAAAATGTATAACATAGCTACCTCAAAAGCACATATTGTGATTAATTAAACAACGCAAATGATAACGACTGACAGGCAAATCAGTATAAATGCGAGCTTCAGATGGATCAAAATTTTAGTTTCACAACCGCAACATGGGTAAATTGTTGCTCTTCGTCGCCCTGTGCGCCGTATTCTTCAGTCTGAGCTCGGCTCTATCCCGGTGTTGCCCTCGACAATGCGATCTCGCATTTCGCTGTGATCCCTTTTACAGGGAACCGGTGTGGAGTATTGTCGATGGATTCTGCCGAGGCTTCCAGAATAGCTGCATATTCTCATCGGAGAACTGCAATCGTGTGAACAGCTGCCAGAGGGGTGAGTTGCATGGGAATTTCTAGGCATATATGTATGTATTTATTTAACAATCTCTGTCTATCGTTTAGCTTTGGTGAGGACATCAAGAGAGGCGTGTAAGAAACGTTGCATTCAGATCTGCCCACTGGGGGGCAGTGGAGTCTGTGCCACTTTCGGAGATACTGGCAGGGAAGGCGACCGCTTAACGAGCACCAGAACTTTCCTCAATCGCTGCCTATTGGATCAACACTCCTGCGTAAACGGAATACGTATGAAAATATCAAACAACTGTACTCGAAATACCCCCACTAAATATGAAATAACATTATCATTGCAGCATATATCAGCGTAGAAGAGGGCGAATGCAAGCAATAAGTGCCTTAACTAAAATTGAGTTGAGTCGAAGTACCGGAACTTGAATATTTCATCAGACAAAAACGAAAGTGCACAGCTCTCGGATGGCGCAGTGCGAACCGATCACTTGTTATTGACCCCCAACAACTGTTAAAGTATTTTTATAAATTTTATAAAAATATTGACACAATTTTTGAAAACAAATAAACACGGCAGAAGTAAATGACAAATCGAATGAATGTTGAGTTTTAATATCATTACAAAAATTGCACACGAGAAACAAGTCAGAATGAAAACCGGACTAGCTCCTGGCTTCAAACTTATTTTCCTTACATTGCTAATTTCAATCGGGCCTATCTATGGGCAGTTGTTCTCTTTGCAAGGTGCGTCAATTTTTCGTCGGAAACAGAATAAAATTTTCAAATAACATAATTTTCATTCTCAACATTTTTCAAACAGGACCCAACAAGTGTCACGACGTTTGCCCCACAGGATATCGCGTGGTCTGTGCCCTGCATGACGGTTGCCTGCGAACATTCGCCAGCAGCTGTGTGATGCGCATGTATAACTGCAAATATCAGAAAGGTGAGTGCGTGCAGTAGTGATGGAAATAAACATCGAGAAATTTCTGTTCCTTTCGCTCTCTTCCAGACTATCGAGTAATATACAAAAGGGCCTGCGAGTTCATAAGCAACGAGGACCTTAAAAAATTGGAGCTCTAGCGGCGACAGCGCGGCCGACAGCACCTAGCAGCAGTGAGAGATGGACGCTAGATGTCGCCACAGTGCCGCGCGCATGCGTTCCAATATATGTATATAGTTCAAAGTGGCTGTGGCATGGCAGCCGCCAGGATATACATATATCCAACCACTGCTGTTGCTGCTGTTTTATGTGTAACTTTCTCTCTGGCTAAACTGTCGTCTCGTCACGCCACAACTAAAACAAGCGTACATTTTAATTTAATTTAAAAGCGCAACTTTGACCTGTTTTAATCGTATACGTATACAATGTGCTATCTTTTTTCGTGATCTAAATTTATACCAAAAAGAAGAAAAATAACGGCGAACGCGACCACTGAATAAAATATCCTCTTGTATTAACATAGTCACACCATAGTGTAAGGACCAACAAATAAGTGTACATAATACAAATCGCAGACAACGACAAGAAAACTCGCTTGAGGCAGGCAGCAATATAACCTGCAACACACACACAAACACACACAGCGAGACACACACACACAAACACATATGCACACACGCACAGACGAAGGCTGCTCACAGTGAAGGTTCCAAAGATTTTACAGCTACTCGCGTGGCGATTCAATAACAGGTTAGTTGCCCAATTACTAATTGTTTTGACATTTAGCCAGTTACCAGCCATATACATAGTTTCGATTTCAAAGCCAAACAAATTGCGCATCAATTATGCAGAACAATACCATGTCACTCACTCGATTGTTCCGGTCGTATGAGTGTGGAGCAGCAGCCGCTGGCCACATTTCGAAGCATACATTTCAGCCCCATTGTTGCAGTATGAACTATACAAACATGTCTGCACACACAACGACACACACGCACACATACGTGCTTGAGGTATGCATGTGTTGGTGGAGTTTATATGGGAGCATTTATATCTCTGTGAGTCTGTGTGTGCGGCTGTATCATGCATGCACACACACATATACACACATGCCAGCTTGCGAATATGTGCAAACAAACAATGTAGGGACATGTGTGTGTGTTTATGTGAGTGAGTGAGTGAGTGAGAGTGTCCGCGTCCGTGTGTGTCTAATGCGTATGTAAATGTGAGAGTGCGACCCTGCCACTGGATAACAATAGCCACACTTCAATGACCTAGACCTCGACCACGAGAGATTTAAATGCCGCCAAGTGGGAGAGTGCATTGCAGTTGGCCTCCCACAAGTTCTAGGTCGTAATTTAAACTGCGCAATTCCAATTATGTCCATGTTGGCGCGACAAAATGTAAAATTCGAATCTCATTGCTGATAACTCATATATGCTTTCAATTAATCAATTTCATCATATATTTACACTGAACGCGAGTTTTTTAATATGTTTCATAAACGGCCTTTATATATTTGTTTCTTTTTCAAATTTCTTTATATATTGTTTTAGTTCAATAAAATCGCACAATATTTGATACTTTGAAATATTGATAGCGCCATCTGTGTTTCAAATCATTTTTCACGCTCATTGGTAGGCATTTTAATTTGTATCGCTGTTAAGACCAATTTTTATCGAATCATTCTCTGTTCACTTGTGCAATTTTTTATGTAGAAAAATAATCGTGCAACAGCTGTTCTGTTATATTTCTGTATGAGTATTTCTATTATTTATGATAAAAAAAATAATTGCGTACCCTTTAATATAAATGAATCAAAGCATTGATTTTCCTCCCATCTGCTTAACATGACACACTTAAAAACAATTTAAAATTGAGTGAAAAATCAATCTAATGTAACGGAATTTTTACCAGAGGCAAATGTTTACGCGCTGTTAATAACATTTTAGTAACTGTTTGATGCTTTTGAGTGGCCACAAATGTAAAAAACATTCGTAGCTCATTTGCGTTGTTCTTTGGTAGCTGCCGCTACTGAGATTTTTGATTGTGGACTTACAAGAAGGAAAAAAAAATAGATAAACAAGTTAATTCTAAAGATAATAAATGGATGTGAACTAGAAACCGTAAGTGTTAATGTTGCAGATGACCTGTGAGTGTGTGTATGTACGCGCGTAGGTGTGTGTATATTGTTTGTATGGGAATTGTTTATTGGAGATGACCAATGGAAGTGACTTGGATTATAATGTGATTTTAGCTGTCTGCAGTGTATGTGAATATTGTATGAAATTGCAAATAGTAACTCTGATAACAGAGTAGGCAGATATGCTATCGTCAAGATAAGAACTAATCGGTAACTTGTGGCTAGTTATCAGGTGTTCTATATCTTTAGTGCAGATGTATGTATTTGCAGCCAATGAACGATTCACTCAAAAGTCGCAGGTAATCCATGCATACCTACATACATACACATTACGCATCACTATTGTGCAGTTGCTTCGTTTCGTTTCCGCCACCCACAACAACAGCGCAGCGCAGCGCTGCGAAATTTATGCGACGATATGACAACAACAACAACAACATGAAGAAGACGGCTGAATATAAAGAAGGAATAGCGCACAATACCCCATAATTATCAGAGAAGATTGAAGAAGCACTGGCAATTTGTCATGAATCAGAAGCAGCCGCGGCAGCAGAATCAAAATGAACTGACTTACCCAGCCTTTTGTTATGTTTAGCTCGTTATCAAATAAGTTGCGAGCAAAAATTCCGCAATGCTTGCCAGCTACAATATTCAAGTAAAATATTCTGAACTGTTTCCCATATATAGATGCATACATCCACACACACATAACATATACATATACTATGTAAGTGTGTACACAGGCTTATGTACCCGGTTATGATTTGTGCGAAATTTGATAGGTTCAAATTCGAATAATGCACAAAGCTGTGTGTGCGGTGGCCCCTCTTTGCATACGTCTGCTGGGTGTGTGTGTGTGTGTGTGCGTGGATGTGCGTGTGCGTGTGAGTGTGTTGGTGGTCATGCGTGATGCCATATAACGGTAATTTGAGGTTTCTCTTGCCATCGCACACGTTATTGTTGGTGTTTTTATGTCCGCTCTTCACCTTTGGCATTGGTCTTCTAGGAATTGTCAGCTCCTCTGACCTTGACACTCAGCCAGCCACATGGCCATTTATGCAGCATTTGTGTGGGCGGATGGGCGGGCGGACGGATGGCTGCAGTCCGCTCGTGTGCGTTGATGTCACCCGTTTCTGAAGTTTGCGGTAGTTGCACATTAATTATGTGTGGGCAGGTCGCTAGGGATACAAATGCACTTAATTAATGTGCGCTGTAAACTTATTATGCCTGGTTAAACCAATAATAAATTGAATATAATATATTAAATATATACAGATGCATAAAGCAAAATGCTGAATTAATATCTATCTATAGCAGACAGCGAGCGAGGATGAGAGGGTGAAGGAAATAAAAGAATACAGCCAAATAATAGCTCTATAATATACAATATTTGTTAAAAGGTAGAGTTATTTTGAGCTATCATTAACATGCTCATAATTGACTAGATTTCTATATGATATAAATCTCTATAATGTTATTAAAAGACGCTTGAACTGTAAGGACCACCATTGAGAATAAAAATCAACATATTGACCCAATGCACTTCCAAGGTTTCGGTTGAAAAGGGTGTTTATGCTTCAGGATATTATATTAATAAAAGAGTAGTCAGATTACACTTTACTGTCCTGTTTTTTTTTTTTTCAAATTTTTTTTTGCATTGGTTAATGTTTCATTGTCATATTTGGGATAAGAAAACCAATGGAGATCGATTACCTACTTCAAGTAAACTTGAAGCAGTAAAGTTTGTACGTGGGAATGCTTTACTGCAATATGTATAGACCAATGCAGATCAATAGGTAATCACCTACATATATATTGTTGTAAACATACATAGGAAGGAAATTATCTATCTAGACAGGGTGTACCCCAGTCAAGCGCTATTGACACTCTTACTTTTTGTTATCAGTACTACTAGTATTCTAAGTATTACGTCTCAAACTGTTTGTGTATGATCAATTTAGTATAATCACATTTATTCATTTCGTTTTAGTAAATATTAAAAATTATCAAATGTTAAAAATACCTTCCTTAAATATTTTTTCATTGTTTGTTACTTTTGTATTATTTTTGTTCTATTAAATTGATTGTGATTCGTTTACTAGCCAAATTGGATAAGGTGAACGAATTGTTTTTGTGGTGACTGTGGGCATGCTTATTGATTCGTGCGTAGAGTTTCAGCAAAGTTTATGGGCAACTTGTTGGAGCGCATGTTAATAAGGACCGAGAAACAAAAGCAAAAGTAATAAATTGCTTGGGTGGGTGTGGGCTGTGGGCTGTAGCACGGGGTCTGAGGTCTGGGGCCTGGGGGCTTGGGGCGGCGGGTTAGCCATTGATGATGACGCACGTCGTGTCTTGTCTTTTTATTGGCCTGTGGCCGGGTCTGACGCACAATTGATAAACTGCAACAATAAACAGCTTACACTCCACACTTTACGGCTGTCTCACTGCTTGTCTTTATCTGAACGTTGCAGGGAAAAGCAACGAGTTCCACTGGCTGCGGCTGGAGCAATTGCTGTTGTCGCTTTGGCATACTTCTGGGCAACGCATTGTCGCCGGCGACCGCAAGACTGGGCAAAATTATGAACTTGTGCTCCTCGGCTGGTGCGACCGCATCGACTACATCGCTATCGTCCACGGGGAACGGAGAGAATAACGGGAGCAGTCCCTCTGAGGTTACGCATTGTTTTGGCGGAGGCGGCGGCGGCGGCAGCGGTGGCGGAGGAGGAGGTAGTAGTAGAGGCGGCGGCGGTTGCGGAGCGGACACCACAACGCCCACACTTAGGAATCGAAGCACTGTGAACGGTGCCGGAGGCAATACGACAAGCAGCAACGGACACAATCTGACATATAACGAAAACAACGCAAACATGCCGCCCGAGACACGTCCCAAAATGGTGACGGTCAAGCACCCGGAATCAAACAAACCCAAGCCCACCACAAAGAAGATTGTGAAGAATATTCAGGCGGATCAGGATGTGATCAAGGCACTGCAGCGCTGCCGTGACGAAGGTGAGTTGACGAAGCAGACTAATTAAAAGCCAACTCGGATATTAATAAACTCTGCATTCCAGGCATCAAGCTGCTGGACTTGAGCAAGTCGTCAATCACAGTCCTACCGACGACGGTCAGGGAGTGCGTCCATCTCACCGAACTCTATCTGTATAGCAACAAGATAGTGCAGCTGCCGGCGGAAATTGGATGCTTGGTCAACTTGCGCAATTTGGCCTTGAACGAGAACTCGCTGACATCGCTGCCAGAGTCGCTGAGGAACTGTACGCAGCTCAAGGTGCTGGATCTGCGCCACAATAAGCTGGCCGAAATACCGCCAGTAATTTATCAACTGCGCTCACTGACAACCCTATATCTGCGCTTCAATCGAATCACTGCCGTGGCAGATGATCTGCGCCAGCTGGTCAACCTCACCATGCTCAGTCTGCGGGAGAACAAAATCAAGGAGCTGGGCAGCGCGATCGGCTCGCTGGTGAATCTGACAACGCTGGATGTGTCGCACAATCACTTGGAGCACCTGCCGGATGACATTGGCAACTGTGTGAATCTGAATGCGCTCGACTTGCAGCACAACGAGCTGCTGGACATACCGGACAGCATTGGCAATCTGAAGTCGCTGGTGCGGCTGGGCCTGCGCTACAACCGACTGAGCTGCGTGCCCGTTTCGCTGAAGAACTGCAAGAGCATGGACGAGTTCAATGTGGAGGGCAACGGCATCACGCTGCTGCCAGACGGCATGCTCGCTAGCCTAAGTGCGTTGACCACAATCACATTGTCGCGCAATCAGTTCACCAGCTATCCGACTGGTGGGCCGGCGCAGTTCACCAATGTCTATAGCATTAATCTGGAGCACAATCGTATTGACAAGATACCGTATGGCATATTCTCGCGCGCCAAGGGCCTGACAAAGCTGAATATGAAGGAGAACATGCTAACTGCCCTGCCGCTGGATGTGGGCACCTGGGTGAACATGGTAGAGCTGAACCTGGCCACCAATGCGTTGCAGAAGCTGCCCGACGATATCATGAATCTGCAGAACTTGGAAATACTCATACTGTCCAACAACATGCTCAAGAAGATACCCAACACCATTGGCAACTTGCGCAAGTTGCGCATCCTGGATCTGGAGGAGAATCGCATCGAGGTGCTCCCGCACGAAGTTGGCCTGCTGCACGAGCTGCAGCGACTGATATTGCAGACTAATCAGATAACGATGCTGCCGCGTAGCATTGGCCATTTGAGCAATCTAACGCATCTTTCTGTTAGCGAGAACAATCTACAATTTTTACCCGAGGAGATTGGCTCGTTGGAGAGCCTGGAGAACCTCTATATCAATCAAAATCCAGGCCTGGAGAAGTTACCCTTCGAGCTGGCGCTGTGCCAGAATCTAAAGTATTTGAACATTGACAAATGCCCGCTGGGCACCATTCCGCCCGAGATCCAAGCTGGCGGCCCATCGCTTGTGCTACAATGGCTCAAGATGCACTCACCCTATCGGCAGATGTGAGATGTGGATGGCGTCTGGCGCACCGTTTACGTTGGCAGCGACTGCTACTATCAGTACGAGCTGCAGGCGGCGCAACAGACGCAGGGTAAGCAGGCGGCTCGCTCCACCAATGAGCGGACCAGTGAGCGGCGCTAACGGTGCGAGCTTTGCTAAGTTTAGCAATCCATGTTAGCCCCAGCCCCAGCCCCAGCCCCACCCCCATCCCGGTCATGCCTATGGGCCACACCCCTCCCCATAAACAAGCACACCATAAACAGAATACACACAGAATATCCCGACTGGAGTGCGTTGCCTGGCAAATGATAGCTTTAAACAAATTGTTATACCAACGTCCCGCGTATTGTAAAACTGCCCCGATTTGCTTTTACCTTATGTTTAACTCTTAAGTTCACACGTTCGAAGCTGCTTAGCGACATCTGACTTGGTCCTCAACGTTTAGGTTTTAGTTGTATGCTTCCAAGCTAGTCATGAAAAAAAAAAAAACACTCACAAACAAACGAAACTAAATCTAATTTAATTATATTAAAGCTTTAAAAAAGAACAAATACTTTTTTCGTTTCGTTCGATACTCGTTTAAAGACATTAACAAAAAAGAAAAAATAAAAACAAAAACTAACTGTCATTAAGGAAAGCTAAATCGAATGTTCAAAAACACATAAATATACGCAAGCGCCATGGAATTGTTTGGAAAAAAAAGAATTAAAAAATTAAATAAAACAAAATTATATATATACATGCATATATATAAAAAGAAAATAATTATTAACGTACTTTGTACACGAGTATAAAAACTAAATGAAAAGTATTATTAATTTGATTACCATTGAAAGTTTTTTTGAGCGCTTCAAGCAAGACTATATTGATATGGTGCACCCTATATATATATACATGTATATATATATAAGTACATGTTTGTGGATCTGCTTGTAGCGCGGTATCTTAGTTTATATAAAAGCACAGGCATTATAAGTATATTAAACACTTGAATGTTAATAAAAATAAAAACAAAAAATAGGAAAAAAAAAACTATGTCAATGTGTGTGCGTGTGTAAAAAATAATTGTTAAATTTGATTTCGAAACTTTTGGTTAATAAGAAACAAAAATAATAATCGCATACAATTTTTGTATGGCAGACAAAGAAAAACACACATACTTGCAAGAGTATAATGCCACCTATTTGATAAGCGAGCTATATAAGTCGATATACATACTATATACATATAGATAACAATTGAACTGGAGACATTCTGACATTGTAGACATATATACATATATTTAACATGATTTGGTAACCAAGAATCAGACTATACGAGTAAATCCGAACCAGTAGAGCAATTCAACAAGGAATCCCGTTTTCCTAGTACATTTGAGGTACTCAGAACTAGATCGAAGATATAGACAGTTCGATGTCTTTGTTCCTGGGACTTCGTCTATTGAGTTTCCAACAGACGATGTCTCGTTGAGAGAGTACAAATTTGTAAGAAGCTAAAAAATTGATTTTTAAGGCAAAGTGTTTTTTTTTATGCAATATAAGATTTTTCACTTTTTAAAATATTTTGAAATCAGTTCTGGTTTCAAACTCGGATATGTCAAAGATTATGAGCTGATTCTTGGCCCATATAATAATTGTCAAAGTGTGTTTAATGAAGTTGATGTCTAAACAGCTCAGGATTCATAATTATTTATTTTTCTTAGGCGAAAACTACAAGTTGTTCTCTCATTTCAAACATAATTAAAAGACCACATACGGCATGCCATTGAGCTGCTCTCTGTCGCAACGCAAAAGGGCTTTAAGAATCATTTTTGAATACAAAGTACATCTGAATCAACGAAACTAACTTTAAATACTATAATACATGCATGAATCATGCTATATACTTTTACATACATACATATTTTACATAGGCATACATATACATATACGACTATTTTTTAGAAACACTTGAATGCTATTCATACATACAAACAATTACATACACACATACATACATATATGTTTTATCTCAAGATATAAGATATTATACTCATACCATTGTAATTGAATTACAAAACGCTTAACAAAAATAGTAAACAAAGTACGAAAATCGTAAAATGCAAAAGGTACAAAACAAAAATAAATAAGATAAATGAAAACTTAACAAAATAGTTTAATAAATGTTACAAATTGTTCGCACACCTGAAGCACACACATTAAACATATAATATTGAATTTAGAAATGAGCAAAAATACAAACTAACATAAATTTGACGATGAAAATTGAGATGTTAGTAAATGTACGAAATATATGTTAGACTAGAGCGATGGATTCGATAAAGTCAAAATGTAAAGATATTCCTAAACATACAAAACATATTTGAGAAATAAACATTATGTTAAAATTCAATGTTAAAACACCGAGCAGTTCAACCCACTAATCTGCGAAGCTTTGTGTGATCTGCATGCACTGCTAAACGATTCACTCAATCGTGTGAGGTCACTGCTAAAAGACTCGCGAGATCACTGTTAAAAATGTTAATGTGTGCTGGAATGCCCAGTGTTAACTTATAATTCTGTTAAAGAATATGAGTCTCTTAACAGTGGTGCTGGAGCCGAGCTCAAAAGAGTTGAGCGTGAGTGTAACAGTATAAATCATACGCTTACAAAACAGCTGTTCGCTTTCTCACACTCTCCAGCGATGCCTCTCTTTGTCTACCTCAGTCGCTTACTCACAAACTTACAAAATGCGATAATAAAAGCTCAAGTGCTCGCATCATTCTGCCAGTCAGCGTGTGGAAGAAAACAACGCAGTTTGCAACCAAATTAATAGTGCAAACAAAAGCCGTTTAAGGACTAGAGTAAACAGTTTTATCAAATAAGCAGTAAGTGGGCAGGTAAGTTTCTTGGACAAATGTAAACTGTGTATGAAATTGGAATTGATAACGCTTTAAAGAAGCTCCAGTACTTCTCTTTGTTCTTTTGGCACAGTTGATTAATGCGTATATGTATATATAAATATTCATTGTTTTATATTGAAATAATGAATTTCGATTCGACTTGATAAGGTCTTGCCTTTAAAAGTGTCGCATTCTCGTTGAGCGCTTCGCAGTGCGCATATCAAAAGCAATTCTTATCCATCTTCCGTACCGAACTCTGATCTTTTCGCAGTTTCCCCAGCACAATGCAAGTGTTATTGCTGTTTTTTGTTGCCTGCGTATCCATTGGCCATTCGCAGGCGTACTCGGCGTATCGGGATGCTCAGATTATAGCCGAGTATAAACGGCAGCTGATATTGAATCATGCAAAGATCGCGCGTCAATTGGTCCATCGCGCCAATTGGGCGTCTGTGGGCAGCATTTCGACCAATAAAATTGTGAAAGACTATCCCATGGTGAACATTATCTCAATTGATGACAATAGTCTGGAGGGCAAGTCTTCGGGCGTGATTCGTTTCCTGCTCACCGACCTGGACTTCACGGGTCCGGACTGGCAGAACAATAACAAAGTAACTTTCCTGTTTACGGATGAGCAGACGCTGAACTGCAAGAATGCCAACAAGGATCCAATGGAGCCTACCTGTGCGCGCGTCATAATCAGCGGTCAGGTCAAAAAGGTATGTAAAGCTGAGCTGTGAAATGCTTCAAAATATAAATTATACATTATATATTATGTTATGAATCCGATTTAATAGCTCCCGAAGGATGAACCCAGCTACACTCCAGCCCTTAATACATTTATAGCTCGTCATCCGGCAGCGGCAAAATGGATAAAAGGTATGCGTGGCAAATGCTATGTGGAAATGACTGACTAAATTTTAAATACTTCATTTTTAGAACACAACTTCTATCTCTGCGAACTCGACATTCAGAATATATTCGTGCTGGACTTCTATGGCGGACCGCACCAGGTCAACGCCTCGGACTACTATGCAATTAAAATTTAAGACTGGGTTCGAGTAGGTCTCCCTATAAGACCCAAAAGTCTTTTGTTTACAATCCAAGAAATGTATATAGTGATAAGCAAATGTCTATACAACGCTCTACTGAACAAGCGATCCTACGTGCTTTCCGTCTCGCCCTCTTTCTCTTCTCTATCGGACTTTGCATGTGATAAGCTTTAAAATAATATAGAACAAATGGTGATAAAAGTGTATATGTATGCTATATGTGTTTATACTATGGAAGGGTATTACATTGCGAACAAGGTGGATTTCGTGTGTACACTGTACTCTCGGAAAAAAAGAACAATTACTTGTAACGTTTTGAATATATATTGTAAGTTTAGATTTAGGTGTTTAATATAATCATTGGATTCGATAATTGCCATGTGCCAGGACGTTACGCATGTTGTCCCGGCAGCACGCAGAGGGTGGCATCTATTTTCTGTAACTGGGGCAGGATGTCGCGTAGCTTGGAGCGATAGCGTACATCTGTGGCCACGGGGTTATGTTCCAGATAGATCGTCTGCAAGGCTTTGTTGACCTTCAGTACCTCGAGATTTTTCCAGTTGTCGATCCCATTGTCGTTTAACCAGAGCTCTTCGAGCTGCTGCAACGCCTCCAGGTTGGCAATAACCTTCAATCTGTTTTTGGCCAAATCAAGTGTGTCCAGACACTTGTTCTCGGACAGGTTCTCAATGGTTTCGATGCCATTCTCTGATATGTACAGCTCCTTTAGATTGGTCAGCTTCTCCAGGTTCTCGATCTTGATAATACGATTTGCCTGGAGACTCAGTATCTCCAGGTTGACTAGCGTATCTAGATTTTCAATTTTTGCGATTTTGTTCTTGCCTAGAAATAGCTGACGCAGATTCACCAGTGTCTCGATATTCTCAATCTTCTTCAGCTTGTTGTCGCCTAGCTCCAACATTGTCAGATTGGTCAACATACCCAAGTTCTCAATGACAGTTAGTTTGTTGGCCACAAAGTAGAGCTTCTCTAGTTTCACCAGCTTGTCCAAATTCTCGATTTTGGTCAGACGATTGAAGCTGAGGTCGAGTATTTCCAGGTTGACCAAATTGTCTAGATTCTCAATTTTTGTGATCTGGTTATCATACAGTTCCAGCTCCACCAGGGTTTTTAGCGTGTCCAGGTTTTCTATCTTTTTGATGAGGTTCCATCGTAGATACAATCGTTCGATCTGTTTCAACGGCTCGAAATTTTCCAGCTTATCGATACGACGATGATTCAGATCTAATTCATAGCACTCGGGATCAATCATCACGATTTCCTCGATTGACGCCACTAGCTCTCCCGGAATGATCTGCATGCCGGCCGTTGGCTTCTCTTCTCCACTAATCGGGACTGCATTGTCGCCGTCAGCCATACTCATAAGAATGCTGTACGTTTTCTTAATTATATGTACAAATTTAATAAATTATAAATGCCGCTTGCCCTGCTCGACGATTTTCTTGTTGGTTTTTCCTATTATTTGCCGAATGTTACTTAGTGTTGCAAAAGTGTACGAAAAAAATTGGCAAATCAGTGTGGTAAGGGATTTCACTGTGCTAGGTATGCAACTCATATAGGCGTATTTCTCATTTTTGGTTGTCAATAGAAATTATCAAATAATGTTTTAGCTATAATAAATGTCTAAGTTTATATCTGAATTTTATCGAATATATTGAGTTGTAAATCAAATAAAAATTTTCAAAAATTAAATTGTTGCACTTGCTGCAAAAATTTTGATCGTTTCGCATGTTATTCTTATCAGCGTACCTGACGCAGAAGCCAGATTATTGTTGCATTTCAGCTGAATTCTATTTAGTGTTGAAAAAGGGTAAAAAGTTTAAAATTCAGTGTTGCGAGATAGTTGCTGAGATAGGTATGCAGCTCATAAGAGCTGTAATAATAAATTTTGTTAAGTAGGAAATAAATAATTTATGACTCATATTTTGGTTTGCATTAAAATTATTATATTAAATATACATTTAATACTATTATTACAGTTTTTAGTTCTGTCTAGCTTCAAAAAAAATTTTGTCCGCCTCTTCGATTGCCAGCGTACTGTCCGTAACAGCTGTTAATTGGTATTTTGAACTTTTGTGAGAACGCGTGCTGCATTAGTTTTAATTTTAATGCTAGTAAAAGTTTTATGTTGAGTTTGTTGAGAAAATGTCGTGAAAATCGAGTCCAATGGCAATTTGTGCTTACACTAACAACTCGTTAGATATTCTGTTATTATCAAGCAGGTGAACAAACAACATGTCGACGGGCTTCAAATGCCGCAACTGCGGATCCAATGAGATCGAGGAGGACAATGCACGCGGTGATCGCGGTAAGCACACTGCCGTCAGGCCATATATTCCATTATTCTTCAAGTTAAGACTTGTTGCGCTTTTAGTTTGTATGAACTGCGGCTCTGTGCTGGAGGATTCGCTCATTGTCTCCGAGGTGCAGTTCGAGGAAATGGGCCATGGTGCCTCCGCCATTGGACAATTCGTGTCCGCGGAGTCTTCGGGCGGCGCAACAAACTATGGCTATGGTAAATTCCAAGTTGGCTCCGGCACGGAGTCGCGCGAAGTGACAATCAAGAAGGCCAAGAAGGACATCACTCTCCTATGCCAGCAGCTGCAGCTGACCCAGCATTATGCGGACACAGCGCTCAATTTCTTCAAAATGGCCCTGCATCGACATCTCACAAGGGGACGCAAAAGCACCCACATCTATGCCGCCTGCGTCTATATGACTTGCCGCACAGAGGGCACGTCACGTAAGTATATACAGATTTGAGAAGCCACTTCAGAAGTACTTATCCAATCACTGCTTACAGATCTGCTTATCGACATCAGCGACGTACAACAGATTTGCTCCTACGAGCTGGGACGAACTTACCTGAAGCTGTCACATGCTTTGTGCATAAATATACCATCCGTAGGTGAGTTTGAATTCAGAGTTTTGTGTGCCTGATTTGACTTATCCCTGTCTGTCTATCCATCGCCCGTCCGTCCGCATCGACAACAGAACTTGTAAGTTCTGGGGACTTGGAAAATTATAGGATAAATCGTTTACAGCAGGTCAAAGAATGTTTTACAGTTGCAAGTATTAGTTCCTTGAAAACATTTAAATTCGAGAAAAATCTAATAATATATTTTATTGATTAATAGTCGTAATACATAATTCATAGATTCATAAACAATATATAGGATAACATTCGTCTTACACATATGGTATATAAAAATTTTGTTTTTTATTTTGAAAAAATAAAAAAATCAGTACAATTTTCAAGGAATCAAAAACTTGAATTGAAAATGATTTTTGCGCCATGCAGCTCAAGAAAATTCACGCAGATTCGTTTATTCGATATTAGGAGAAATCAAGTCTGTAATTGGTTTATGTTGGGCTGTAAAAAAGGCTTTTATATTACGTTTATAGAAATAATGCAACTACAAATGCACGCTACAAGAAGTACATAATAATATTAATAATTTTAGCGCGTATATAGTATGTTTCTGTTTTGTGGAGAAGAATTTGGCGATTACTAATGCTAATTAAGTGTGTAAATCTTTTTCGGTTAACTTGGCTTTCAAATTCGTACGCATACTTTAACATGGCGTAATAGACTCTTTCAAGTGTATATATTATATATATATATATATATATATATGTAGGTTTAGTATATGCGGACAAAAAATATTTCTGATATATATTATGTATATATTTATATATATATTTGTGTTTTGCATTCAGTTTATTTAGAATATATTTAGTTATCATTAGCTTGACTGATTGCCCGTTGTTTACTTGCTTATTGAAGATGCCTTCGATTACCTTATCTGCCTGCTTGCTTCGCAATATCTCTTGGAACGCATATAGTATTAGTAATAGGTTTGGGTGTATATGGTCAACTTTTGGGGGTTTACGTTATCCGAATTTTAAATAGTTACTTTTTGTATGCATTTACCAACAGACTTTATATGTGTATGTATGTGTGTTTGTTTATGTGTATGTACTACGATAACTAGAGCACTCTACTGTATTGTGATTCTATAAGTGTTAAGTGTATATATAATGTATACACATGTATATATATATGTATCTATATATATATATATATATCAATCTAATATCGCTTTCCTTAAAACTCCAATTTGCTTTGTTGTGTTGCACTGAAAACCCATGAGTTTCGATTTTGTGTTTGTTGTGGTTGAATCTGTGTTGGTCTCCTCGGTTGCTGCTGCTGTTGCTGCTGATGTGGCTGCTGGCGGTAGTAGCAGGCGCCCTGCCACTCCGCACAGTACAGCTGTGCGCATCAGGTGTTGCTGCCATCGCTGCTGGCGCTTGTGCTTCCGACGGGCAGCTCATCAGCAGCGTTGTTGGCATTGTTGCTGCCTGTGGCTGCGACTGTTCCATTGCTGCCGTTTGTAATGGCTGGCGTTGCTCCTATGGGCGTGGCGCAGACTGAGCTTGTGGGCGAGTTGAGAGTGGAGACTGCTGTGGGTCCGTAAAAGATCAGTTCGGGTATCTGGCCACCCTGCACGCCCGTGCCGTTGGTGCTCTCTGACGAGCACTGGAATTGGAATGTAACATTGCCCATGAGCACCTCAGACATGCCCTCTTGCCCGAAGAAGCTTAGCTCGTTGCCATCCAGTATTACTGAGGCTGTGTAGTGACACTCCGGCTCAATCTGTATGGGATTCTCGAAGAATACGTGAAAGGTGTTGCTCGAGCCATCCGAAAAGAACTTTGTGTCGTTCTCCGCCAGCGTGCGGCCCAAACGCTTCAGCTCAATCTTTACATTGTAGTTAGCTGCACCCGTCGACGAGCCGTAGAGCCCAAAGCCCACAATGAATATTCTGGACAGGCAAGAAATATGTATGTGAATAGCTGATTGATTTTAGCCCTTGGTTAGGTTTGACTTACCTGCGATCCACTGAGAACTGTATGGAGTCGCAGCGGCCTCGATAGCGCCACTGATTGGAGCGGTAGGCGCACGATTGAAACCGATGGCAAACTTGAGTTTTGAGACCAGCACGCGGACGCGTGGGAAAGCTGAGAGTGGGCTTGATTTTTGCAGTGAAATGCAAGAACATGTCAATTGTCTCCTGGGACGTGAGTATGCCCGTTTGGGCAACGCCATTGGCGAACTCCTCCAGGCTCATTGTCGGTATGCGTATCAGATGCAGTGCCTGGCCTAGAACGCGGCGCTTGTTCGCCGACGTCTCGTCAATGCTCATCTTCTCGCAGGCATTCACGGCCCAATTGAGCGCCGCTTCAAATAGATGAATCTCCTTACAGTTTAGTGTCTCGCGCGACAATATCGATTCGAATGTTTTGAGGTCAATGTCCACAAAATCCTCGGACTTAACCGCCATCTCGGCCTGGGCATCTATCACTTCCCAGCAACGTTGCATCAGTTCGGGCTCCTCGAAAAGACGCGATTGACTGAGAAGTAGGCAGGCGTTTTTTGCCGTCAACTTGACTTCGAGATAGTTGACGCAGGCGCGCGCCAAGTGTGGCACAATATACTTTTTAGCTGCGTACAATGTGGCCAGTATGTGTTCAGGTTCCAGTTTGATTTCATCACAATAGAGATACCTGGGAGGAAAGATAATGCCAGAGCGTCTAAAATTGTTCACTATGAGAGCTTTGACCGACCCTTACCTTAGCAGCGTTAAGAAGGCTGTGGGCTCTACATCGGGCACCTTTATCTCCTGCTTGTTCTCCGCCAATCCGCCGTAGAACATGGCGTAAAACACAGAGCTGCCAGTGGCGAGAATGTACTTGTGTGCGGGTATGGTTTGAATGGGATCGAAATCTATACAGTTTGGAGGCCATTAGAATTGGAGTTGATTAAATCGATTTGATGCTATGCACGCTTCGGTTTAACTCACCGAACTCGCTGCCCACGATGAACTTCACGTCCGACAGCAGCTCATTGTTGAACATCGCTGCATTGCGCTCCAGTACGGTTGCCTTGCTGGCCTGCCAGTTCGGATCGGCCGTGTCAATGGCATTCGAGGCGCCAACAGCGGCATAGCTGCTATTGCTGCCCGCTGCACAGACGTACGATCCGCTGCCGCTGCTGGGCGTTGCTGTTGCAGTCGCCGCATTGGCTGCAGCCACCGCCGAGGCAATGGCCGCAGCTGTCGCTGAACTGGAGGGCAGACAGAATGTGGTCGGACTGCTGCCACTGTTGTTGCTGTTCAAGGCGCCTGGCGAAGCCAGCGGCGAGGATGGTGCACTGATCGGCTGTGTTATTTGTATATTGTGATCAGCGGCGCTGCCTGAACCCGGGCCCGGGGATGTGACTGCAGCACCACGTTGCTGCTGCTGTTGCTGCTGGTGGTTGTGCGGTGGCGAGTGCAAGAGGCCGTTGCCATTGTTAAGCGTCTCCACTGTAAAATGGAATAATTATAAATTACACATTTAGAGTAGGGTTTTAGCATTATATCTAAACCATGGCCAACCGAACTCCGCCAGCTTCTGCACAAATCGCTGCAGCATTTGCTAACCGCTTGACGTCGAGGCCTCACTTCCACGACTGTGCCAGCAGCCATCGGTGCCCCCATTCGTCGTGGCTGCAACAGCTGCGGCCCCCTTCTATATTGCTCCACCATATCGGATGCGAACGTAATGTGGAGCGTCCAAAAATAGCGGCTCTGCTGTTGCTGCTAAATCTGCAGCTCGCGACTTTTAGCACGGACCCCAAAATCTGCCTTTTCTGTGTGTCTCTTTGATATTAATAATACTCTGCGCGTGCATGTGTACTTGTGTGTGCGCGTGAGTTACTGATGAGAGAAGATTATTAAATTTTCACTGCCTGCACGGCTTTGTACATGTCAGAAATATTTGTACACTGTTATTTCAATAATAATGGAGAACTAGATGATTCTATGCGTAAATAATCAATCATAAATAAACAAACCCAGCCTCCTTCCCCTTTCACATCCGTCTACTGCTACCTCAATAGTAGTCGTTTATTTTGTGGAAAATCGATAACACACACACACAAGTGCATACACACGCATGTACCTGCTATTTTGTGTATTTGGATGCAGTTTTCTTACCATTAATCCAGCCGCCGTTAACCTGGGAATGTGACATGGATTCTTGATTGCGCTTATTTGTCGATTTCAATGAGAATCGGTTAAGTGCGCTGTTGTTATTGCTGCCAGTATTGCTGTTATTATGATTATTGCTGCTGCTGCTACTGGCCATGACTACGTTTTGTGTTTGTATTATTTGAACAGCAGTCAGAGAGAGAGAGAGAGAGAGGAGAGTGGAAAATTTGGAGCGCTATGCAAAACGATTCTTGTCCGCAATAGCTATATGTTACCACTATAGTTTTATTTTTGATTAAGAGCACTCAATGCTATTTTAATTAACTGACGGCATTTGTAACGCCATTTTAATAATTAAACTAAGCTGCGTATTTTGGCTTGTGAGAACTTGCAGCAGTCGGCAGATTAAAACGCAAATCGATAGACAGTGGCGGTGAGACGATATGCGATCCACACACATGAACAACATCCACAACAGCGATACATTTGTCAGTTTACAAGTGATATATCAACCAGCTTTTGTGTATCTGTGTGAGCGCGTGTTTTGAATGCGAATTAGCTGAATTTCAATTTACTTTGGATTTGCGTCAGTTTCGCAAGTTTCGCTTTGAGCCGCAATTCATTGATTATATCACGGTCGCGGTTAATATGTATTTCCGTCATGCCAATTGGAAGCGCTGACCGCGCACTCGCGCACTTACCTCTGTCCCATATAAAAGCGTCAATGCGTACGTGTGCCTTAAATATTACCACAGCCTTGTGCAGCAGCTGGGGCCAGCATCATGTACGTATTAGTCCAAGCTTGAAGCTTGTAAACTTGACGCATATTTTGCGCTTGAATACGGCTATTGATTATGGCCCGGCTGCGCATATTTAATATGACCACCAAAAATTTGAACTTGAAATCGATTTGCTTGCCAGAGTTTGGTCATCGCCGCTGTCACCGTTGAAGGTTTGTCGATTTCTTAGCATACTAAAAATCACACATACACATACACTCAACAAATCTTTACAAATCGAACACGCACACGCACATCACCATCTAACAAAAAAAAAAAAAAAAACAAGTTTTTGCTTCTGTGCAGTCCGCCGACTCCGAGTTTGGGCCATGAAAACAAACAACAAAATGTTGTTGACCTTTGCGTAAACGAAAACTCATTTCGGTAGCTTTTCCTACAAATTTTCACTCAATATGTTGAGTACTTACTGTTAGATTGGCGTTGCTGTTGTTGTTGTTGTTGTTGCTGCTGCTGCTGCTGCTGTGGCTCGGGCGACGGCATTTCCTCGTTTTCCGGAACGCGCGCAGCATATTCCGGCTCATAGTTGTGCGCATAGGCGCTGCCCCAATGGCCGGCAAAGTCGTCCTCTTCGAGCGTCAACAGATGATCCAGCACCTGGACGCCGCGCTCGAGGGGACCGTGAAATTTATTGATTAGCTCGGAGAGACGCAGATTGAGGCCGTAACTGGCGCCGTTGACGCCACTTGGCGTCCTCGTGTCGACCGCCCAATAAAATAGATGACGTCCCAGATGACTGCTCAGATGGTTTGCAAAGGCCTCGATCATCTTTCCCTTGGCATCATCTCAGCCCCATTTAACATTTTCCGACTCTACCACTGCAAAATGGAGTAAAGAGAAGACTTTGAGTACTTTGAGGTTATATAATGTAATCTAACAGTCACTGAACTTGCACTCGCTCTGTCACTCTCTACCTCTCTCTGTCTCTCTCTCTGTCTCTCTCTCTCTCTCTCTCTCTCTCTCTCTCTCTCTCTCTCTCTCTCTCTCTCTATCTCTCTCTCTCTCTCTCTGCTCATCTAACATTGCCTGTTTCTTTAACCCCAAATCTCGATTTACACTTTCACTTCCAGTTCCCACTTCCACTTGCCATTTTCATGTCTATTTCCACACGCATTTTGGATTAGCTACAGGAAGTTATTGAAATTTGGCTCGGCCTTGGCATTTTTTGTTTGCTTGTTTGTTTTGTTTCTCTTTTTCATGTCTCATGTAATGCGATCTGTTCGCCTCTGCTTTCGTTTTTCCCAGTCATTTCTGAGGGAGAATCCACACCTGTCGTCGCCGCGCTGCCTTTTCAGATTATGCAAGCAGCCACGTTTAATTGGCAGCAATGTGAAGTCCGTAGCCAAAACAAAACTGCGACACACGCACACACACACACACACCGATACAGATAAAGGCAAATATTGTGGTGTCATGCTGCGCTTTGGTGCTGTCAGCAGCGCATGCGGGTGTTCGTCGCGATGCTTAACAATCAGCGAACAGCAATTGCCACGCCCCCCTCTCTGCTGCGCCTTAGATCTAGCAAACAATTTGGCAAGACCGAGTGGAATTTTTGGCTAGCGTTCGCTTCCGGGGCGACCAGCTGAGTATATCGCCATATCTGAGCAGATTTAATATTCAATTAGCTGATTTTTTTATATGAAACAATTGACTTGAGTTCCAAAAGAAATCAAAGCTCTTTTCTACCTATAGTTTTTGATGGTAATGTCCAGCGAATTAGCTGCGACTGAAGTTCTTCTATAGAATAAAGACTAAATAAATGAATTATCTAGTCAAAACAAAGTCAATGTGGCTTAGATCTTTCACTAAATCCTATAACATATTGTTTTCTATATAAACTGATATGCATATATATGGTAATACCTTAAGCATAGTATATATTTATTAATACATTTTTATTTATTTATTTTTTGTTAATATATGGTTGGGTTGTTTTCAATCTATTCAATGGATGAAATACAATATTATAGACCAAGCCACATGTGAAAATCTAAATAAGTTTGGTTATATTTACTTGCTATATCTTCCCTCCCACATAACACCCTCTCCCTATCGAAGGGTATAGGGTATACTATAATTATTTCAATTAAGTAAAGCGCATTAAATTAGTTAGCTCTGTATGTATATACATACATAGAGATTGAGTCTTTATAAAGGTGTGTACCATAGTCAGCTCTGCTCCATAAGAACTTATATAGGAGGTATATACCTCCATGTATATATTATATATATAGTATATGCGCGTATGCCAGAAATGCAAAATGCATTTCGTTGCATTTGACAGCAAAGTCACGTTTAGCATGCAGCAGACATAGGCTTAATGTTTTTTACCTATTCTACCTTTTGAAAATCAGATATAGGAAAATAATGAACGTGAAATTAGCGATCTTTATTTAGTATCTTTAACCAGATTAGGTAGGCTGATAAACTGTCTAATTGGCTACAGAGTCTACATATGTAAATACATACAAACATACAAACATATGTAACATACATATGTATATGGAATTAATCAGATAGAATCGGTTGAATTAAGATGATATAATATTTTTATTTGTCTTACATACATATGTATAAAATATATGTCTGTATGTATGTATAATTATATCCCTGAATAAATAGCCTAGATAAATAGATATCGTATTAATATAACATGATTTCGTGTCACGAGTGATTATCTCTTGCTTATCGAATATTCCTTATTCTGCTCAATTTTTTTCGTGATTACGTCGTGCAGCTGCAATAGTGTTAGTGTGAGCCTGAGAGCTTGTAAAAATGTTAATCGAGTGAATTAGCTGCTCTTCCTCTTCTGCTTTTTGCCTTGCATCCTCTAATTCTCACTCTGTGTGAGAGAGAGAAAGATAGCTGTTGCTGAACATAGCTGCGACTGCTGCTGAGTGTGAGCGAGATGGTCATATAGACCACTTAGACAGGGTCGTTATGATTGTCAGTGGACAAAAAGAAGCGACTAGAAATTGTCATTCTAAAGGAAAGCACAGTGTGTGAGACAGCCCAGTGAAAATTCGTTATTGTGGAGGATTTTAAAATACATACAGTGGAAATATGTATATAAAAGTAAAATGGATGGTAAGCAAATTGATAAAATTTATACATATGTCGACAAGTTAATTGTCTGAGCAGGGCTACGAAATGATCTAAAATAATTATCAAGAAGAATGTAAATCATATATCAAACATTTTGTACAGGGTATCTGCACCTCTGTCTATTCGTCCATTATTCCCTTTGTTGATTGTTTATGTACATTTGAGTTAATTTGTTGTTGTTGTGGTTGAGCTCCGCATTGGCTTTTGCAGTTCGTAAGCGCATTTGAAATTTGCGCTTGCATTAACTTTGCGCGCCCTTTTCTTAATTTATGTATTTCTTTTGGTTCGGGCTTGCCGGGCGCTCGCTGCTTTCATTACATTTTTTCATAGCCTCTTTAATTGCGAGTGTCGTCGACCCACTTTGACCACGTCGGGTCAGACCGCAGGCGACCCATAGACAAAGCGACAGACGGACAGACATGAGACAACAACAACAACAACAACAGCGACGACGAAGACGACAGACGACGGACCCAGACCCCAAAGAGACCCCAAAACCGACGCCCGCGTAACACTTTCGATTTTTATTTCCTCATTACACGCGCACCATGCAAAACAAAAGCAAAAATACAACAACAATATCTATATATATATATGTATATACAATATATATATAAGAGTTAAGAAAAAAGTGAAGACTTGACTCTTTTTCTTGTGGCTTATTTTTTTTGGAGCTGCTGAGTTGGTTTTGCTGTTCGCTTTGTGGGCCACTTTAAGCAAATATATCCCATTGCATTTTCACGTTCCACTCCAAATTGTGCAATCGCAACGCATTTGCGCTGATTGGCGAAAATATGGTAAGGAGAGCAGCGATTCGTTTTGGCTGACTTTATCAGTTATTGATACATAAGAGTCAAAAACCTGGCCTTAAATCTAAGCCATCGCTGAGCCGCAGGTGAGCGGACGGGTCATTCATGCTCACGTGGCTGTTGCACTTTAATTAATGAGCGCTTGTCAGATCGCTCAGTTATGGTTGCTTTATGCTTTATGGCTCGTAGAACCAAGTTTCTTACTTTCATTGGAGTTTTTGTGTTTAATTTCAAAATGTTTCATTTATTTCTTTGTTGATATATTTGTTTTTATTATTATAGAATATATTTGCATTTATATTTGTCTGTATTCATATAGAATATTTATATATACCTCTGTATTTATAGAGAATCAATATTTATAGACAATCAAAATTTGAATTAAAGTGTTTCAAAAAAGTTTGAAACTTTGTTTTACATGCTTTGTTTATCAAGCAATATTGTACACCCCGAACATAACAATCTATAGAATATAGCTAAGATTACTTCCTCCTAGATCATCATATTTGTTCATATTATATAAGACTTGTGAATATAATGTTTCGCTTTTTAAAATATGTAGTTCCCCATAGAAATCAGCATTTATTTGGCAGATAAATATTCCCATAATAAAAGTATTATAAATAGAAGATTAGAAGATTTCTTCGGAATGGATCGCTGTAGCGCAATCAAATAAAAAATACTTAAACTCTTGTTTACAATGCTTGAGGCAAAAGAAGTAGGTAGAAACGTTGCTAAGCAAAAATATCTGATCATGGAATTAATTTCATTAGCTTTAACATACTTTTGTATAAAAAAGAAAAACATGTTTTAAGTAGAATCCCAACAATAACAAAATTCCTGACACCCAAAAGCTAGTTTAAACTATGTAAATAAATGAGTTCCTATTCAGAGATCTTTATATCGCACTTCGACTTCCAATATTAAAGCACAGCGAATAGCTTTAGTTGATATCAAATATATTTTGTAGATCTAGCAGACCTAGGTAAATGAAAATGAAATGAAAATAAATCTGAAACTCTTTAGTTTCCGCATTTGGCAATGCAAAAACAATTCTTTCGAATGAAAAATACGTGCGGTCGGCACAGAACCTATTAAATTTCTATGCTATTTCTAACATGTTCCAGTGGATAGCTAGCAAAACGCAAGATTTAAAGAACTCTTGCACATAAATTGGTTAAATTTACATAAAACTAAATATAGAAAAGAAATATGATGTCATAGCTATAGTTTGATTAAGTTTATAATCGATGTGTTTGACAGTTGAAAATTGATCGATTAGCTAGAAGAAACAGAATTGAGCAGAATTGTGAATCTCAACACAGCTCATAGATACATACGTGGATCCTAAGATCGCAACGCTTTAACAGATGGACAACTCGGCCAACAATAACAATATATATTAATATATATATTTATGAGATTTGACACGCCCACCTTATTTTAAAAGCTAATATTGTTACTAGAAAATTCCATCTTGAATGTGTTCAAGGTAATAAAAATTGGTGCTTTGAACTTTTAGGTGAAATTGTTGTTTCAGGTCTTCTCCATTTTCAGTTTCGCATTCAGCTAGCATTGTTTATTTGCCTAACGAATTTATTTGATTTTGAATAACTTAGCGCTTATGGCCGATGAAGAATCAGAGTCAGGGACATCTCGGCTCCCATATGCTCCATAAATGAATATATATATAAACGTATTAGCTTAGGTCTTGAAAGCTGCTCTAAAGATTAATTTTAGAGTATTTGTCGCTTCGCTTATGTGTGATCTTAGCTCATCTTTAAGTCATTGTCGCTAAGCGTTTTGTTTTGCATCTGAATCTGAATCTGAGTCTGAGGTGTATCTCAGAGGTGTTGTCAAATTACTTAATGCCTCGTTTCGAGTGCCCTTAGGTGGTTTCGCAATCACCCAGCCAGTCAGTCAGCCTGTCAGTCAGTCAGTAAGTCAGTCAGGTGTCGGTCGGTTGGGCCTTGCGGTTTAGACGCTTTGATTTGCAGATAATTTTATAGACATTAGTGTGCAGTTTTTGTTTCCCTTTTTTTTTTTCATTTCTTGTAAATTTTTAACATGAGCAACAATCTAGTCGCTTTAAATATTTCTCTATGTGCAATTACATGCATGTACATATGTATATATCCAATTTTGTTTCGCTTTTTCGGTAAGTCATGCTGCATTTTGTCTTAATGACTTGACGACTTGGCTTTTGTGAAGTCTTTGAAACGCGTTTCGCAATGGGCTCAGAGAATAAAAATCCCCAACGCCACGCACACACACACACACACACACACAATGCGATTCACTTAAGTTCTTTATCGAGATCAAATGATTCGCATAAATTTGTTTATCATCTTCGCTCAACGGTCTCTGGCCATGTATTTTGTTGAATTGATACATTGATATTATTATTTGTTGCTGAAACCGGTTATTGAAGCTCAATCACTTGGCTATTCTATGTCCGCCGCTTTGAATTGTCATCAGGTTTTTGGGCTATTTAGGAACGCTGTGAGCTCTTCCTCCTCTATTTTCGTATTATCTAATATTTAGATATTCATGTCTCAAGTTGCGCGCGCTTTGCGTGCGGAATTTCAATGAATTATTTGCCAACGAGAATAAAGAGACAGTTTTTATTTTATTTATTTTTACTTTGTCTCTTGCTTGGCGGCTCTGACAACGGGTGGGGCTCATACGCAATTGTGGTTGCTGTTGTTGTTGTTGTTGTTGGCGGTGGATGGTTCTCAAACTAAATGGAATCGTTTGTCAATATGGGAAGTTGTGCTGTGCGGCGTTGCCATGCCCAAAACTACAATCAACAAAAACACCTCAGCAAATTGGCCATAATTAAATATTGTTAAATTACACAGCTCAGCTTAAGTTGATTACACAAAACTTGGGAAAATCGCATTATATGCATACATATATTATATATAGTACTATTGAATCCAGCATTATTTAGTATAAATATAGTTTGAGACGTCGTAGTGTTGCCAAAGGAATATTTGTGGAGTTGTATATTAAGTGTGCGAATTTGCTTGAGTTCATTCTAAATACAATTGCTATTTCGTATAGAAATCGAGTAACACAGTTAGTCAAGCTCGTACAGAAGACTTCTTAATTATGTGTGCTAGCATCATAGATATTTTTGAAAGCGTATAGGAGCCAAGGCAGCTACTTTAAAATTCTTATTCATTTCAATTTTTATAAACAAAGAAAAGCATTGTAAATCTTAATACAGTCGAGTCTCGATAAAATTGTAAAAAATTTAAAAAAATTTTCTCGATAATTCTCGATAGTTTGAATGTCTGTGTAAATCGAAAAAAAAAAAAAAATAAATAAATAGAATTGATCCCTTTGCCATTTCGAATTATCGGGACTTGACTATAGTGTGCATGAGCACAGTTTAGAATGAATATATCAGAAAAGTGTTATTATGTCAGAATTTACTTGCTGTTTAGTTAGTGTAACAGTTAGTGTGAAAGAGTTTATGCTTTGCTCGGCGCTGCTGCTAATGTCTATAGAATAGAATACTCTTCGATTATTGAATATGGCACCATAACTAATTATTGATATTATTCTAGTCAAGTATCGTTAAGTATGGTGATAATTCCCACATAAATAACACTTAAATAATCACTGGTTTGTATGACTAGAAGATATACACACTGAACACTCCCATTTAATTATATATAATAGATCAAAAATGGTCAAAGATAAAGACGTTTATAGGATTTGCTGTCTTTGGGATATAACTTCGACTTGGTTAACTATGTGGTACTGAAAGCTACTATAGAACAATATTTAAATAAATTATGGGCAATAAATTATAAATAATTTTTGTTTGTTATCTATGGACTGATGGAATGAATTAAATCAGTTTAACACTTTAATGCATGGATGTATACTTTATTGATATAGATTGCATGGAAATTAAGTGAAATTCGATATGCACATTGACGAGTAGAGAAGAATCAATATCTATATTATAAGCCATAATGTTTGAAGACAGAAGAAAGAACGAAGAAATAGAACAGGCCCAATTATATGAAGTAATTTTATTATATATAATCCAGGCATTGAAAAACTGTTTATCAATTTTCAATGAGTATACAGAGATCACATATCAAAGGCTTACTTAAAAAAATTTCTGTGCTTCATCAGCAATAGATTTTGCAAAATTCCAGCCAAGTAATGTCAGGTGATTGGCACACCTTTGGTAAATGCCTTAGAATTAGTAATTAGTGTAAAATTAACTTGAGGCTCGACTAAACTGAGCAAGTGCCATTGAGGCAGCACGAGCAGGCGCTCATTAGACACTCCGTGAGGGCAGGCGGGGACTCACAATGAATGACCAATCAATGAATTGTCAAAAATGCGCTTAGATCACAATTTGCGTGCTCAGCTAGCTATAGATAGTTAGGGTGGCTCAACATTCTGATCGAGTCGAGTGCGACTCGTACGACTTACTGCAAAACTTTGGACCTTAATTTGTTAGCATATACTAAAGTGTTTAAACACAAGTTTTATTTATTGATATTTTTCTAGCACTTTCTTTTCATCTGTATTTTTGTTTTCTGCTTTAGCCGGGTTTTGAAACCCTTTTGTTGACTTTGTTATGTGGTTGAGGCTTTACTCGGTCAACAGCTTCTTTGTTGTATTTTTGTGTATATTGACGTCATTAATATTATTTAAAAACTATTATTTTTTCTCTTTTAATAATATGTGTCAATGGGCAGTTTTGGTGTGCAAAAAGAAAGAGAGAGAGAGAGAAGGAGAGAGCGAGAGAGTGAGAGCGCGTGAGCTGAATGTTAGTTATTTTGATTTACAGCCGGTAAAATGATAATTAAACACTTTATTCTTTTTTATTATTTATTTGTTTAGGTCTTTTAATTGCAAAGCACTTCACTGTGCTGAGAACTTTTGTTGTTTATTTTTTTTACAGACATTTAGTTATTTGTTTATACATATATGTAAGTAAATTTGTTTGTTTTTGCACGCACTTTGCCGGCTCTCAGCTTAATTGCACATAAATTAAAGCGTCAACAGAAGAACGCGCTTGTTATTTATGTTTCAACGATTTCTACACGCAGACACACTTAAAATTTAACTATATATATAGAAAAAATATATAATTTTTATAGAAATCTTTTTACATGTTTATTTTCTGTTTTGCGCATGCGCGTCGATCGATTTTGCTGCTGCTGCTGCTGCTGCTGCGGTTTGTTGCTTGTTCGCGAGCCAACGAACGAATTCGTAATGAGCCACGATGACAGCCACGAGGTAGCTGCTTGACGATCGACGTGTTGTCGCTCAGGTGTTTAGCCTCTCAGGTATTTCCAGATTGAGAGAGGGAGCGTGAGAGAGAGAGAGAGAGAGAGAGAGACTTATGTATAAATCGCATGAGATATCTCTGCGCTGAGTTTCCTATATGAAACCAAATGTCTTGTAGAGTGTTAATAAAATATTATTGTTTGCCATTTCAATTTCGGTTTTATGCTCGACTTTGAAACGCGTTAATTTAATTTATGAATTTTGAATTTGAGATCAGTAGAGCGAGTGAAGAAGATTTTTATATATATATTTTTTATATATTTTTTAAAAGCCACATAAATAAAAACTAATTAAAGCTATAAAATATTCTTATAATAATATATAATAACTGTAATGGGCTTTTAAGTGAAGCTCAGCTTTAATTTCTAATTCTGGCCTGGCTAAATTCGCTTTGGTATGAAATTACAGCTTGGGAACTAACTGTATAACTTTTAAGTATCTGATGTTTACTTCAGCTTCAGTTGGTTTTTTTTTTAGCCTCAACTTTAGCTCTAATTCCACTGACACAATTTTGAGTATACGAGCTTAATTCGCTGTTAATTGATTAGGACAGAATGCAGAAATCGAAGGTTGCTGGGATCGCTTCAGCTGTGGCCAGATATTCCAGTCGCACTGCTAGTTAATAATTAAACGCGGCTAAATTAAATAGCAATTAGGCCGTCGCGTTGAGTTAATTGCGTCTTGGAAAGCGCTTGTCCCAAATTGCTGGCATTTTGCAAGGGCAACAAAGTGTTTGCCAGCCGATAGGGGGCGGGGCAGCGGAGAGAGGTCAGAGGGCCACCCAAAGGGGCTGCGGCTGAGGCGGGCGTTGCGTAACACGCCCAAAAACGATAATTGCTGTCATGACAAACGCAAAAATAAAGTTTAAATAATAATAATTTCGCTGGCTCCTGCGCGGACAGGGAAACATTAAGAAACCATTAGCAGCAGCAGCAGCAGCAGCAGCGGCGGCAGACATTTGTGGCCTCCGCTGGCTGTTAAATAGTGAAGCTACTGCAACAGCTGCTGCTGCTGCTGCTGCTGGTTGAGTGGGTCTGCTGCACAGAAGGGTCAATGCAGTCGACAGTCGAGCGAGAGAGCAGCGACAACAGCATCATTTTTCAAGTGCCACCACTCGGCAGTCGCATGAGTGGGCGGCTTGAACTTAGGCGTGGACGGGGGTCGCCTCAAATATGCGCATTCATTAGGGTTTAATAAATATTTTTTTTGCGAGCACACTTGCTGCTGCTCGCTTTGAAGAGCGGCGTGGTCAAAGGGTCGAATGCCGTCAACGTTTAGCAGCTGCGGCACTGTGTCAAGTTGTGGCTCAAACAGGGCTTAAGGACTTCACACACACACACACATACACAGCTAGCCCATATATGTAGTTTTATATTCGCATTGTTAAATGCAAATTCAGATTGACGGTCAATCGCTCCCATCGCACGCTTGTCAAATATTAGCACCGTCTCGCTTGGCGCAGTTCCGCCGCAAGGTCGACTTAGTCCAAGTCCATTGTGGACTTAGTGTTTTGTATTTGATATTTGATATTTGGTATTTGGTTTTTGGCGTTCATGTTTGTGCTCTTCACACTCTTTTTAATTTTTCCAGTGCACGGTTTATGATGTGGCCTAGCCTGGCCTGGCCTGGCTTAAGTTGGCTTGGCCAAATACTAATTACTGCACGCTGCGCTGTCTCGCCTATTTTCCATGCCAAGTCCAACTAATTACCGCACTAATAAGCAAACAGTAATGGGCCAAAGAGCATAAACAATGCGAGTCACAGGCGACGTGACGTATGCGCAATATTTTTCAAAATCTATCGCATGCTATATACAAAATATACCAAAACTCTCTCTCTCTCTCTCAGTCTCACTTTATCTGTGTCGCCGTCTCTCTCACTCTCTCTCTCTCTCTCTCTCTCTCTCTCTCTCTCTCTCTCAGACGCTGTTCTCTTTCGTGACTGCGCTCAATGCCAGCGTCTTGTAAAAGTTGAATGAATTAAAATATATATATATATGTATATAAATCGTCTTGGCGTGCGGGTTCAAGTTTGTTTTTCGGCTGTCGCTTGGCCGGTTATTGGCTATTTTCGATTACACTGCTTAGAGCCGCTTTGAAGGTCGCTGAACAAGTTCTTCTGCTGCGGAATGTTATCAATATATGTTGACCATGAGCCTCGCCAGACAAACACAAAAATGAAAACAAAAACAAACTTGTTGCCGTTGCAGCTTTCTGCTGTTGGCCGATTTAATTGACGAGTTCCTCATTGCATCATTGCAACGCCTTTTGCAGATCCCTGTCTCTACATAATGCGCTTCGCCAACCGCCTGCAGCTGGGCCCGAAGACCCACGAGGTGTCCATGACGGCGCTGCGCATCGTGCAGCGCATGAAGAAAGACTGCATGCACTCGGGGCGACGGCCCACCGGACTCTGCGGCGCCGCTCTCTTGATAGCCGCGCGCATGCACGACTTCAGTCGCACCATAGCCGATGTGATTGGCGTCGTCAAGATACACGAGTCCACGCTGCGCAAGCGCCTCTCCGAGTTCGCCGAGACGCCGTCGGGTGGCCTCACGCTGGAGGAGTTTATGACCGTCGATCTGGAGCGTGAGCAGGATCCGCCCTCGTTCCGAGCGGCGCGTATCAAAGATCGTGAGCTCATTCAAAATGTAAGTAAATTATCCTCTATCGATATTATCTACCAGAACTAACTTTCGCTCCTTTCTATAGATGGGCGTGCACGAGCTAACCGAGCTGCAAAAGGAGATCGACGCGCACTTGGAGAAGGATATCGGCAAATACACGGAGAGCGTGCTGCGGAAGGTGACCAAAAGCAAAGTGGCGGCGGCATCGTTACAGGAAAAGTCGGACAAGTTAACGCAGAAGTCGGAAAAGGAACTGGAGCTGGAGGAGTCTAGGCAATTCATTGAGGCTTCCAATGCTGAGGTTATCAAGGAGTTTATTGCCAACAACACGGACTCGGACCCGGAGCTGGATACGAAGCCGCACACGGCCATGGCGAACGCCATGATTGAGGGACTGCGACCCGACATCGAAGCCATTTGCCGTGTCACCGAAAGCGACTTGGAGGACGTGGAGCGGGCCAAGCAGCCAATGGAGACGGAGCTATATATTGACGACTTGAATGACGAGGAGCTGGATCAGTATGTGCTGACCGAGCAGGAGGCCGACACCAAGCTGACCATGTGGAAGAACCTGAATGCAGAGTTTTTGCGCGAGCAAAAGGAGCGCGAGGAGCGCATGGCCAAGGAGCGCGAGGAGGGCAAGCCGGAGAAGAAAAAGCGAAAGCCGCGCAAGAAAGTCATCGGACCATCGTCCACAGCTGGCGAGGCCATTGAGAAGATGCTGCAGGAGAAGAAGATCTCTAGTAAGATCAATTACGACATTCTGAAAACCCTCACAGAGGGCATGGGCTCCCTTACGGGCGAAGGCGACGCCGCAGTGGAGGCGCCCAAGCCCAAGACGTTGGAGGAGCTGGCCGAGACGCCCGTCATTGTGGAGGAGGGTCCGATTTCCAGTAAGCAGAGCCGCGGCAAACCCAGCTACGATATGCCAGGGCCCAGTCGAAAACGCGTCAAGCTGGAGGCCGGCTTGCCCGTCAGTCAGCCCGAGGAACAACTGGAAGCAAAACCGGAGATCACTGTGGAAACAGGTAAGCCAAGGGCTCTACATATTTTGTTGACAAACTCATTGCCATCGCTGCTATTTCAGACGAGTTGGACGAGGATGCCGATGTGGATGAAGCTGATGCCGAGCCAGAGGCGGAACCAGAGGCTACGCTGCAGGATATGCTAAACCAGGGCGCTGGCGACGAGGACGACGAGTACGGGTACGGCTTCGACGAAGAGGAGGAGTACTAGCCACAGCCACATGGCATGGCATGGCATTTAGCAAGCATTGGGGCACATTCTGTTTGGTCGCTTTTATACACAAATTGATAATCAGCAACTACTCATAATCTAATTAAATTAAGCCTTAAATCTACAGAAGACATCTTTTCCATCATTTTCCACGTCCATTTCTTGCTGCACTCTGCACTTGTTGCAGTTTCTTGTTCTCCTTTTTGCGTGTTAGCAGCCATTAAATCATCGGGCGCCCCCCTCCTGCCCGGCGGCCTTAGCGCAGCCATTTACATGTTGAAGCCGTGTTGCCGCTGCCCGCCTGTCCGCCCGCCCGCCTGCCTGCTGGCACTGCTCGAGTGGCATAGAGCGGCGGAGTCGAGGTTTTTGCTGCCTCTCTGTTGCTAGTTTGCTTCTAATTGTTGGCGCTGCCGTGGCGCGCCTGCAAGTGCTGCAAATAAATATTTCACTCTTAATCATGTTTTGCGCTCGCTGTGCTTGCCTTTGTGCTTGTGTTGTTTTTGTCCCGTAGCGCCCTGGGCGGCCAGACAGGCACCCGGAGAGCCGGGCAACCAGTCGGCCGACCAGCCAGGAACTTGACTTGGCTGCTCGCCTCACGGCTTCACGGCCTCACGGCCTCGCTGCTTCATGGCTTCACGGTTTCACGGCCTGGCAGACTGTTGAGTGCCAAGTGCCCGGCAATGAGCTGTTGGGTCCTTGGACCACTTGTCTTTGCGATTTTATAGTTATTATGTTGTAATTAGTGTTAATTTAGTTGCTTCCCGAACTTGGTGAACAATTCGCAAAGTGCTTCATACTTTTAGGCAGCTGCAATATATCAAAATCTACTTTAAAGCTACAGCTCACGCGGCTTAAGCTCTTGAATACTTGAAGTCTTGAGCGGATTAAAGAAAGGTCTCTCTTTCTACATCTTATATGCAGAACTACTAATATATCAACTACAAGAAATGACATTCATTGCATTATATATTAAAATACCATTAGAATATAGATTAAGCAATTGATTCAAATCATTATATATAAATATTATAAATAATTATTTTATTATAAATAATTATATAAATATAATTTTATCAACAATTTCTTTTAATATTGAATAAAAATAATATTGAATGAAAATTCGTCCTCTTTGTTGATGCGTCTTAATTTGTCGGTTCCGTCTCGAACAAGTAGACATTATCGTCCGCTTCATTTTCTGTGTGCTCTACGGTTTATTCTTTGCATAGTGCGTTTTATGTTCTATGTGTTAATTTCAATAAATATTATCACGAATTTTCCTCAGGGCTCTCTCCTCCTAAAATAAAATTTCTTCCATTAAATTACCTTAGGGAAACCACTCGCAATGCTCAGCCATAAGCACTGGGATACAGTTCGTCGACAACGTTGCGCAGTGACTTCCAAATGCTATCAGATATTCCTTTTATTTTCCTCGTTTAACTCATTTCTTTCTTGAAATATCTTTAATATTTTCCTTCTTCCTTACTAATACTTTTACGTTAAGATTTATTGTAATTTTAATTAGCTTTAAGCTCTTTTAATATCTTATTTTAACACTGTTTTTTCATATTTTCAATAGTATCACTGACCACATTTGGCTGTGATGTGGGGCATAGCTGACCGGACTGGCAAATAAAATACCCCATCGGGTTGGTGATACTATTGTTACAATGTGCTGTACTTTTTGTAGGCTATTTAATTTTAGTTGACTCTAATACTGATCTTTACCATACCTATTTTATTATATATAGATAAGCATATATATAAAAGAAAAATTCGTTAATGTAAATCGGAGTTTTCGAATAAAAAATATAAGTCTTGCCTCAAAGTGTTTTCCCTAAATATTTCCTCTAAGCATTTCCCGCAAGTATTTCTTCTATGTTTCCTATTTAATCCTTAATAGTTAGCTTAACGTTGATCATGAATGATCATTCCATATTTGCATTATTCACTTCAGTGTTCATTTTCTATTTCCTTTAATTAATGATCATTAAATTTTTGCACATTTCAGTGCTCATGCTCTGTTTTCTCTAAGCAATTTACTCTAATTATCCCTCTTTGTATTTCCGCCAAATACTTCCTCGGAGTCTTTAATACTTAGCTGAGCGATGATCATTCATGATCATTAAATATTAGCACACACTTCACTTCACTTTACTGCGCTTCACAAGTGACCCCCAGCAGGCCTGGACGACTGACTGAAGAAATGCTGCAGCTGCTGCCCTTTATATAGGGTGACCTTCACTCACTCTTCTAGTCGCTCTCAAATGTTGAGCCCGACGCCAGGTAAAGCTCGTTGCAGTCGATCTTTAAGTGACCAATGGGAACGCTCTCTGCTGCTGCCACCATTTTAGTTTCGGTATACTCTAAAATAAATGCCAAATGAATTCTCCTGCGTACATATATACAACTTAAATGATCTGTAGTTCATGTGCATTCCTTGTTTAGTTAAGCAGACAGACAGAGAGACAGACTGTGAGATAAACAGAGAGACAGACGGACATACGAATAGATACATACATGTATAGGCAATCAAATAAACAAGGTTAAATCGGCTTACCTCATCACGCTGCTTAAGAATATATTTGTTTGATAAGGCAATAGACATACTTAATGCGAATCAGATCTTTCCATAAAGATAACTTCAAGCTTTCAGAGTCAAACCTATTCAGTTGGGCGGCGCTGTACAAATACAACTACATCAGAATTTGCTAGCGATTATCAAAACTATTTCTTTGGCTTATTGCGAAAAGTTTAAATTGAAGCTAAAGGATCTATGCGGGATATTAATGCTGCAGCAAAGGATAAAGTTTGAATCTAGACTGTGTATATACTTATTATAGATGTTTGCCCGTTGTTTCTCTGTCTTGCGGCGCTGATAAATGACTTTGTTTTGCATGTGTCGGAGGATGAGGTCGTAAATATTAGCAATGGGTCAAGGAGTTGCGCAAATTTGCGTGCATTTAATGCCTGAATTGCAATTTGCATAAGCGCCGGACTTTAAGCAAATGATTAATAAAACGCACACGTTCACTTCCAGCTTGGAGTGGCGATTCAAGTAAACTGGGCGTGGCAGCGGCTGACTGTGACAGTGGCTTAGCTGGCCCACGGCCAACTTCAAATGCTAATGTCAACTGTATGCACATGTAAATCCAGCTAAATGTGACAGCCAAATGGCAATTAGTAGTAAGACGACGCTCTCGACCCGCCGGCCACTTGAAAGTTGTTCGCATGCCAGCGCAGTGTGGGTGTGCGAGGAATTGTTTTAATAGTTCGCTGCGAAGCCTTTGATGTGCATAATTCTAGCATAATCCCCTCATTAATAATTAAAGCCATAAATTTTTAAACATTTCATGCGCAGCACAATGCCCGCTGATGCCTTTGTAGCTGTCGGCGCTGTGGTGCTTTAATTAAAAAATTCTTCAGAACACACATACACACACGCATATAAGGATATGTAAATACATGTTTACTTACGTTAATGCGTTATATACATACATACATATGTACAAGTATTGCGTAATGGCTGCATTTTATAGTTGGATATATTTTAATGTAATTTAATTAAAAAATTATCCAAGCAGAAGCCATTTTTATTGTTTTTACTGTTTTTCAGTCTCGCAACTGACTGTTCGGGTCACACCTCACTTTGCACTTTATTTGCGGATTTGGCCAGGCTCTATTATTAATTGTAACGGCCGCAAGCTGCGATTGGCCGAGTGACAGTGCCAGAGAACGATTCGCAAATGATTTCAAAATGAACTTTAATTAAAATTATACTACGCCAAGTGTCTGTTGTCAATCTCATAAAGCGTTCACATTAAACGGCATTAAGTATACGCCGCGTATGCATTAAGTGCTCGCCCACTATTAAATTCACAATTGCCGAGCCCCAAAAGTTGATTAATTTGCCGTGATTTTCATAGCACACATACATACATACACATAGTATATGTATATACATATAATTATATATATCTGTTGCCAAGTAGGCAGTACTTCAATTTTGTTAAACTTGATTTATTTCAGCTCACAAATACACATAACTATATGTCTGTGTGTGTAAGTGTATTCTAATTTATGCGCTAATTATGTATGTTGGGTTCGTTATTTTGCATTTGGATTGTTCCGGGGCTATGAATAAATTAAATGCTTTTTACACAGCTACCTGCCAATTAATTAGGTTACTAAATGATTTGTTTAGCAATTTGTTTCTATATATCCACTGCGGTCTATGACATTTTAGCCAGCGATTGGGCGGCTGCCTGGCTGACGGCGTGAAACGATTTACAAATTCAGCTAAATGGGTCAAAGTTGAAATTTATTGTACAATTAGTCTACTTTGCGTTGACCACGTCACGCTCAAAATGCTGCAAAAATCTGTCTATGTGAATCATATATAAATTACTCTAATAAATAATATATAATTTATGCCATTTACTTTAATAATAAATGTATGTATGTATTTATATATGAATCTGTTTTAGCTAAGATCATGTTTAGGCTTAATCGTTAGATTACAGCTGTAGAATAGAGATTAACGGAGAGACATACAATCTGTCCTCGAGGTGTCTTTATGCAAATGCTGCCTGGCCATTGTCAATCGGCCAGCGTTTGCACACAGCCGATGCTAAATAGCAGAGGCAACAACTGGCGGTCACTGATAACGGGCGAGCAGTTGAAGTAGCCAGCAAATGGCCGAGTAATGGCTGCGGACTGCACTGAGCAGCAGGCGGTGCAGTTAAGTGTTGGTCAACTGGTACACAGAGAGAGAGAGAGGGAGAAAGACAGAGAGAGAGAGAGAGAGATGGACTCGTAGGCATAGTTTGCCTAGCAATAGCAGTTAACAGACAATTTCCAGCTGCCTAGCAGCAGGCAAAGCATAAGCCCACAAGCACATTCGTACACACACACACACACACGTACGCATTGGCATAAATAAACCACGCACATTTTGGCCTGCATGCAAATATGCAGTAATAAAGTAAATAAACGCTTACCACCCGCCATTATGTCGCTGGCAGCAACAAACACACACACACACTTACAGCTATATGAGCTGAGCGTGTGTGTGTGTGTGTATTGAACATAAAGTGCCTGGCAAACTATGCACGGCTATGATTGCAAAACACGACTGCAATTACCTGGCCTGCCGGGCAGAACTCACTCACACACACACACACACACACACACACACACACACACTCACACACATACACACAGTGAGAGAGAAGCGCTGACATGCTCGCGCCTGCATTTATGACAGCAGCTTGTGCTGGGGGCGCCGCAAAGTAGGCAACGATAATGGCATAAATTCAATGAATAAACATAAAATGGCAAGCACATAAAGCGCACATACATATGCACATACATATGTACCTATGTGTGTGAGAGTGTGTGGAGTCATAGTAGCAACAACAGCAACAACAATACCAACATCCGCATAGCAGCGGAAAAATATGTATTAGCCCCAAAGTTTACTAACAAAATTAATTATGCGAATTAAGCGTAGTAAAAGCACTTTAAGCAAGTTAACCCCCAACCGAACGCCCAGCTCTCGCCACACCCACACCATTTATAACATGTGCCGCATTTTGTGCCGTGTCACAGTCCATAGCACAGGAGCAGCAGCAGCCGTAGCAGCAGCCGTAGCAGCAGCCTCAGCAGTTGGAGCCAGGGACGTTGGCATTGTTCAATTTATGCGTATATGGTCTTTACTCTGAAGTTGTTGTTGTTGTTGTTGTTGTTGTTGTTGTTGTTGTGTTGGGTGTATTGTGTTAGCCAGTTAGTAGTTTGCGGACACAAAAGTAGGCCAAGCATCCAGGAGCCAGACTGGGACTCGGACTACAGCTATAGCTAAAACTCGAGCTCGGTTGCAAGCCAGCAACTGGCGTTGCCCCTGCCCCTGCCACTGCCCCTGCCGCTGCCTGGAAGTTGTTTATTTAAGTGTGAAATTTGAGTGCAGCGCTGCGTAATGTGTAAGACCCAACGACGAATATTTAGCGTTATGTTGCGGCAGTGCGAGATAAGCGGCGTGGACCTTAATAACCGACGCGTTGCGAATTCCCATAATCATAAATCGACTCGCCGCCGTTCGCCTGCCACATATTAGATAACAGGACAAAAAAAAAAAGGAGAGGAAAACTAACGGTAGGGTACGGTCGTGGGCGCCGCAAAAAATGTTGCACTTTTCTATTTGTTTTTTTTTTTTGCGCTTTTCTGTACAATGCAAGTACAATATGAAAAAAAACGAAGAATTAAAAGCTAACTGTTACAAACGGCTTTTCGGCGCCATCGCCAGCCGTACGAAATAAAACAAAATGGCGGCGCTCAGCTGACGCCAGTTGGCAGCGCTGCCTTTGGCTGCTTGACGCCATGCCAAATTAGCTAAGAGTCGGGCCAGTCATTTAGTTAATTGCAGCACAGAAATGTCGCGTTGACTTGGCAAACTCACTAAATCACACTGAGCTGCGTTTTAAATTGAAAACATAAATATCGCCAAGCAATAGTGGCTAAAAAAAAAACCACACACAAACACACACACACACATACTATGATTACAATAAACATTAGTTAGTTAGTTGTTTTTATATTTAATTCTTTTGTTTTTATTTTAATTTGTTGTTGTAAATATTGTCACACACAATAGAATTTTAAGTGCTTTGTAATTGTGGCTTCGAGTATCAATTGAAACAAGCGAGTGCCACGAGGTCGGCATAAATTGTGCCACTTGAAATGTTTTGCGGTTGACTATTGTAACATCCTGCAAAAAAGTTTACTGTGAAATGAGCAAACCTATAGCTGTCACAAAAAACCCATGAAAACACTTGGCATGCAGCACTTGCAAATTGTTTTTATAATATTTATGTAGTGTATATATTTTATATATTTTAATATTAATATTTAATATTTGAAAGACATGATGAGCTGAACTGAGCAAAGTGGTAAACATGATTTGTTAGGTAGAATATTGTGTATTGAATTCATTGACTACAGACAGACCAAGGAGCTCTTCTGTCTGTCTATGTATATATGCTTAGGTCAGGCATAATGAGAGTTTGTTTATTTATATTTATGCCAGGAAAAATATAAATTCAAATATAAATTCAAATATACACGTAACATAACAAGCACTTTATTAAATACTTATATTAAATAAAGTGCTCTAAATTACTCTAATAATTTGCTTTTATATGAGTATGCCAATCTAAATGTATATTTACTTCCATTAATGCATTTCACTTAGCTGAAATTTAAAAAATTACTTTATATACATAAATACTTGTTTGTGTATATATTTTGTAAATATTTTAGATTTAGTAAAATCCTGAATATAACTAAAATTGCCAGAGAGAGAGATTATTGCAGTAAAAAATTACTGAATTAGTTTTGGTAACAAAGAATCCTTAGTAACTTAACCAGCTTTTGTTTTATAATCATGGCAATCATGTTTTATAATCATAGCTGCTGGCTGTATCTCGATGTCTGTAAATGAGCGTATATTACACACATACACACGTAAAATTCAGAGAGCAATCGACTGAGTCGGTTCTTCAACGTGGATCGTTTGCTTGTGACCCGAACTCGCTCTGCTCTTTTTCCGATCCCTTTTGGGGAGTTAAATGAAGTAAAACGTCTTGTATGCATGGGTATCTGTGTATGTATTGGTATGCCTTCGATTGTTCTCTTCGCTAAACACATCATTGGGATCGTGATTTCAATTTATGAATGTGAATATAAAGAGTTTTTGAGTTCCCACTAACTTAGTGTGTCTCATTGTGCGAACGTCAGACGTATTGCTTCCCAAATGATGTCCATTAAAAGACTTCATACGAATAGTTTAACTCAAGGCTCTCCATAGAGAATACAAACGAAAAACTATGAAGTCAAATGGAAGTTGCTCAGAGCGAGAGCGAGTGAATGTAATTCGCTCAGTTGATTTTATAATACAAAATCATACAAAATCAAACAAAGCAATTCAAATATTAACTTGTTAGATTCTTTCTGCATTTTAGACTACTTAATAATGACTGAAATCAGTAAAATATATGTATATATTTTTCTTAAGAGAAGAAGATATTTAGTATGCATTCAACATAGGTAGGGTTTATGATATGTTATAGTCTTGCAAAAGGAATGACGATGGCTTCTAAGTGCTCTTGAGTTGATATTCCTAGTCACTTGCTCGGGTTGCTTGAGTGAGAATTTATTTTATCTGGTTGTATTTTATTTATTGTTTTGGACACTTTCTTGCGATATTCTTGGTTATCATATACCAAGTGATTTTCCCCTTTTATTGATTTACATATGAACATAATTTCTACTGCACCAAACACTATAGTCGAAGTTACTTACACAGGCAGTAATTATCGTCATCCCCTGCAGACGATTCCACAGAACTAAAATGTTTATACATATTTGCTTTTTTTTATAGAATCGACTGCTATAAAAAACTTTTTCTCAAGCGAAAGAAAAATATGTGTATTTCATATTTTACTTTATTTTTTCCCAAGCTTATGCAAATTACACTTATAATGAACTCTTTTCATGCTTAAGCCGTACATTTATCTGCTTGTCGAGTTTTCTGGGCGCTTCTGACTCGACGATTGAATCGCCTCTAATTAGCGGGCAAAGTTAAACAAAAATCAGCGAAAAATCAGCTTTCAATATGGTGTGGCATATGCCCAGATAATTAATTAGCGCTCGCTCGACTGATTGGTAAGCAACGGCGACGACGACGACGACGACTATGGAGTGGGCCCCAACAATTAGCCAAGCTTCCAGTCGGGGCCCAGCACAATGGCAGGCAATGATGAAGCAGCCTGTGCAGCGTTTGCTTGATTTTCATTTGGTCAACTGGGCAACAGCAACTTGCTGTTGCGCCCACATTAACTGGGCGTGGCAGATTTACTTGATATACTAAAAACGTTTTTATTTGCTTTGCTGCCCTTTGCCTTTGTAGCAAGCTCCACAGTGTTATTTCTGTTGTTGGCTGGCTGCTTGGCTGGCTGCTTGGCTGGCTGTGTAGCTCGCTTGTGCGCTTGTTTCTCGAAAAATAATGACTGCACATTAAGTATACGTCAAACATGACACACGCACAAGTGCACACAGGCACACACAACAACAACACACACACACACAATGAGCATGCCATCCTAACATAAAGCAAGTAAAATGTCAACAAATGACAACAGAAATATGATGCAAATGGCTCATGTAAGTGGTTCTTGCCGCCAACATTTATAAAAAGGGACAACTGACAATGCAGCAGCGACAACACAGAAACATCCACTGCGTATGGCTGCCCTTTCCTCTCCTTTCCTCTCCTTTCAGGGGGAACTAAAGCTTCAAAGTCTGTGCTTACAAATGCATATTTGTAAGTACAAGAAGTTCTATTTTACTTAGAAATTTGTCATTTAACGCCGTTCCACAGTGTGCGCTGTGGAAATTAGCTGGTATGCTGGAATCGCGCATACGCCACGTTGGCTGCACAATGGGCGTAAGTGAGTGCGGGCAGGACTCATGTCAAGAGCAATTTCCATGTCAACGAATGGCTTTAAATCGCCTTGAAACTCCTTTACCTCAGCGTCACTTACTCTCCCTCTCACTCACTCTCTCTCTCTCTCTCTCTCGCTCTCTCTCTGTCTTACTCTGCATGGCAATTAAAAGCACATTTCATATAAATTGTTTGCATGCGCTGCTTTCTGCTTTGCCAGGACACGCAAAGCAAAGTCTGAAAGGGCTTCTCATAGAAGCAACACGAATGACATTTTCTTAAATTCTGTTCGGTTATTAAGTGGCTGTTGCTAAAGTGCATTCGGCCCTCATCTGGCCGCCTGCTAATCCCAGTTATGTGCGTTAAATCAGCAGCCTTATCATCATTATTTGTACAAAATAATACTGGCCAGAGCGCCGCACAGACACAATTTGCCGATTTGTGGCGAGCAAAATGCCCCAAAGCCAGAGTCTGTCTGCCTGTCTGTCCGTCTGCCAGTCAGCTTGGTCAGCCAGTTAGTCAGTTGGCCAGCTAGACCACACTTGACCACATTGATATTCCATGCTTGATGCGCGCTGCTGTTGCGATTGGTCATTGATGCTGCTCTTTGCCGTTGCTGCTGCTGCTACTAACGATAGATGTCCTTAAGCCAATATACACAGACTCACACACACACACACACACACGCTGTGTGGACAGTGCCACACAAAAATATTTATCTATATGGCGATATATAGCGAGTCTCTGCCAAAAATGTTGCCGAAGCAACGTCGAAGCTTTGTTAACTTTTTACGTTTAATGAAATCAATTCACAAGTCACGTTGCTGCCGGACAATAAATACATCAGAGTCCATTTAATAAAATCATGATGTGCACTTTGCCATGATATACGAACACACACATACTCTATAGCGTATATGTATATACTTATATATATAATATAATGTAATATAATATATATACGTATCGATTCTATATTGTAAACAACTTTTTATCTCATTGGAATGCCGCATATGGCTTGCTCATATATACCGGCGGATAGCCTCCTCTCTCCTCTCTCTCTCTCTCTCTCTCTCTCTCCACCCAAAAAAGAAGAAAACTTTTCTCTGCTTGTGTGCTTGTGCGCTTCGGCGTGTGCTTGTGTGGGTATTTACCGAGCTCTATATCAATATCAATTGCGCGATAAGTGCAGCACCGCCAAACCTTAAATCAAAATCCGCATGAACAACTGCTTGGGCTCTGTGGCAATTTGTTGTGGCTTTTGGCTTCCATTTGCAGCTCATTATATACATAAATATAATTTTATATATACAGCCAGCGAGTTTCGCCAACTCATTTTTATTTGGCAGATCTGGGGCTTTCTACTCTCCTACGGGAGCAGTGCGAAACTATGTAGTATTATATTCCGAGGCATTGGGCAATTTGCTTGACATTTGAGCTCTGGATAATCGATGAGACTGGCTTTAATGTAATTCATCCGAATACTTGACTATAAATAGTTTTAATTTCAGCACATTAAAGAATATTCAGCTTGGGGTAGGTTGAGTGACAAGAAATGCCCTGAAGCATAAATTACTCGATATGTTTGCATACTCAGAATATTTAATGTATATTTATATAGATATGACTTATAATCGTTTTTATATTAGCCGTGGGCCTCTGCCAATGGCTTAACTCATAAGTAAAAATTATCAAAAATTTTAATACTTTAAGCAAGCAAATGATTTATTAAAGACTCTTTGAATTTTGGTGCTTGAATAAAAATTCATTAATTATTAAAATATTCTCAGTTCTATAATCACTGTATGGACTTTCAATTTTAAAAATATTAATCGTTAAGGAAAATTTACACTTAATTTGCTCAAGCCAACAAATGCTTCAATTTTAATTCGAAGATTCTTAATTGTTAACAAGAATTTATACTAAATTTCCGCAAGCTAATAGCTGCTTCATTATTTCCTAATTTAAGTCCCAAACTACGGCTCCATTATACTCAAGGCAACGTAATATTAAATTCTTAGTTAATGCACTTTTTACAAATTCTAATTTATATTAATTGGGTTGGATATAAACAGTAATCGGCATAAGTATGTTGACCAAATAAACTGCTTGTATATTTTTTTCCTTTAACTAAAATTATTTTTTATAATATTTGTATTTTATTAAATTTTTGATTAGATGTATAAGAAAAGGAGTAGATGATTTTTTTTTAAATAAATATATACATATATATCTAATAAATCTTTTTTAAATCCATAAACAATAAATTATTCGTAAAAACTGGAATAGATATTAATTTTTAAATGTTTTTAATAACTGTGTCCCAGTATTTCAACTGTCATATAGTCAGCCACTGATAACGACTTTCACAGTGCAAATAGTGGGCGCAGAGCTGTGCCCAGTATTTGTCTCTATGGCACAGACTTGGCAATACGCTTGCGCAGTACGGAACGTGCTGTTATGCCACTTGCTATTTGATAATACTATACTGGCATTGCTCTTATCAGCAGAAGGCGGCAGGCGGAGGGCTGACTGCCTCCTGCTGACTGTAACTGTGCTACGCGCCGCTCTCTTTGGGGCCGCAGTTCGATTTGCAAGTTTTCGAAATGTGCTCTTCTGCTCTTAGTAGGACACGAATCGCGTGCTTCGTATCACAGATTCGCTGTTCAGCTGCGGACGAGCGTGTGGCAGACGAGCCGAGTGCAGCTTCGGGTCCGGCGAAGCACGAGCCCATCTGACTGCGTGCAGCCTCCTCGCCTATCTGACGCGTAGCACGCAAATCAGTTGGTAGATGCGTGGCGAACGTTGAATTTAACGGTCGGTTTGGCAGTGAAAGTGGCTGAAACGCTCAAGTCTATTGTCTCGATGCTGAGCAGCCTCCTGTACGTTGTCGCAGACTCCATAATAAAATCAAGCATTAAGTGTACTCAAATATAGCAAGTGAATAACATTTGATTTTTAAAGTGAACGAGCAAATACATAAAGTGAAGGCTCATGAATACAAATAAATATATGAAAATAAAAGAAAATACAAATAAAAACTTCAGATTATTATCTACGCAAAGCAACTTATGTGCTGGTCAGACACGGAGTGCCACGGAGTTCTAGCGTCCTCAAGCAGCTGGTAAATATATACGCTTTAAGTTTTGTGCACTATAAAGTGGCATAAATGATGGCCCTTTGCGGCACTTTAAACATTTCGCATACACAGCTCACGCATTAAATTATATATTTTGTGTTGTGGGCCATGCTACAGCCGGTCTACGCGTCGTATACGCAATTCCAGTTTGTTTGTGACTAACTGACTGTGCGCCAGCTGGCGAGTTGATTTTATTGGTTTGTTGTTTGTTTGGCTGGCTGGTGAGCTGGCTGCTTGGCCATCGCCTTGTTAGTTTATTTGTTTGTTTACTCGGCGTAAATGCTAAAAGCTAAAGCGCTACAAGTCTACGGCTGAGAGCACAACAATTTTTATTAATTTTTATTATGCCCGAAATAGTTTGAGCAGTCCAAGTTGAAACTTGGCCGTTGGCCGCTGTCCGTTGGCCGTTTCGTGTCCATTTGGCATCATCAATTTGCCAACTTTTGCAGAATGATTGTTGATTTTGTTTGATCTGTCTTGCGATGTTGTTGTTTACAGCTGTTGCTGTTGCCGTTGCCATGACTTTGCTATTGCCATTCCCGTTGCTGGTGCTTGCTGTTGGTGTTGTTTTTATTTGATTTTAGTGCTTTGCGAAAGTCAACATTCGTTAGCTAAAATTTTGCTCACGTTCCATTCGACCGAGTTCTCAATTTCATGAGTTTTGGTGCTGTTCGCTTTTATTTGTTTAGCTGCTAAGTCCTCGCTGTCTACGTCGCTCGCTATCTCGCTCTTGCTCACACTCCCACCTCTCACTGTCTCCTTCTCTCTAATAGCAAAAACAGCTCCAATAGCAGCTATCTTAGTTCCAATTCCATTTTCATTTCCATTCCAGCTTCAACTCGTTGTCCCCGTATTTGTTTTTCTCAACTGCATGGTGTTATTTACTCACTGCACACACATACACACTACCTCATGCATGGCGCACACTTAGTCCATATGTATACATCTATATGCTTGTGCATTGATATTTGTAGCTTCTGGTGTGTGGTGGCTCTGTCCTTAAGATTATTTATGTGGTGATTAGCTCTGCTGAATTATTGCGTAAATTATCAAGTGTGCTATAAAATTTCACTGCTATTTATTTGCACAACTTTTAGCGTGGATCACGTACCACGCCAACCAGCAAGCATTAGCCCCCCACCGCTCAGCAGTCACCACCCAATGCCCAACCCCACGCCAACTCTTGCCTTGGCCTCCGCGCTCGTGGCTCATGTGTCTCGTTCGGCTTTGGGCTTAGTTCGTGCGAGCGTAACAAATCGCGTAAGTTTCATTTAAAGTTGTGCCGAATTGAGAAATGAAGCGAACGGTATTAATTATGCGGGATATGGCTTGGCTTATGGCTGGCATCAAACGGTTATATGAGCATATTGAACATTTAGCTTTGGATGAGCTCTTTATATGAATTGCTAGATATCGTTTGTCGACTGACGGATGGACTGGGAAACTGATATACTAACGAGCTTTGAAGCCGATATCAAATAATAAATTGTCAAGAACATGATTATAAATATTTTAGATTAAAAAAAAAAAAAATTAAGTTATTAAACACAAAAAATAAATTATAAAAAACTAATAATAAAAAAGTAAATAAAAGCTAAAAAAAAATAATAGATTAAATAACAAGAAAATATTAATTCGTTAAAAATATTCAATAATAAATAAAATTTAATTACCTACTATTTTAAAATTAACTCAATAATAATTTATATGTTGAAAAAAAAAAACATAAATAATAATATTATTAATAATAATGATAAATGAAAATGATGATAATTAAATAAATAATAATAAAAAAATAAATTTTAAAAATACACAAATTAATATATATATATAAATATATTTTTAATAATTGAAATTTATTGAATTAATATTCAATAAATTAATATTCATATTAATTTATTATATGAGTAATTTACCTAACTAGCAACTTTATTTTTGGATTTTATTTTTCCTCTGTATTTTGCTGAATTACTTTTTTGATAAACTACAAAAATAAACCATTAAATATCCTGGTTTATTTGAGTCTTAAATATAAATAGACTTTATAATACAAAATAATAATTTTAATTCATATTTTTTTGCAAACAATAAGAATAGTTATAATAACATTTAATAATATTTTATACATTATACATTTTTTTTTTTCATATCCCTCATCTAAAATTGAAATGGCTTGCAATGAAATGTTATTCATTGTTACTTCCCATCAATCGTATAATCATAGCAATGAGAAACAGTTAGCAAGTTGTCAAAAGTTTCCAAGCATCAAAGTATCTCTAATATCCATACATAAATCTTATTTAATGAGGAATTACGATAACTGGCTGTTCACATCGTCTTGCAAATTGTTAGAATTCCTGATTAATTTAATACGTTTCGCTTGCAGAATTTGAGTTGTGCAGTTATTTAATATAGCTATTATAGAGGCCTGGGCTTGGGCTGCTTAATTAGCATACATTTTTGGCTCTATTACGCCCAATTTTGCTATCATTTGCCCATTTTTGGCTCGCCTGGTGGAATTGTATACCACAAGCCTTGGTTGAGCTCAACTTGGCTTGACAACTAATTGCCTGAGCTCTGAACAAATTAATTACATTGAAATAAACACGAATGGAAGGCAGGAAACAAACCTGACCAGGCCGCAGGCAGCCGGAGCAGGAGTAGCAGCAGCAGCAGGAGCAGTCACCACAGTGCCAATGACAGCAGACAATGGCAGAAACAAAGCAACTTAATTCAATATTACTTACGAGCTGATGGCTACTTTAAGCTGCTTACGATAATGCTCAGGCACACGCACGCAAGCCCGATGCTGAACATGGGTTATAAATTTCAATGAGTTTGCCACCAAAACAAAATCATTAACTTTGCAGCAAAACCAATGAATGTACATGAACAGCAAAATTCACTTCGTTGTGGTAGTGAAGTGGACAGCGGGGAAATGCGCCAGTGGGGCAGTGTGACAGTGAGGCTGTGGATCTGTGGGCCAGTGTGGCCTAGTGGGCGATTACAGCTCTATTTCGGTAGCACATTTAGGCTCGGCCACAAATTGGTATGATATCACAGTGTAATGAAAGTTAAAGCCAAATTTAATGCTGGGATTAGCGATAACAGCGATGGCCACGAAGTTGATGTCTGGCGGCTCGTCCAGCCGTTTGCATATGCCAAATGCCTAATGATTTATGACTGCGACCAAGCAGTAAGTTACTGCCCCACCTCGCACCACTCGCACAGCCGACTGCCCGTCTGCTGACTGCTAAAATGCGCTAAAAAAAGCAAAAGTGCCACAAGAGTCGGGTCAGTTGTTGTTGCGGGAGGGGCTGAGAGCAAAGGGTGAGCGTCGCTCAGCAGAGTAAATTCAATTTTACGTTTCACAACTCAGCATGATTCCTATCAAAGTTGAGGTTGGCTTCGTAGCCGGCTGGAGCCACCCGTTGGCTGCCCACATCATGCACCGCAGCCTGATTACCTCGGTTCTGCCAGTGTCCCTCGTGACACGCTGTGTGTGTGTGTGTGTGTGTGTGTTTGCTGTATCTACTTAGGTCTAAGCGTTATTGTGGGCTGCCCAAAAGCAGCAAGCAAAATACAAAAATAACAAAATTGAAAAAATAATAAAAACAATCACTGAAAAACTTGTTAAGCATCAAAGAGCACTTTCCCAGTGCTCCACGAAAGTTCAGCTGGCTTTTTGTGTGTTATTTGAATACCCTGTAATTGGATACAAGTCGGGGTAGTTAGAAAGAAGAAATTCACAAGAAAAGATTTACCTTAAAATTATAAATAATTAGTTTGGAAACAAAGGTAAATTCAATTATAGATACAAAATAATATAAATAACAATTTTCACATTTACATTGAAGTCAAATTCATAGCATACTTTTAAGAGCAGATTGACTTGAATTTCATTCGCTTTGTTATCTGTGCTCAAGGAACATTTTGAATGTCCGAATCTATATACAATTTTATTTGCCAGCAAACGTTAGCTGCTTCAATATACTTATATATATAAATATTTGTTTCTTTTCTTTTCTTTTTTTTTTTTGTAATTTTGTAAACTTTCACGAGGGCATTGTGGCGCTCTCGTTTTGAAGGGAGTTTTGGACTTTCAGCAAATTACTTGCTAATAGCTTTCACTCGGAGAAGTTGATGCAACTTTAATGAGCGGCGCTTGTAAATTGTTGTTAATACGGGAAATTAATAAGTCAAGCAGCCATCAGTTGGCAAAGTGAAAAGTTGAATCAATTGAAAAAGTTGCCAAGTTTTAGAGCGTATTATTATTAAGTATGTAATAGCTAAAAGAGCCTTTTAGCGTTAGAGAGATGAGCTGTGAAGGCGAACTACCCGATTCAGCTGGATGCTGTGATGGGTGGGACGCGACTGCGACTGCGATTGCAGTCGCGCCAAGAGCAGTCAACTGTAAAAATATTGGCAAATGTCAGAAAACTCAAACACTGCGAGCATTTGACATAAATCCTTATCATCCTTTGTGCACAAATTGACATTGCACTTGTAAGGCGATTGGCGAGACTTGCTCAAGCAATCGAGAGTGCGCCCCACCAGCACCCACTTCGCGCATTTCAACTGGAAATCTGAGGCATTGTTTTTTACGAACAATATTCGAGCACGCTGCTGCTCCATGCTGACTTATTGGTAGTTCAATGTGTGCAGCAGCTGTTGGCTGCTGGCTGCTGGCTGCTGGGGCTTTGCCTTCCTCCATTTGGCAGTTTGGCACGTCTTGTGTCGCAGGCAGCTGAATTAAAATTCATAATGTTGATTTTAGCAGAGTTAATGTTGAAATATTCAAGCTGGCGGCTTAGTTGTCGCACATCGCATAGATTAGCTGTCTCGAACGTAATGCTAGTCAAAATCTACGCCATGGCAATTGCCGGGCTGACATTTTATTATGCGGCACGCAAACACTTCGGCTACCTATAGAGAGCTGCCATTCGAGACCCCCTCCCCCACGCTCAACATGACGTTATTAAATTATGCGGAGATTTGTGCTCATTTTTTGGTCTCTTGACGTTTTAATGATGAGCCAGCATCCTAAGAGCGCTGTCTGCCGACTGCTGCTTGACTAGGCCAAAATTAAATTATTTTATTGCCGGAAATTCATTAAATCCTGCTTTCACGCAACTTTCAGCACACATTTCCAGCATGCCCAAGTAGGAATGAAAATTGAAGCTCTCTCCGCACATCCGTCAATTTGGCGCCCTGTTGGGCTTGTTTACGGCTGACAGACGGGCTGTGGCATTGATTGAACCTCTGCAGAGGTTCGCTGGCTTTTATTAGTACGTGTCGCTGTGGCCGACTCAATGCTAAATGGCTTGTTGCTTTAAATACGCCCGGGGATGGATACGTTTTGTCGGCGGCGCTTTAAGGCGATAATCCGGGACAGACACAATACGTAGAAGCCGAGGCCGGCAGTCACAGACAGAGCGGTTTTATTTATGCTTTTGACATGGTGCGCCTTTAAAGTGGGTGGGCCAGCCAGAAGCTAAGCCTTCAAACCAAAACAATCATCAAATAGAATCATAAAAACAGTTAGCAACGATAATAAATTTGAAACAGAAGCATAAAAGCGCTTCCACGTGGCAGCCGAGCGCGACATAAAATACCATCGATTCGCTTACCTATATACATATACAAATATACACACATACACAAATAGATGTATGTATGTATGTGTGTGTGTGTGTACAGCAAATTTATGCGACATAAGAACCGTCGCAGCTATTTGCTAGCTGGCAGCCTCTCTGCACCGAAGTAATCCCTGCAAATCAGCAGTTTTGCTTTTGGGACACACCAAAAATGTCGAATAATAAATCTTGAAACAATAAAAAGAAAAGGACAAATTTACATTTTTATTAAGGCAAAAAAGCAAATGGAATGCAATCGATGCTGCCGTCCAATAATTTAATGCTCGCCCTCTAAGCGCACACCTTGCGTATACGTAATCTGACTCACTGTCCATCCGATTGAAATTGCAGCGCATAAAGTCCGCGTGGCGAACAGCCATAAGTGCCATAAGTGCATGTTAATAAATCATCTGAATGCTAATAGATTTTATTTATCCATTTTATGTGCGTTATTTACAACTAAGACGCGCGACACTGGAAATGGACGCCAGAAATGCGGAGATAAGCACTGTGTGTTTGGCAGAGTCTGAAAAAATATGAAGACAAATCGATGGGCGACTGCGGACATGTTTTATGACACTCTCACTACTCAATAAACTCAAGGAAATAACATATTAAAGACTCTTGATTGCTATTTCAATGTTGAGCTGGCATTGGCCGAAATATATTATATAATATAATATGTACATATATATGTGTCTTATCTCTTAGAATATGCTTATCAAATCAGTCTCTATTATTATGCCCGCCCTAATTGCGTTTGCATAATCAAAACACTTGTTTACTTCAATCTTTTTAATTAAATATCCCACATTAACTTAGCGCCCTGCCACAAAAATATAATTTATATAATTTTCATTAGGTTACGAAGGCCAATTTCGCCGCCCACTCAGAGAGCCCGGCCCAAACATTCTGAGACATACAAATTGCGTTAATTTTTTACCATGAAGCATGGGAAAAATTGCTCAACATTTAATAAAAATATATATATATGTATATACATATATATGTATATATCTTTTACATTGCTCCCTTATGATTTCGACAACAAGTACAGCAACAACAACAACAGCAACAACGTAATTTTTAAGTACTTGACATCAAAATTTCAGCAACACGCTCAATGAAATCCTACTCCAGCTCGAGCAGCAACACGACAAGGCAATGCCCAGCTGAAAAATTAAACTTACGGCGCAACGCACGCGAAAATTTGTGCTCCAGTGACCAAGAAGGCCGCATTGTTGTTGTTGTTGTTGTTGTTTCGTTAGTATTTGCTGGTGCAGCAGTGCCGTCCACTGATGTTTATCATAACCGCCTACAAGAAGAACAACAACATCTATGGCGGCCATAGCAGAGGCTTCATGGCGAAAGCCACAGCAACAATATGGTTACTGCTGCTGCTGCTGTTGCTGGTGGTGGTGGTAGTGGTGGTGGTGGTGCTCGCTGCCGCGCCCTGCCAAATAATTTGCTGCCAGGCGCAGCTAATGACCAGCTTGTGTAAGTGCGACGAAAACCATAATAGCAACGACAACGACAACGACAACGACAACGACGATGACGACGCCAGTGAAAAATCAGGACAGCAACTGGCAACTGGCAAGCAGAAGCCGCCGTCCCCTCTCCTCGCTCTAGCCACGTCCACAGCCAGCAACAACCACAACAACAATCACAAGTTTTGTTACAAGCAAAATGATGGGCATGAATTCATCATGGGAGGGCTCTCTAGCCGGCTGCGTGTCCTGCTGCCCATCCTGCTGCCGTGTAGCCTTTGTGGAGCAAATTTAAAATAAAGTAACGACACAAAGTCGACTCTGAGAGAGGGCGAGAGTGAGAGAGAGTGAGAGAGAGGGCGGGGAACAGAGAGTGGTCAGATAGCTAGAGGAGCTGAGACGGCATCGTTCGCTAATTTTATGCTCTTTTGTGATTTTTGTGCTCGCCCGCCAGCTGCTGGACACACCCCGTGGTGATGTTTAGTGCCAGCCTTTGGAGCCAGGGCTGCTCGTCCCGTTTGTCCTGCCGCAGCCGAATGCAAACTTTGCGCGCTTTTGTCATTAGCGTTGATGGCTCTGACGTGGGCCGAGGCATCCGGAGCGTTGCCTTTTTGTCCGCTTTTCATGTGTTGCGGTCGCCGTTTTGTTGTTGTGTTTTGGTTTGTGGTCCCGCCAGCTTGGTTACTTTTAATGAGCGAGGCGTGGGCGGCTCGGTCGTGGGGTGGTTGGGCGGCTTGGGGTGTGAGGCGTGAGCTGTGAGGGCGTGGCATGGCCACGTTTTGGGCGCTCATTAAGTCGCGGTTATGCAGCTTTATTTTTGTTCACTTTCAACTTACTTTTAATGTGATGAAAGTGAATTATTTGCAAGAGAAGCAAATTTTATGTTGTTCTGTTTTTTGTTTCATTTATTCCTTATTCTCTTTTCGTGTTCATTCTCATTTCTGACCTGCGCTCTTAATGTGGCATTAAAGCGTTTCGCAAGTAATACAACCAGCGAATAATCATGCTCATTGAATATAATCGGAATTTGGTTGCAGCTCATAAAAATACATTTAAGCTGCTTTGCTGCAGTCCAACCAAGGAATTAATTAACATTTTTCGCTTAAAGTGAAACTTTTGAATATACATTTCATATATAATTATGAGCGTGCGCTTTAGAAAAGTTGCTTGACGGGGGAAAAAAAAAAACCCAAAAAAAGGACAAAAATGAAATTTACGTTTGATATTAAATGCGCGATGAGAAAAATGGAAATGCAAATGCAAATGCAAATGGAAATGGAAATGCGAATGCAAATGAAGTGAAGTGTGCATAGATAATTGGTTGCACATGACGCAGAGGACTTAAATATCATTTTCTCTTAAATTGCACTCAATTTGAATCATCTGCGCAAACATTTTTGCTGGCTCAGGGCGTTGCACTGCCTGGCAAAGCATTTGAAGTCTTTTCTTAAATTGTTTGCAATGCAATTTATGCAAATTTTCGTGCAAGGTAAATGTAAATAAACAAATTGCAAAGTTGCTTCAACTATTGCTATCTCCCTCACCGCCCGCGCTAGCTGTCCCAGTCTGTTTCGTTTACGTTCACGTTCACGTTCCCGTTCTGTTGCTGTTGCTGTTGCCTGTTTGTTTGTTAAGCAAATTTTCTTTAATTAGTGCGCCAAAGTGTATGCAACAAGCTCGCAAAGCGCCAAAGCACAGATGCTCTTCAGAGCGGCTGCGGTAAAGCGTCTAGGGGGAGAGGGGGGCGGGGCAGCAGAGCGTGTGGCAGAAGAGTTGGGGCTAACAGTAACACTGTTACAAGTTACAACTAAGTGTAGTTCTAACTGAACAACACGCCCTCTCACTCTGCGCCCCTCTCACTCTCTCTCTCTATCTGTGTGTGTGTGCACTGATGTATGTGTGTGTGTGTGTGTGTAGCTGGTTATGTTGTTTTCAGCATAATTTCAATGGCAGGCGGCCTAGTTGAAACTTTTCGTTGTAGCCCAGAGCAACGCTAATGCCGCAGCAATTACTAAGTACACACACACACGAACACACACACACACATAGCCAGATGACTATAAAACATTGTCGGCATCCGCGCTGAATTGAGCTAATATTATAGTTGCGGCAGACAAAGTCATGATACAGTTATTGCCCCAGCATGCGGTCGCCAGTTGCTTGGCTAATTAGCATGCTCAGCTGTGGCTACAAATATTATTGCCTGCGAGCAGTCAAATGCTGTGCTGATTTCAAGACACGCCACTTAAATGGCCATCAAATTTGCATCAATTGCTGGGCTCGTAAAACTCAACTCGGCCAGTGCATAAGACTCCTTCAAAAATTTGTCGCCCAAAACTTCGGACAGTTGGCCAACTGGTCTTGGCCAAGCATTTTGCAAAACAATACGCTCGCCTAACAGCTTCTATTTGAGACGGGCTGTAAAAGTTTCGCTCCAACTCGATGTTTTGTTTTGCGCACTCTTTTTGCCTTCGTAACTTTATTGGCAACCTTCGCAGCACTTGTGAAATAAAAAAATAAAAACAAAATCAAAATCTTAAACAGAATAAAGTCATAGTTGGGGTTGCTTAGCGAAGAGATACTCTGCATATGCTGGGTTAGATATAAAATTCAACTTACATTAAGATAGGCCTTGAGTTGCAGAGCAGAGAATATGATTATGCAGCCTAGATCTTTAGCCATTGTATTATAGATAGACTGTAAAACTTGGCTTACTTCTATAAAAAGAGTTTTCAAACTTTTCACACTTTTCTCCAGTTGCTAGAAACACTTTTCACTATAATCAACTATTATTATTATAGTAGAGGTAAGGCCTTTTTGAATCTCCACCAAACCACTCGCCTTTTATGCAATTGCGGGGTATTAGCAGAAAATAAAAAGACAAAATAGTTGCCAAGTTTATTAAAAGTTGCGGCAAGCTGTGGTCTGAGCGTCCTCTAGCATGGCTCCTACATACATATATATCTTTGCGATTATATATTGTATAAAAATATCTCTCATATACGTTCAGTAAGTCGAGGAAGTACACGCTGACAGGCAGCAACTGACAAATGCCAACGCTAACTCACTCAACGCCACGCAACATGAAATAAAATTGACAAAAAACGAAAAATATAGAAATAAAAAAAAAAATAAATAAAAAAGCTCGAGGAAAAAGACTTTAAATTTTGTTTTGCGACTTCTTTTGTTTTTCTTTTTTGCTTTTGCTGTCGGCAGCATCTTTGAGCGGTTTTTTATTATTATTGTCTTTGACCTGGGGCAAGGAGATGCTGCCGCTGCCGCCGTCTCTTTTATTTATGCGTAAAGTTTTTGCCCTTTTGTTGTGCATTTTGGTATTTTGTTTTGTTCTTTTGCATTTTAAGGTCACTGGGCTGCACACAAACACGTTTGCAAATATGTGCGTGCGTGTGTGTGAGGCGCCTGTGCTAGTTGGGCCCGCAATTACAATGGAACCTCAACTAAAACTTTGCTGCTTGAGCATCTACGAAACTTTTCTACTTAAGTGAGTCGCTCGATTAACTGATTTCCATGTGCGATTCAATCGTAGAGTAGACATGGCTCCCATTTCCTTAAGCAGTCGGCACAAGGACATATGTCCTGCTGAGCTCTGAAAAGGTCAACGGTGTATATACAGACGTCGTTGTGCGTCGCTTAACATAAACATAGCCGGCGATTATTTATACTTCCTGTCCCACTCAAGCACACACCTTGGCAAACACAAGCAGAAGTTGAATTCAAGCACTTGAAGACGAGCTGGCATTGCCGATGATGACGATGATGATGATGATGATGATGATTTGATTTTGCTGTTGGTGTCCCTGATGCTTTGGCCATGTTTGCCTGGGCGTTCGCAGAATGATTCTGATTGAACACAACAATTTTCAAATTGCCAAACACACACACACACACACACACACACACACATTCGCATTTATCAATACATACTTACATGCAGCAAGAGTCACACGTACATATTACGTGCCATGCGACATTGCTGCTGACAACGAGCAAGTAAAAATTTAAACAGTTCTGTGTCCCGGCGCCGACTCAATCAATTGACTGAATTTCGCATGTGCTGCTGTCTCTCTCTTTCACACACTCTCTCTCTCTCTCTCACACACTCTCTCACTCCGTCTGTCTCTCTTGCTGTTTGTGTGTATTGGAGAGTGTCTCACATTTCTAGCACATTGCCGTTAAATGATTTTAGCAAAAATCGAGCGGACATGACACACTGAAGTGGCTCCATTGCCTGCCTCATGGCCCCTGCCCGGGCTTGAGCAGCCTGCCCCTCCCCCGCTCGGTACGTGATTGCTCAGCTCTTGGTCGTGCCTATCCGTTGGCCGTGTACGAGTGGCTTGTCGAGTACGACTCTCAAGTAATTTCCATTAAGTAAGTGTTTTGGCCCTTTAACTTAACTTCAAATGCATTGGCAGTGCCATTGACAGTGATTGCATTAGGCCTCTCTTAAAGCCGCTTATGCATCAGTGTAACAATTTCCGCTTGGCTTAAAGACTTCTCTGACTTTGTTTTGCTACTTGTTTATTGCTCTTGTGGATCTAGTTGCTGCTCGTGTCCTCTGCGTACTCCCGTTATTGTCGTCACCTGCTACCTGAGCTTCAAATTACACAAACAACAGCTGGGCCTGAGCTGAGCCGAGTCTGGGCTGGGCCTGGGATGGCATGGCATCTGCCTGCCATCAGCATAATAACATAAATGTAGGCATTGTCAACACTACGCGAGCTCACAGCGCAGCCAGCAAAATTTTTCATCTTCAAAACGCCATTTCCGACAATTTCCAGGAAGCATAACATCCGCCCAAAGGAAGCTTTTGGCTTTCTGCTTCGCCTTGGGTTTTTCGATTTGACAACGCCGACGATGCTAATGGAGTCATTGTTGTGTGGGCATTTTCATAAAGCTTCGGCGTCATGTGATTTGCGGCTTTCTGGTCAATAAGCAAGTCTCGACGATATGGTCCATAAGTATTTAAGTCGACGACTCGAAAAGTTTTATATAAACCAAAATATTGCAATGGTTTTTAATTCCAGCGAAAACTTCTCAGTTAGCTAACAACAAAATGAAATTATAATAAACACTTTTTTATCTATATATTGAAAGAGAGAGAGAGAGAGAGAGAGTGAGTGAGTGTGAGAGAGAGATTGTGAGAGAGAGAGAGAGAGAGAGAGAAAGTGAGTGTGAGAGAGAGAGAGTGCGAGGGAGGGAGAAAAAATGGCTGACTTAGAGAGTGAGAGATAGAGTGAGTAAGAGATAGGGAGAGAAAGAGTGCGATAGAGAGCTTGAGTGAGAGAGTGAGAAGGTGAGTGAGAGTGAATGAGCGAGAGTGTGAGATAGAGTGAGTGAGAGAGAGAGAGAGAGAGAGAGAGAGAGAGAGAGAGGGAGAGTGAGAGTGGGAGAGAGTAAGAGAGAATCTGAATAAGAGAGACAGTGTGCGAGAGAGAGATCGCTATATTATTGATATACAGTAGAGTCCAATTATATCGAAGCTCAGGGGACCGTCTTCAGGGAACCCCGATGACTCTATAACTATATAAGTTTGCTCAAATAACTTTGTTTGCGGACCAGAATTTACGCAATAACCGCACAAGCGTTATAAGTGGAGTAGTTATAAACGGATTTCACTGTATATAAGTAAATTTAATCAAGTATAAGCTCATGTAGTCGTTAAGTCTTTGATATAGATTTGAATAAAGTGACTTAGTTTTTTGTAGATATTTAAATCTATGAAAAGCTTCACCAAGAGTCCTTTAGGATAACCTAGGCAGAAGAATCGAATGGAATCAATTTTATAGTCTGCCACTCCTATCTGAGCCTCATTTAATATTTCTCTATATAATCTGATTTATCGAATGCACCTTGATGCACCTGCAGACTATCAATACTTGAATCTCGTTAACAGCGCTTTGAGGCGACTCTCATTTTGGCGCACTTCAATAAGAGTTGCTTTCAATAATGCTTATCAAAGTGCACAACATCTCGGGCTACTTATGAAAACATGGCTGCCAATTCACAACTGTAAACAAAGTTGTAGCCAAAGAAAAAAGGTGTGAAATGATTTGCATAAGTTTTACAGTTATATTACGTTTAAATAATTTATAAGCTGCATAAATTTGCCGAGTTTCATTTCGACAGTGCTCTGAAAATAAGATTGTGAAGGGAGGGGCAGCCTTCTTTCGGTTTTGCGCATATTTATTTTATTTTGTTTTATATTTATTTGTGACCCTAGGCAAATAGCAAATAGTAAAGTGAAGCAAATAAGTTTGGTAACAGTGTTTGCAACAGCAAAAGGTTCAATTTTATTTTTTTTTTATAAAATACAGAGACTTTTAAGCAGAGTGAAATGGCATTTACAAGTTTTTATGAAGTTTTGATATATTATATTTTCACATCTCTCTGTCTTCAAAAATAAAAAGCAATAATTTATCTCTTAAAATAAAACAAATAGAGCTATGTAATTTAAAATAAAAGCCTAATCCAACCTGCATAGGTAATAAAAATAAATTAGTGAAGTTTTGGGGAGTGTTTAGCTAATCATATAAGTCAGCCAAATATTCACATGGAACTCTTATCATACTGAATATAAGCTCTAGAATAACTTCAGTTTTCTTTGCTAATTTCAGAGCTGAGGAATTCGAAATTCTAATATTATAATAATACACAACAAAATTGAAGTTATCAATCAAAGCATCAAGGTAAAGGGCATCTGCAAGTCGGCTATGGCATTCACATTTCTTGTACGAATTCGTTTTTCTTTGCCTCACTGACTCTTCGTCTTGTTCTTTGCGTGGTGCCGCCTGATTGCCGTTTTCTTGTGCATGAAGTGGCTTGTTTTACGCTCTCTCTCTCTCACTCTCTCTCTCTCTCTCTCTCTCTGTCCACCTGCTCGGCTCTTCCGCCTTCTGGTCGACCGCATGCTGCAATTTGCAGACGGCCGTAGTTCATTGCTTATTGGGTCAAGCCTCGGTGCAGAGAAGCATAACAAACGACAACAATTGTTTTAGTCGGCTGCCACGCCCCCTGCTCGCTCTAGGCTACACAAAGAGCGATACATTTTCAACATTCACTCTGCCACTCTGGCTCTATGGCGATTCCAATTTCGGCTCCTGCAACTGCAAACCTGTGGCCAAAAATCAAGTTCAGTTCTGTGCACTCTGCCGTGAGGCTCTCATAGTGCAAACCAACTGATAGGCTGACGGACTGACGGACTGACAGACTGGCTGGCTGGCTGGCTGGCTGCATTGTTTGCCTGAAGTGAATGAGAACTAGAACGTGTTGAGAAGCAGTTGATATGCCTGGCCACCAGGGGCAGTGGGTCAGCGAAGCCGGCCAGGCGGGATCACGACGCTTATTTGTAGTTACTGAATTTTTGGTCAACAAGCTGCGACCTTGTCCCGCTTTCAGCCTTGTCACGCTTGCTTGTTGTTGTTTTTTTCCTTCAGTTTTTCGGTTTGCCCCAACTGGGTAAATTTGCTCTTATATTACTTGAAGCCCTGCACGTTGCGTTGCTTATTGTTATGATGTGGCATACACATTGTTGCAGCAGCGCCTGCTGTGTCTTACACTTCCGCTAACGCAGCTGCTGACACGCCTGCGTTGCCCAACCACCCCCCGACCGACCGCAGCCAGCCGTTCGGCCCCTGCCTTTTGATGAATCACTTTTTGGGGTCAGCTTCATGTTATATGTGTGCATGTATTTTGTACGCCGGCTCTGCTGTTGTTTTCTTACGCAGCGAGGCTCACTTTGGTTCTTGTCTTGTCATTGTTTGTTTAATTTTGTGTACGCCGGATACCCCAGCGTGCTCTGCCATTGTCCTGCTGTCAACAAAATGCCAGCAGCAATCGTAGCTGTAAAGCACTTGGCCAAGCGCTGGGGCCGCCCGCCTCAGCCAGCAGTATGGTGGGCGTGCCAGCACTTTCTTTATGATTATGCCGCTGACAACAAAAGAAATTAAATTGCCAACACTGAAATTGAATTGTATCTCTCCTTTGGACTCTCCACTCAAAAATTGTCAAGCGACGGGCCAGACGTTGCCAAAAAAACGTAAAGGAAAAGAAAGGAAGAAGGAAGAAAAGGAGGAAGAGGATGAAGGAAACAGCATAAAAACTGGCCAAATTGTGACGATATTTTCAATGGTTATTGCAGCAATTTATTGGGGCATTGATTTTGCCATCGGTGCGGCCTGTCCACGCGCTCCACGAGGCTAGGAAGTAAACAATTTATTAAAAAGCGCGTACCGGAGCCATAAAAAGGTCAATGATTATTATGCTACGAACGCAAATTTTAGACAGCCGACACCGCCCATCAAAACCAACGAAACCAACCGCCCGCCCCCCTCCGCCAATGCCCAGCGTAAATATAGAACACAGTCGAGCTGCAGATCTCCGGCGCAGACATTCAAAAAATTTGTTTGGATTTCTCTAAGACGCTTTTTATTTCCTCCTTGTTTTCTTTTGCTGCTTGTTTCTTCTTGTTCTTGTTCTGGTTTTGAAGTGGTTGCCTTCGCGCTTGTTTTCGCCGCGAACGGGTCCCGTGTTATTTGACGGCGTTTTTGTGGTGCTTCCTAGGAATTTTTTGGTGCCAATGCGAGACAAAGAACAAATCAAAGTCTAAGCCTCGGCATGGCTAGACGACAGCAAATATCTGGCAATTTCCTTTCATTTTATTTCTAATTTATTTATATTGTTGTAGTATTAATTGAATAGAATCTATTGTTAATTTATGTAGAGTAAAATCGTGGATAAAAAATTAAATCTGCTCTCAATTCAAATAGAGTTTTTATTTCATGCTTTTGACATGTGTCAAATGTATTTGAAATTGCGCAACTTCTTGTTCAGTTATTCATTTTATTTATTTTTTTTTTTTATCAATTGTAGTCCTCTCATAATTAAAAGTGAAGCATATTGAAATATATGTGTGCTTGTGTACATATTTATACAATTATTAGCCCTTGCTCTGCATTTACCTATATAAGCGAAAATAAATAGTTTCATGCACTGCAAACACAACAAACCAATTTTCGCTCTCCCTTTTTTTTGATGCGTTGTTTACACTGGCTATACGATCTGCGTGCGACTGCACAAACAAGGCAAACATTTGTGCATTTCACCACTGGCTGCAGGCAATCGCTGCCTGGCGTTGCCTTCATGCATCCACCTCCCCAGCCCCCTCACTCGCCGCTTCGTGTCTGTGTGAATGGCTGTGTGCGGTGCACAAAGCTGTATTATGCTTGCCGCATGATTTATCATTTGCGATACATATCCCTGGTGCAGCAGCAACATTAATTAGTGCATATAATGTTCGCCGCTAATCAAAAGAGCCGTTTGAGTTTACACTTGACTTGATGTCAGAGCGCTTTGAGCAAATCGCAAGAATTGTTTTGGTATTTTGTGAAGAACAATGGCTTGGGAAGGGGTGGGAAGTATGGCAACGGCTTTGTTGGATTATCTGCTATCGAGGACACAGTGCGACTCGAGCCAACAAATCAAATTAGAAAATTTCGAGACGAATTCCAATGAATAAACAACCAGATGCTAGCCTCATTAATATGCGCATTTCAAAAAAGGACTCTGAGCAGACAGAGCGAACAGAAAGCACCGAAAAACACTTTTCAATTTCGGCAAAGCAACAATGTAAATTTGTTGATATGCAGCCGAGCGTACGAGAACTGAAGTCCAAGTGCTACAGCTCTTAGGCTGGCTAAGCAATACCCTATGCATACAATTACCTGTAGATGTAATTAGAAAAAGTCGGTGAATATTACAGCCAAAATACATTTAGAGTTCTCCGAATCTTTAAATATATATAAACTGGGGAACAAAATATACATATTTATGTTTTCATGGGAACTAAATTGAATTTAAATTGGCAATTGAATCGAATATTTTTTCCCCACAATTCAAAAGAGTTTCTAGCTCGATTAGTTTTACTATTTATTAAATCCAAAATGTGATATGCATAAAACAATATTTGTCAGAGAATATATACGTTCAGGTGATGGCAATAAATATTTTCAATATGTATACAGAGTAGAGCATAGACCCGTTTGAATATCTTGGTCGAACAAAAACAAGGTGTAATTGCCTTTGGTATAGGCAAAATAAAGCATCATACAATGTCACAAAGAGCTGAAGTTTTGATACAGCTAGAGAAAGACACAATTGACAGGCAACTAGACAAACACGCCGACCAATGGACCGACAGACAGACAGACCGACCGACAGATAGACAGACGGATGGACGAGGCGACCGACTGACTTGTAACCGGAAATTGTCAGCAGCAGCCTTGAAGGGTGGCGATGCGTATGTGTGTGAGTGTGTGTGTGTGCATGCAGGAGAGAAATATTATCTTGTACTTGCCCATGTCAAAGACAATTTGCATCTCTGGGCATGACAATGGGCGCTGTATGCTCGATAGCAGCCGACGTGGCTCTCTGTGGGGCGTTGTCATTGCATGTTTCCAGCTACCGATTGTGTGTGTGTGTGTGTGTGTGTGCGTGTGTGTGTGTAGCACAATAAAGTATCAAGGTGCTGGCATATGTGTCTCCGATTCAGTATTTTAATGAAGCAACAATGTGCAGAGCTGACATTCTTCGTGTGCGCTTGTAATTGTAAAGGCTCTGGCCACATATGTACATACATACACACACACACATACATCAGCTTGCTCATATGAGTGCAGCCAAAGAAAATCGTAAATTGTATTGCTAAAAGGCTTCAATGGGGACAGCCAGGCATTTAGCTTTGTGAAATCGAGCTGCCTTTGCAGGCCAGTGAGTGGATGTTATTTTAGGCAAAGTCAATGCTATTCAAAAATCATTATCATGCATATCTAATAACAATTAGAATTATTAACATGTCCTTATGCGTTTTATTGGTGTACTCGCTTAGCTATATTTTGTTGCTATTTATTTATAGCTTCTGCAAATAAAGATTTTGCGCTTCTGCTAGAAATAATTAAGTATCATACTAATTAAATAATGGAAAGCCATTGTCTATGAGGAAGGCTTTTAATAAGTCTGCACTAAAAGAAAGTACAGGTCGTCTCTCATCGCATTTTTGTTTTTATATTGTATATTGATACTTATTTTATATTGACTTTCAATTTAATAAAATCTATTTTTGTTATAAAAAAATCAGAAAATAAATGAATTTGTACTCTCAAAAGTACTTAATAAACCAAGTTAAAGCTCTTTAAAATCATTCACAAAAAAAAAAAAATAAATAAATAAATAATAATTTTTGAAGAAAATTCGATATATTTTCTGCATTTTATTATATTTATTTATTTTTTTTAAATTATTATCATTAATACGAATATTATTTTAAATATTATTATTATTATTATATATTATTATAATTATTATCTTTAATATTTTATTTCAATTTCAATTTATTTCACTCTTTGTTGCAGTACAGATGTTTGTGAACATTATTTTACAATAATATAATAATTTACAATAAGCAAAATAAGAGTTTAGGCTAAGAAAATAGGACTTTTCTGCTACGATATTTATTTAAACAAGTAAGAAAGCTCTAGTCGAGACTGCTCGACTACGAGATCCCCT
>NW_022045865.1:349429-387535 GCF_001654015.2 Drosophila navojoa
CCTATTAATGTGGCCAGCAAAATTTTGAGTATTTTGTGATATTTGCCAAAATTATATCAACCGTTATTATTTTTTTAAACTTTTTTTTGCTTTTATTATTCTAAGATATGTCTATTTTTGAATGCCAGTTGAGTTTTTAAAATATTTGAAAAAATATAGACGTTATCACCATTTTTTCACAAAAAATATTTCACACCTATTAATTTGACCATATGTGTATTTTCTGAATTTTATAATATTTATTTATTTCTAATTATTATTAATAATTTGAATATTATTATAAGTATTATTTTTATGGTATATTATTATATTTATTATTTTATTAAAGTATTAATTGCTTGGCAATATGCTTGTCATTTATTTATTGTTATCATTATCATTATTAAATTATAAAAAATTCCTTAAACTTGAAGCTTTAATTTATTCCTAGTCACATTTCATTAATGGAAGTACTTAAGCTTACAACGATACAAATTCACAGGAACCATATAGAGAGGGCCTGGACAATTTGGCCTTGAAAGCGGAAACATATAACAAAGTTGTAATTAAAGATCCCAACAGGCGACACATTAATATACATACATATAGTCGGGGAGGGGCTGCCTGTGGCATATGCCACACCCTCCACACACACTTAATTGTGTGTGTGTGTTTTTCACGCATTTTTATGTGTTTCAATTTTCATTGAAGCACTAAAATTTGTCGTTCACAGCGTCGCAGGCGTCGTCAATGTCAGCGCCATGACGTGCACACGGTGGAGCTGGGGTAGAGCTGGGGTAGAGCTGAGGTAGGGTAGAGCTGCCCCTGGCTGTCGTTTTCTTATGTCTGTCTCCTGGCTAAATAATAACATAATAACAACAACGGCGAGCACAACGACAGTTGAGCGGGCCAATAAACACTTTTATAAAATTCTCAAATCGCACGTGTTGCGCTTGTCAAGGGGTTCCGTGTAGCCCAATAAAATAGCTAAGTGCATGGGCATGTTCTGCCATATATGGTACATATTGCTGGGTGTTTCTGTATGTGTGGGTGTGTGTGGGTGTGTGTGCTGGGTGTATATAAATATGTATAATGCTATTTATGTTTTCGTTTTTATCTGTTTATGCCGTGTATTAAGGTGTGCAGGCAGCCATAAAAGCTGAATGAAGCAACTGCTGCAGTCGATAAGCTGCTTTAGCCAGTGCCAGTCCCAGTGCCATTGCCATTGGCCACGACGAGTGCAGAGAGTGTGTGAGTGTGTGTGTGTGCTTCATAAAGAAGGCTATTTGATGTGGCCACCAAGACGCTGCTGGAGTGTGGCAGCAGCTGAGCTCTGGTTGCTAATGAGCGTTATGAATGCTCGGCAAAATGTTTTTTGCCAATTGAAGTCAGTGCACTCGAGAGCCAAGCAGCACTGGCACGGGCCGAGGTGCACCAAAGTGGCATTTTATTAATGATGTGCGACCGCCAGCACAGCTAGCTCAGTCAGTCAGGCACTTGTGCGGCGGCGATTATGCTCTCCGATGTGAGTGCGGGGCGAGCACAAAGGCGTGCATTCAGCGAAGGGCAACAAAGGCTGCAAATTTCTGGCTTGAATGCATGTCAATCTGAGGGCAGCTGAGTAATTGAAACTTAAATAAACAAACTGCCGCAGCGACTTCAGCAGCAGCAGCAGCTACATTGAGTGGCAGCTAAAATAGCGCTTGATGTGATGTGCAGAGAGTGAGGCAACATGTGTGCATGTGTGTGTGTGTGAGCCTGAAAGGCGTCGCACACTTATCCTTGCAGCAGCAGCTGGGGTTCAAGTGCCATGCGGAGCCACTTGTGCACAGTCTCATTATTATAAACAAAAACAACGCATTCGCTGATGCTTAAAGCGGCGCATGCTGCGCCTGTTGTTGCCACTGCGCAAATTCAAGCGAATCTCGTTTATGCCTTTTATTATTATTTTTGAGCCGCTTATTCCGCTTTGTTTTGTCTTGTTTTGTTTTGCTCTTCGTTTTATTTATTTTTTGATGTTGCAACATAATATTTATGATCGCTTGTCATGTTTGCTTAGCGCTGTTTCCTGTCTGCTGCCCCTGCCGCTGCCGCTGCTGCTGCTGCTGCTGCTGCTGCGGCTGCTCGAGCGACAGCTAGAGGCGCTCTCTCATCGGGTTGGGTTGCTTGGCAACATGCTTAGCAACACTGCTCAGCAGCATTGTTGCTAGGGCTGGCAACATTCTTATTTTGGGATTGCGCGGCCCGCCTACGTCACGCAATTATTTTTGGGGTGTGTTTCGGAGCCGCGTGAGCTGCCAGCGGAGGCGACAACAAACAGTTTTCAGTCGTTTGTCAACTTGTCCTAGGCACGCTTCAGACCGGCAAATTGCGTGTGTGCGGCCAGTCGTTCGCCAGCTCTGTCTGTTCTCGAATCGAATTGGTTTTATGTCCATCACAATATCAACAACAACAACAACTGTAGCTAAACAACAGTGTTTATTCTTGCACTTGCAGCGCACTTCCGGCAACAACAGCTGGATGCACACCGACAATTAGTGGAGACGCACCGCAAGAGCGAATATTATTGTTGCCGCATTAAATTCAATTCAATTCCGTGGATTATAATCTGTGTTAAGTGAGCGACTGCGGCCAAATGGACGGCGCGCCGTCCAAACAAACGAAAAACAATTAAAAGCCGGAAATTGAGTTGTAAACTGAAAGCGAACGAAACCAAACGGAGCAAAAAATGTGAAAATCCGAAAAGTGCAAATCAAAAGCAAATTTTCAGTGCAGCCCAACGCTCGACGCTCGACTCTCGAGTCAGAGTCGCGAGAGCCAAATAACAATTTCGAAATTATCCGGCCGCTTATTGGGGGCCAACAGCAACTCGAGTGGCGGCAGCCGCTGCGGCTGACGGACGGACGAGCTAACCCGCCGAACATTCAAAGCGATTTGCTCCCTCAACGCGCATTAATAATTCGCATATTCCCCAATCGCTAACTGTAAACAGTCTCTGTGCGCAGCGTGTGAAGTTGAAGTGTTTATTGAATGAGCGGCAAATGTTGCCTGTCTGCGAGTGAAAGATACGGCCCGACCCCGATCATGTTGCTGCTGCGCCAAATGCCCAACGGCCTGTCAGCCACTGCAAGCCAAATGACAGAGCAGCCCATGGACGCAATCATGGGACACGGAGCTAGACAGTCGCGACAGCGACGCCACAGCGGGTGGACCGCCCAGGCGAGAAGCGGCTTGATCTGGCATGCCGTGGTATTGATCCTCGCCCTCTCAACAATGGGTAAGTTGGCACCTTGTTTAATTTTCTTATATTATATGATAAAGAAAATAGAAAGAATTTCATGGCAGAGCTAAAATTAAATGTTGAAAATGGAAAATTCATCCAAGAATCTTTTTTTGGTTTACTGTTCAGCTATATGAGATCTATATATATCAGATATATGTATATATAAAAACATGTTTTTTATATATATGTTTAAATTTTTTTATATTATTACGAAGAGATGACCTTAAATTATAGCAAACAATAGTCAAGAGCGTTTGCAATAATCTAAGGTTATCTCTATATAAAGTATAATTTTTTTTGAAATTTTTATATCAGCGCAAAGCACACAAAAAAACACATTAAATAAAATACATTAAAAACAAAAACAGATGTAAGCTATATAAAAGCAAAGCACAATTGCGAGAAAGAAGAGTGAAAGAATCTTTAGATTAGATCGATTTGGCTGATGATTCTGATTTATTAATAATAAATAAACTATAGATAAATAATACATATTTAGTAGCTACAGCCACGAACCCATCTGTTGCATGTACTTTAATTTATTTCACAGAATATCCATTTTGAATAAGTATAAAACATGCTATTAGGACCCACAATTATATAATAGCATAAACTTATTAACATTCTCAATTCAAGTCAATTATAATTCTTTTACGAACGAAACTATTTCAAGTCTAATTTATGAAATGCATCATTTAATGATCATTTTGTATACTCTACTGTATTATAACAATATAGAAAGAGAGGCAGAGAGACAGAGTAAGAGAGATACAGAGAGACAGTGTAAAATAGAGACAGAGACAGAGATAGCTCTGTTTATTCTATTAGCAAAAGTTATTGTTTGTCTGCAGCTCATAGGGCTATGATAATTGCAGCCATTTTCCAGCTATAAGCAGCCATAGCAATCTAGGGAACTTCTAGAGCTTCACAATTAAATGGCTGTCGGGCAATACGATTGAACAATAGCTAACGGACAGACAGAGAGACAGACATAGAGTGTCACACTCTTAAAATGCAGATATAAAAGCCACTCTAATAGCAGTGAAGTGGCTGAGATGCAGCGAATGACATTTGAAACAAATACTTTTGCTTTAATAAAATACAAATAAAGCAACAACAAGAAAACAACAATGAAGAAGAAGCGTGGCCACTTGATAACGGCAAATGGGCCACACGATTGACGAAGTATTCGAAATCCACTTGAGAGCGGGTGACATTAAAAGCGGCAAACCATTAAAAGGATTGACAGCCAAGCAGCCAAGCAGTCAAGCAGTCAGGCAGCCAGTCAAAGGGGGCGGCATTGCTGCTGATGCTGCTGCTGTTGCTGCTGCTGCTGCCTAGTGGAGGAGGTGACAATGCCATAGTGACAGGCGGCGATGTGCTTGGCATGGCTTGGCAGGCAATCAGACAAACCGACCAAGCGCCTGATCGACTGATAGACAGCTAGCTGTATATAGACGGGCTATAGACTGCAGCCCGCTGACTGACTGTCGATGACATTCCGTAAACGCAACGCAATCGAAATAGAAGTCGAAATCAGAGCCCCATCCAGAGTGCTGCTCAATGGCAATCGTTGTCGTCGCTCTTGTTGATGCTTAACGCTTGTAAAAAGTTTTTAATGGCATCGCCAACCTAGAAGCTGCTCATTTGCCACTCAAAGCATCGCCAATGCCACAGCCACTGCCACTGCCAGTGCCACTGCCACTGCCACTGGCACAGCATCATCACCAATCTCAATTCGTCACGTGGTCGCTAATGAACAGTGAATCGCTTAAGGACTCAGCAGGGCGGCAACTGTGCTGTTGATTTCAATGGGATTATTGTTTTCGGTTGTTCATGGAGAGTGAGAGAGAGAGAGAGTGTGAGTAGGGCTGCTCTACATTCCTGAGAATCTTTAGCAGAAGGAATTTAGTGCGATAGTTTATAAATTAAAGCACTTAATGCAGGCAGCTAATGGGCATCTAGCTAAATAGAATTTGATAGCTAAGAATAAACTGAAGCACAAAGCTGAATTTAATGTGTTCAGCTCTTCCGCAGCAGCGGATTTCCGACATTAATTCAATATCGATGACATATTGCACTAGCAAAAACAACAGATAATAATAAAACTGATTTGATTTGCCACTAGAATGGCGAGCAATGGAAATTGTATGCGAAATTTATGCATGCGCAAGCCGCATGCTAGGCGATTTATACATGCATACATACATACATGCATACATACATACATGCATACATACATATATGTATGTTAGTTTTAATCCACACGGACCATCAGCCATAATTTGGTCAGTCGAACTCTGACTGACACTGTCGTCCGTATTGCGTGAAATAAATTTGCTGCAATAGGCAGGTGATAGGTGGCAGGAGACAGGTGGCAGGAGGCAGGTGGCAGGAGGCAGGTGGCAGGAGGCAGGTGGCATGGGTTTGGGGCAAAGCAATCAGCAAAATACAAATAATAAAATGACGCATTTGGGGAAAATATAATTAAATTTTAATTGCAAAATAATATTGACAAGCGGCTAACAAATTACAAATAAAATATGCAAATTTCACGGTTTGTGCACATGAATATTTTTGCCGCATAAATTTCGAATTGTGCGTCGCATGCGTTGATAAACATGATGAATATGTTTTGGCGATTTTTGGCCAAAAACAATTTGCAGCTCGTAAAAATGGTCTAAACAGTGAGTTGAAATGGCTGAAAAGGTGGGCAGGTGGTCAGGTGGGCTTGATTTGGTCTGTGTCTGTATTTGTTTATTATTAATGCAATTTGTAATCTGTAATGTTTGTTGTTGCGGCTGTTGGCCGTGTGCCGAGCTGACCTCAACAATGAATCGGGCTTGGCAATGCCAGCTGGATCTATTTTTGTTTGTTTGTCCGTCTGATGCTCGTCTGTTGTTTGCTGCCATAAAATACAATTATCGTGCACAAACAAGCAAAGCGCATCACAAGCACATTAATGCCAGTGCCACTGCAATAACAACTGAGCACCCACACACACACACGCACACACTCTCTCTCTCACACACACGCATACGTCTGTAGCCAAAATGGCAGCTTGAATTTCAAAAGCTGCAAAAGTTGTCACCATCAGCGCATTTTGCTTTTCCATAATTAACTTATTTTGTACATTAGCAACAGATTTTGTTTATTAACGCATGTGCGTTTGCTTTCAGTATTGCCCCGCCCTCGCTCTACTGCCACACCTCCCCACCACCTCCCACCATCATCCAAGTGCCTTAATGTGTGCCGGGGCCACGGGGCGCATACTTATCTTTCGGCATTGCCAACGAGTTTATTTATTTTCTGTTTGCGGTTTGTTCTAGCTGCTGTGGAGCGGCACAGCGAGGGCATGGCTAAGGGCGTGAATGGGACGGGGCCTGGGAATGGGGTGTGAGGCGGGGATGATTCGTTTGTGTGTGTGTGTTGCTGGCATCGCATAATTTATTTATCATTAGCGTAATTCGGCAAGGCCGGAATGCTGTGTCTATGTGTGAGTGTCCCACACAACAAGATGCTGGCTGAAATAGCTGTGAGTTTTCCCAAATAGCTGGAATAATTTGCCCAATTAGTGCAATTGTGGGCTGCCAAAAAACAGCAGACGACTATGCACAAGTGCTGCAGACGGAGTGAGTGGAAATGCGAGCACATTCGTACTTTTTAATTTAATTTAACAAATAAGAGTTGATTAATCGCACTAATTACAGCAAAATACCTGCTTCAGAATGCTTAAGCTGATTATGGGATAGCTCGTGCTGACCGCGTGATTAAATGAGAAAGAGAGACAAGACATGCTTGACATATGTCTAAGACAATGAGACTAGAGTTTGGCTTGTGTGTATATAAAGTATTTTAACTAAGAGACGATATGACCCATTATTATATAGGTCGAGTGAGCAATCTGAGTGGAGGTAATGGGGCTTCGAATAACAATGAGAGCTTACTCAGCTGGTCAAGGATTTTGCCCTTTAATCTGCTTATGGGTGCCGTCGCTTGAGATACAGTCAAGGCTCTTGAAATAAGTTCTGTTTGGTTATTAATTACGCTGATTAACCAAGATTGTATTCAAATACACAAACACAGAGATTCATTTGCAGTTGGCGTCAATTTTAATTGAAAATATTTCTTAGTCATATTTGATGTGTTCACATTTCGACTTGTCAGTCACACACACACATATGCATGCAAATACCTGTGTATATACTTGCATATTTTAAGCTGTTTGTCTTCTAATATTTACGATGATTTACTGTATCTCATCCGATATTTATGCGTAGTCGCAATTTCATACACGCAACCATCTGGAAATTCAATATTTCACGTTTAATTAAGCTGCAACTGTAATAAAACGAAAAAAAAAGAGAAAAAAATATAGAAAACAGCAAAAAAAAAAGGAACAAGAGCAAAAGAGTAAAATCACAACGACAAAATCGCAAACTGCCACACAAAAATGTTTTGGCTGCCACTCGCAACGCGCCAACCAAATAAATATGCAACAAAAATACTTGCGGGACGGCGCTCGTGGTGCAAACAGTGTGCGAAATGGTGCAGCCGCAGCAAAAACGCCGTAAACTCTTAACAATTGCAAAAACACACTGCAAAATAAAGCGAAACAAAGGCAAAGCACTAAAAACTACTGCGGGCAATAAATCTGCTGCAAGGGGGAGGGGCTGGGACAGGGCCAGGGGCGAGGGGCGAGGCAGCAACAACAGTCGCAGCTGCACAAATGCTGCCAGGGCGTTTGCATAAACACATTTACACACACACAGACACACACACACATATACGCACACACAAATCTGTATATGCCTGCTGCGTAAATAACTAATAAGGCTCTAGGATACATTTCCAGTGTAATTTAGGAAATGCTGCAACAACAAAAAACTAAGAGAGAAAATACAATTGAGAATGAGCCTCGAATTGAAAGCAAAATAAAACCAAGTCCAGCAAATACAATCATTGATCATGGCTCGCAGAGAGTCTGGGTGCCTGTGTGTGCTTCTATAACTTAATTAAAATTATGAATGTTTTTTGTTGCCAGCGCAAGGATTACGAGCATCGCAGCACGTTGGCAAAAAGTGTGCCACAGCAAATGTGCTTTTTGCAATATTGTTGAATCAACATGCAAACAAAGAGCAGCATCAATTTACACATAAATCAACATGCACAAAAACGCAGCCAAATTTCATGCTAGCAGGAAATGGATGCTTCCACACACACACACACACTCACACACACACACAGCGATTCACCCAAACACCCTGCGGCCAACTGTCTAATGCATTTTGTGTCATGCTCATGTAAAATTTTCGGAAATTTCTAAAGGCCGTGTTCGCTTATCTAAACGCAGTATTTCAGCTTCGCCCAGCGCAGAGATCCTGCTCCGCTCTTGGCTATGTTTTCAATTAAAACACACACTCCGCATTAATTTGTCCAAGCTGAAGCTAAATTTGTTGTTCCGTCCAATTTTGTCAACTTTGTTCAGCGTTCCATTTGCTAATTTACTTTGTTTCTGTTTGTTGCTAAACAAATTTCATGATTAGCAATTATTCAGAGTAAAGTTTTGTTTTTCCCATTGTTTACATATCAGATACAATGCAACAGAGTTGCAATGGACAACTTTAACTAAGCTTAGTTTATATTATATGAAAATGGCATTTAAAGACTTGTTGAGTTTTTTGTGGATTGGCTCGTTCCCCATCAAAATCAAGTGCAAAAAATTAACTGGCTTTGGTAACTGCATACGAACTGCCCGAACAAAGGCCGAGGCGAAAAAGAGGAGTGTTGCGAAACCCCAACATGAATGTGATGATGTGGCAGCGACCTGGTTCGATTCAGCTCACACTGGCTGCCCAATTGATGTTGCAGCGTTGGGGCGGCAGCAACGAGTTAACGGACATCGAGCAACATGCCGGGCAGCGTCACAAATGGTCAAAAGTTCCATTAGGGTCAGGCCATGAATGCTATTTACAAGCAGCTCGCGATGGAGCATACGAGATAAGAGACACGCCGGGGCCAAATGCTAAAATAAATGGCAAAAAGTCGGCTAACAGTAAACAGCACTGGACGCTGCCAGTGTGCGGAACAAGAAGTGAAAACTGAATATCGCTATCGATGCTAACGTCGAGATAACAAAATGTTTTGCTCTCCAGCTTCAATTGAGTCGTCCTCGTCGTCGCCGTCGTCGTCGTCATGCATTCGTTTCTAACGTTGCGTATACGCCGTGTCGACACGCGGTGGCAGTTAAAGAGAAAAACAAGCCAAACAAATACGAAGCGTGTATACAGGCTTTTTCACACACACAAGTAGATGATACACACACACACACACACGCACACACACAAATAAATAGAAAGCTTAAGCACATAAGTATAAAGGTATAAATGAGAAAACACACAGCGCACCAAATGAAAACTGGCAAATAGAAAAAGAATTACACACACACACAAATGTATATGTATGCATATGTATATACAAATACAGATTTGTAGATATACATAAAAATAAGCCTGAGAGTTGTATGCTATGCAGTGCAATGTCACCCGCAGACTACAAATACAATCGCACACACACACACACATACAGTCATGCATACATGTTTTTATGTATTCACTTGGTTGTGTGTGTGTGTGTGCAGATTCTTTGCCTGCTTCACAATATTTACGCTGTTATCCTTTTTGTTTTATTTGCTTAGCGCTTCTGTGCAAAGAAGGACTATCGTGAGACAAACGACAAACGAGCAACACGAGAATTGCAGGCAGAGAGAGAGAGAGAGAGCGAGAGGGAGAGCCAGGGTGTGTGTGTTGGGTTTGGGAGCGGCGTTATGGCACATCATCATCATCTTCATCGTTATGATTATCATCATCCACTTGCAAGCCACTCGTTGAGCGGAGAACACTCAGATTAAATTTAGTTACATATTATTTTTTCATTTAGCGCATTTATTTTCGTTGTTGTGTTTACTTTGTGCGGGTGTCGCTGTGGAGAGTTCTACATGAAGTTTATTTGCGAGGACTCGAGTCGTTCGGGCTTTGATTTACCCCAGCTCCCGATTGAGTGTGATCAACGTGTTTCACTATGCAAACAGTGAGCATATAGGAAAACTAATTGAAGTTCCAAGAACATATTTGTTTTTTATTTAGCATATATATGCATATATTATATTTCATTTGCTCTACTATTTGCCATCTTGTGTCATTTAATTAAATCAATTTTTCCCCGCAATAATGTTGTAATAGAAGACCAATCCTAGCCCTTACCTTTTACAATTTATTTGACATTCACACACACACACACGTAGACAGACTCAGCATAACTAATTATTAATTGCCATTTCATAACTGACAGTTTGGGGTGTGTATGCTTGAGCTGCCCATGCCAAGCCCATTAGCAACTACAACTGAAAGTCAGATAGAACAACAAAATTATGTTGGCGTGAGCTGCGGCTCTGTCTATGCTGATGTTATTTAGACATGGAATACGAGGACTGGGCTTGGCCAGCCCAGGCAATGGATTAAATTGCGCTCGCTGCCAGTTGAGCCACGCAAAAGACACGCTCAGCAAACCACGACAAAACCTCCACAGTGCAGGAGCAAGGTTTTCCATTATGAATTCTTTTCCATTCCTCCTTTTTTTTGCTCAATCCTAGTTGCTTAGAGTGTTCTATTTTGCTTAGAATTTCATTTGAATGCTATTAGAACGATTTGTATTATTTATGTTTATTAATAATTTGCATAACTTGTACAGAGAACTTCAATAGTTGCAGCTTTAAGTGAGAGAAGTGTCTCCTTAATCTGGAAATGAAATATATATGTACTTTACGACCATTTTATATTACAAAATCGATTTCTTATGAGTGAGAGCATAGTTTTCATAAAAATAAAATAATATATATAAGAAAATAAAATATAAATAAATATTTTGGAACTAGAACTGAACACTGAAATGTTGTTAGACTAATATTTAAAGCTAGTCTTATTGTAATGTAATTATACATATTTACTAATATTGTTGTTGAAGAAAAGTGTCTGGTTGTCTGTCCTCGACTGGGCATATTCGTTGTCTAAGACCAAGCCAAAGAAATCCTATATATGACAGGGAATCAGTAGTGTTGCAGCATTAATGGGCGAATACTGAAATTATTTATACTATCCCAATTCAGTGGAACTCATCTCTTGTATTGACAAATAAAAAACTACATAGACTCTCGCTCTAGCTCTCTAGAGACTACGATTCAGTTCGTTTTCGTTTGCCGCAGAGCGCCTTGAGCTGAACTGTTCGTGTAACGCTCTCTTAACTAAGATCGTTTACGATTGACTATCGCACAGTGAGACTTACTATGTGAGCGATAACTCTAAAAGTCTACACATTCACATTGACATGCACACAGTGTATGCGCGAACTGATATGCTTAGCGAGCACAGTAATCTCAGACATACTAATACGTATACACGACACTTTTTACAAGTAAATATAGCCGATGCTGAATAGCCGATGGCATCACTAGCTCTCTAAGGTTTTTCTGAGAGTGTGAGAAGAATATATTGAGCATATAACGAGTTCCACAGTTATTTGTGAGCCCTGTTAAAAATCTATAAAAACATTCCATGCCTAAGAGAGACACCTTTAATCGAAAAGATCTTCGGCAAAGGTAACCCTCACTGATTCTACTACTCATCTAACTCAATAACTCTTAACACAGATGCTTAAATGAAAATCCTAAAATACCATGCATATTTTTCTCATTTATCAAATTTTCAATTTTATTATTTATTTGTTGGATTTAATATATTTTATTAAACAATTTCAACCCAATTTTTTATTCATTCGGATTTTTATTATATTTATTATATTCGGTATTTTTCATGCATGTTTAATGAATATAAAATTGATTTCTATAAACTTGGCACGCGCTAAGCCGGATAATAAGTCAGTCCTCATTTTTTTTTTTGTTTCATTCTACTTTCCAACTTGACCGCAGTTTCGCGTTTTTCTACCCTTTCTTTTTTTTTTTTTTTTTTTTTTTTTTTGTCTCCATGTCATGGATTTCTACACGCACACAAACGAAACCACAGTGGCAATTTTTTCATTTTTTGTGTGCTTGCTGCAGCCAAGTTTAGTGCTGGGCGTGTGCGGGGCTTTTGATTTATGGTTTCGTATGTTGCGAGCTGGGTTTTTTATGTTAATTAAATTGCGTTGGCTGGCCAAATGGAGTGCCGGTTACCGTACACTGCACTCGAGTCGCCAAATGGGTGTACACACACATTCTCTGGGTGGGAGATTCAACCGGAAGGAGATGGGGCTGGGGCTGGGGATGGGGGTTCGTATATGGTATGTTCCGGCCACGTAGTGCAAACAAATGAACTGCACCGGCATTTACAGTGATTACTGCTGCCTGGTCTGGACCTACTCCTTAAATGCTGTTGACCCAGCCGAGCAGCAGCAGGCGGTGGCAGCAGGAGTAGGCAATAGGCGGTAGGCAGCAGGCAGCAGGAGTAGGCAGCCTGCAATGCTTATTAGAAATTCCATTATGTGTAGCATACTTATGTGCGTCCATGTGCTCCTTCTGTCAACATAAGCCCGCAACGAGTCAGGTGTTGTCTTTGTGCACGCCTCAATGGCTGGCGGGACGATACACACGCTCTCCCCCTGGTTCATTTAGAGCGGTATATGCACGCCTCCCGTTTCGGTGTTGCGGCTGCCGTTTTGCACTGCTGTGCATGATAAATCTTTCAATATGCTGCCTAGGCAACAGCAGCAGTTGCAGGGGGAGCAGGAGGAGCAGGAGCAGTGTCGACGATGCCGGGTAAACATGTCAAGTAGCAGCAGCAGCAACAATATTCATTTGAATTTGCAACAAAAGCCTATTAAATACCAAAACAATACTCCATCCAACACACCCCCACACACACTCCACACACACACCCACTCACACCCCCACACACACATGCCTGTACATATATAGATACGTTCCATGTCATGCTTGGGCCTTGTCGTCTGTTTGCTTTTGACTCTTGCACGCGAGTGAGTCCACAAATTATTATGCAGTGATAAATATGCCCACATTTCATTTGTTTCAGCCAATCACCCGCCCAGCCCTCGCCACCGCCCCCTACTCCTCCTCCGCCTGCACACCATCTGTTTCAATTTATTTATGGCAGGACCTGGTACAGTGAATACTGCCTGTTGCTCTAACGCACAGCAATCTGTATTGTTTCTAAAAAAATCCCAGCTTTTTCTGCTATCATGCGAGCTATTTATTGCCCAAAGCTATTCTCGTCAGGGCTTTGGTAGCATCATTGATAGAGTATGCAAACTCAGCTGGCAGCGCCTTTTATTGCTGTTTACTATATTTAAGTTTGTAAACGAGGAAATCTATGCTTAGCAGCAACAATTGATAGGTGCTCTTGCGAAGTTCGCCTGAGACTTTAACTGAATTGAGCAGAGGTATACGCATATGTGTATTGTGTTTATCGATCATTTGAGTCTGTGTTCACTTCAATCTTCCTCTTTTTATGTACTCCACACAACAAGCAAAGCAAAGTCCACAAATGGCAGTCACAGTTTTCCTTTTTTCTTTTTTTTTTTTGCTTGCCAGCAATGCAAACAAATTCGAAAAGTTTTCCAGCAGCAACTACTGGCAACAACAAAAGCCAGCAGGTGAATCCCAAAAAAGTAGAATGAAAGCAAAAAATATTGGCATCTAACTTTTCAATTCAGTATCACTTGCGGTTTTAACGAACCTGACGTTTTGCTCCGTTGCGGCCAGACGAGTCCCGCAATGACGCACTCTAGCATGATTGAAAAACAATAAAGGGAGCAAAAAGCGGTCAGTACTCCCCCATCCTGCCTTGCTGAACTGCCGAAATAGTAGCTGCTAGATGCCAAGAAACTGTGCTGAAAACGGCGTGAAAACTGTTTACCTTTGGACAAACGCTGACTGAGTCCGGGGAATATTTCTGGACCAGCGGGCAATGCAAGTATAACAAAAACAAGCAGCGCGCTGCATTGATACTGGCAACAGTGGCTGAATGGGCGGGGTTGGCGGCGGTAAGGGGATCAGGCGCTCGGAACTGGGACCCAGGGAGTTGTGTGTTGTTCGGCTTGTAAACAAATCGCAAAAGGATAAGGCCAATGCACTTGTAAGCAAGCACTTAGTCGAATCGAGTAAATATGTAAGTTTTGCACAAACTTTTTACCTGATGTGCGCACACCAACACGCACACACACACAAATGCGTGTGTGTGTGTGTGCAGATTTAGAGAAATTGTTTGAGTTTTTGTAGAGCGCGCCCTGCTGTGTCCTATGATTTCTAGCTGCTCGAGCAAACCACATACTAACAAGCAAAACTTTTGCGAGCAATAAGCAAGAATTTGCGGTTGCTTTCACAGCTCCCGGTCGAAGTTGTTGCACTCCACTTTGCAATTTCAATTATCGGAAGAACAAGGTTTTCATTTTCGATTTCGATTTCCGTGTGCAGCGTTGCAGGAGAGGGTCATCGCCGGGGAGCTTGGTCAGCGGCTCATTAAGGCCATACATAGTGTAATGATGCCATCGCAAAAATTGCTAAAAGAAGAGCTGAACAAAGATATAATGAAACTCATACATCGGCCGCATACCATGCATAATAAGCAGATGCAGACCCTGTTGCCCTTGCCCCAAATATGCAAACAACTCCCAAAGGTAATTTATAACTTGCAGCTGCTATATCAAACAGCAACAACAACCAGAGCAGCAGCAGCAGAAAACAACTGCTGAAAAAGAGAAAAAAAATGAAAACAATTTTATTTTATTTACCTCGCGAGATATTCACACACCGTCCCCGATGAAAGGCGAGTTCCTGGTTCTCAGCTTTCGGCACTGGGCGCTCGGTGCTCGCCGCTTGGCTCTCGGAGGGACTACGGCAAAGCCGCAAATGATGTGCCATTATTCTTAAGGGTACAGCCGCACGAAGTGTGACCCAAATAAGATATAAAAATTTTGAGTGGCTTGTTAGGCCATGTCCCGCTGCTTGTAAACAGCCAAGTGGCTTGCCTTGGCGCCCTGAATTATGCTACGCATTTGTTGACAAACGACTTTCGAATGGGCGGCCATAAAGTTGCCGGAAATTGGCGTTGATTGCGCCGCAATTAATAAAAGTTTCAGTGCAAGCAAACAGGCAAAGCCTTACTCTAAATTTTATAATTGTATTAATTAGGATCGCGGCGTGTACTAGGCCCACCTAGAAAGAAATTTAAGCTGAGCACGGGAATGTTTAAGTTTTGGTATAAGTTTATTCATGTATTACACGAATAAATTAAATAAATACCTAGCATTTTTTATTCATTATGATGTGTTATTATTAAAAATTAATGAATGAATTTTGAATATTATTAATTAGCTATTATTAACGAACTATAATTATTTGTAATTAGCTAGTTCTCTTTGATGTACACACAATTACACACGAGCACAAATGCGCTTGGTCTGCAAAGTTAGCTCATGAAAGCAACACGTGAGGTGTTTGCCAGAACTTAGACTTGGAGCAGGCGCTAAAAGTAATATAAATAGTTGCTCAAGTTATAAATAGACATTGCTGAAGTGTGGTACATACGCAGCTTTGATATAGCAACCAAGGTATCTTGGGTCTTAGATCTAATAAACAATCAGCCCCATAGCACTGTGAGCTCTCCTCTTGGCTTAACATATCTGCCAGGAGACTCTGCCACAGCAGAAGTCAGCAAGGGCTCAGTAGACTCTAGAGGATATATACAAGTATAGTATGTATAATAAAGCCTTAACTACAATAGAAAAAAATAATAATAATAATAATAATAATAATAATAATAATAATAATAATACATAAATACATAAAATAAGATAAATAAATAACTAAATAAATAAATAAATAAATATCTAAATATATAACTAAATAAATAAATAAATAAATAAAAATAAATAAATTATTAAAATTAATAAATAAATAAACAAATAAATAAATAAATAAATAAATAAAATTAAATAAATAAAATAAATTAATAAATAAATAAACAAATAAATAAATAAACTAATAAATAAATAAATAAATAAATAAACAAATAAATAAATAAATAAATGAAAAGCGGCATCTTATCATCCACTATTTTAGTTCAGGTTCTGATATAGCCACAATAAACTACAAAATTATTTAAATAAATAATTATAAATAAATAAATAAATACATAAATAAATAAATAAATAAATACATAAATAAATAAATACATAAATAAATAAATAAATAAATAAATAAACAAATAAATAAAAAAATAAATAAATAAATAAAATAAATAAATAAAAAATAAATAAATTAAAAGCGGCATTTTATTATCCACTATTTTAGTTCAGGTTCTGATATAGCCACAGTAAACTACAAAATTATTTAAATAATTAAAAATAAAGTCTAGTTTAAAATATAAATAAAATAGTTGAAGTATAAAATATAAAGTCTAGCCTAAAATAGAAATAAAATAATAATATTTAATTTGAATTATAAAACATAAGAAATATAATTGTATATAAAATATATACATATATACATATATAATTATCTACTCATAAAGTATATTTCAAAATCTGTAAGCTTCTTGAATTTATTTTAAATTTTTTGCTCGTCATGCTGCTGTTTAAATAAAGGGACTTCTCATTTTATTCATGTGGATTTTTCGCTTGTTTCGTTTCAGAGCTGGTCGAGTGTGCGCTGCGAAATGTCAATTTAATCATTGAACCACCGGCGGTGCGGCAGGGCCAGCATGTGGTGCTGCGCTGCATGTACGATCTGGAGGGGGCGCCGCTCTACTCGGCCAAGTTTTATCGCGGTCAATTGGAGTTCTATCGCTATACGCCCGGCGAGTTCCCCAATACAAAAGTGTTTCCATTTCCGGGCATACACGTCGATGTAAGTAAAACAAATATCGGAGCGTAAAAAGCTTTACAGCGTCAAATTGTTCCACTTTTTAAGCGCCCTCAACTCGGCTCTGGCAGCTTGTTAACGTTGCATGCAAATGCAGCTGGCGATCTGTCCAGCTGTCGAGGCTGGCCGTCACCTGGCCACGCCCACAGTTGCCATGACTCCTCCGGCAGTGGAGCTGACGCCCTTAATTGCGCTCACACTGCATTTATTTATATTGTATATTTTATAACTTTTGGCTCATGCATATTCAGTTTGGCAGTTTTATTGTTATTGGCGGGTATTCAAAAAAGCCAGTTCCTGCCAAGACACCTGCGACTGCCGCAGCTGCTGGCCTGAATGCCACGAAGCTATCGGCAGCGACTATCTACAAAATATTTTCATTTAAATTTTTGTGTGGCAGCGTCTGAAATTTCGGTCGTTTCACGTGAAAGTGGCAACGGCGTCCCGCAACCCGCTACCCGCAACCCCATCTCTCTGCCCTCGCCCGATAATATTGCTCTGGCCATATTATTGAAAAAGTTTCAGCCAGCCAGAGGCTGGTCAGGGGCCCGTCACTGAAATTTCGCTCGCCCGATAAAGTTGCGCTGAATCTGTCCAAATATTTCATCAGGCTATTGAGTTTGTGCCAACGGGTTTATCTTTAGTTTTCGTCCAGCACAACTTTTGCTCACTGTGCACATATACAAGTATACATAAGTAAGTATATATACATACATATATACGTTTTTGTTGTATTATTCTTTTTATTTATTTTTAATGAAGCAATATACTCTGGCTCGGCGCTGTCCTAATATATTTAAGTGCACTTGATGCTCGAGCTTATGTCAGATAACATGCGGGAGTAAGTGCCTCGCCGCTGCTTGTAAGAATCAATAGGAGCATATAAACCTGATTTATTATAACAAAAATCCGCTATTTATATATTTTCTCTTATGCTCTCTCCACTTCTGTCCTTTTTAGGTAACGAGCTCGAATGCCACTCAAGTACTCATACGCAACGTGGGCTTCGGTCTTTCCGGCAACTTCTCCTGCGAGGTGACCGCCGATGCGCCGCTCTTCTCCACAGCCACTGCACTGGCCGTCCTGCAGGTTGTAGGTAAGTTAAAAAGAAAAAGAGCTCAACTAGAAGAAAAAATTGGAAATCGTCAGCTAGTCATCCGCTAAAGGCGATAGCTTAATCGAGCTCAGCGGCATTTCGTTTGACATTTGCGCCATCTAGGATTACTCGCCCCAAGTCTGAATTAAGTACCTGTAGCGACGACGCCTTCAACGGAGAGGAAGGAAAATAAAAATAAATAGGTTTTTGTTTGTGGCAAAGGTAATTTGGGGTTGCTCGGGCCACGCCAGCTGTCGACGCTTTAAAAGTTTTGCGAGCCGAGCAACTTGTGCTGGCAATTGCGTCATTAACAGGCTATTCCGCTTAGCAGATAAATGCCGTGCCGGGGCGGCGCTGGCTGCCAGCTCACCTGGCGAGGTCATTTGGTAGTCCTGTCCTGGCGCGTCAAGCATTTGACGGTCTCATGCGTTTTAAATGAGCGTGCGATGGCACGCTCGGAATTAGGAATTTAATCAGTACAGCAGTGTCAGGCCAAAGACAATGGCAGCAAGTCGAACAATTATTTAGTTTTTCATTGAAACTCGCTTGAGAGCAGCAACAGCAATCATGTCGAATGGAGAGAGTGAGAGAGAGAGCAATTGGCAATAAATGCCAGCAACAATTGCCAATCCATTCGTTAACTAGGCAACTGGGTCAATAGCTCATAAATGGCATGCCGTGCGTATGCGTAATCTCGGCTGTGTTCTGGGCGTGGCCCATGGCAGCAGCCAGCAAACATCGCTCAGCAGTTAATCTCTATATTCGTTTCGCATTAAATATTCCAGAAATTCGCACTGACAGCTCAATGCTGCTGCAAACGCTGATTTTTATACCACTTGCCGCGCAATTTTCTTTCTGCTCCACTTGCCCCATCCCTCCCCCGTCCCGCAGTCCCTTGCCACTGCCAGCCACGTCGCATCGCTCTTGAGCTGATGTGTTTGTATGATTGAGCACTTGCCATTGCGAGAGCTGGGTATCTGGGTGGCTCTGTGGCTCTATGGCTGTGCGGCTCTGTGGCTGCTTGCTTATTGCCCGCCATTAAACATTTAGATGTGCGCGTCTGGCGCGTAACTGGCTGCCTTTATTAGATTGCCATTACCTCAACATCTAACCAGTCCGTCTGCCCAGTCGCCCAGTCGCCCGGTTGCCTGGTCGTCAGATCGCCTGACTGGTTGCTTGGTTGCCTTCGCTGCTCTCGCTGCCTTCACTGCCTTCGCTGCTGGGTTAGCTCAATATATTTAACGCCGCATTTAGCTCGCTTAATTGGCCGCTTTTGCTTAACTGGCATCAAGGGATTAAAGCTTTGATCAAGCATTTGCTTTAAATTCATGAGGTTAGCGCTCGCAGCAGCTATGCCCAGGGCGGTTCAAGGACGCTCGGCTCGGTCTATTGCCTTAGTTATTCAAGTTTCATTTAATGTTGAGGCTTTTAATTGGCTGCACGTGTTGTTCTTGCTGTTTGTTGTTGTTGTTGCTATTATTCCTGCACATACATCAATATGAGATAAACCAGCGCGCCTGACACTCTGACAGCCTGATATCGTTGTCTGAAAAGTCAGACGCGTGCTAGCTCCTCTTATGAGTGTCCCTCTGTGTTTGTGTGTGTGTGTGTGTGTGTGTGTGTGTGCTTGTATTTACTATATCTTTGTCTTATACCAACTAAGCATTTAAGGCTTAATGTCGTCGACACTAAGACCCCAATAACTTGCGGGCTAGACAATAAATTACTGCGAACCAAACCGGAGCAGGCACGAAGCATATTGAGTATACGCCCATCATAACAAAGCCAACCGAACGCTTAGGTGCGAGCATGACTGTTGCTTTAAGCAAACACATTACAGCCAATTACGTGTTTTATGAAGCTTGTGAAATCGCTTTAAGCATTAACAATTAATTTATAATTGAGGCCAATTAAGTATACATAAAATACATAATTAAATATAAAACTATTCAAAATTAAATGAAAATATTGCAAACATTCTTTGCGTAAATGCTTTAAAGAGCTTTGCATGCGATGCAAATTGAAAACAGCTTAATTGATATGGATTTAGGTTGGACTTTATTTTAGTGGAGCAATTTATTGTTATATGTGGAGATGATATACAAGATAATATGGTGTTTGAGAAATCAATGATATGTTCGAGTCCCAGTTTGTTTTATACACCATATGAAATCGAATCGTTGCATGTAAAATTCAATGTGCATATTTGGAATATGGAACTTCTGGCCATCTCTATATAAAAAACCAGCAATATACAACTGCATAAACTTAATTTATAAATGGACTTGAGTCCATTTGAGCCTGTGTCCTATGAAATGTGTATACGGAGAGTCTAACAGGATTTTTAAGAAACCAAAGTTATTTGATATGAATATTTAAAATATGCGTCTCTCGGGCTATATGATTGTCTCTCTTTGCAATTGGTGTCCTTAGAGGATATATATAGCATGCTCTTGAGGCAGCCAACGACATGCGACATGAATATTTGGAATATGTGGCTTTAAGTTTATTGATTTGCTGGCTGTGAATGTTATCTTTCCTGTTTTTCGCCGTTGCGTCCTTCGCTCTCTGTTGGCTCGCTTATGTTTTATGCATTTCCGTTGGCTCATTGCGGGTTCCGTTTAGTGCCGCTCACTCATTCACTCATTCATCCACTCACTCACTCATTCACTTATGCAGCAGCTCGTTTATTCATGCGCCGCTGTCCTTGAAGGAAATGGTCCTGAGGTTTAATCGTGTGTTAATGAGCTCAAGTGGCAATCAGATTGCGGCCCAAGATGCCGAAACAAAGGCGAGGCAGAGGCAAATGCGACTGCGTCGCGCTGCCTTACACATAAAATAAACACTTTGTCCTTGCGCTTTGTGGAGAATGGAGGTGGCAGGAAGAGTGGAATTGGTAGCGGCAACTGCGACCATTTGCCTGGTGAGGCCTAAGCAAAATGACGCTGACGCTGACGCTGGCGTCGCCAGAAGCCCCGATCCCATAGTCGCTGGCATTTGAATGCCAAGGCAAGTGGAGCAAAGTTATGCTAATTCACGCTTTCATTAAGTCACAATGGCGCACGGCTTCCCGGCGCAGCAGGCGACCCAGATGCCTTGGCACATGGCTGTGCAAGTTTGTGGATAGTTGGCAAACATTTGAAGGGCTTAAACTTTAATAACTTAATGACATAAGTCAAGCGGGGATCCGCTCAGCGAGGTGCCGACCAAAAGCAAAGTAGGCTGGTCAGCTGCTAAATTGAACTCGAAGCAGCTCCTCTCAACTGACCCTCATTAGGAGCCTTTTGACGCAACTGCAAAGCCAACGGAAAAGGTCGGTCAGAAAAAAGAGAACAGAGAACCGCAACAGAACAGAGGAATAGTTGGGCCGAGTTGGTCAGAGACCCGGTCGCTGTGTGTCTATATGTGGGCGAACGGATTAGAAAGCGAATCGCCTTAAGCTACGTCGAGAGCCGGGACACAGACGAGCAGCATGAACTCAAAGTTCCCGCTGCCTTTGCCGCTGCCTTTGCCGTGGCTGCTGCCCGCTTTGCCATGGAAATTACTTTCTTCATTAGTTACTTTTGTTGCTGTTGCTTTTGGCTGTCTGTGACTTTGACTTTGCTTTCGGCTGACTTAATTAAAAAGTTGAGTGTGGCTACGTCTGATGTTGCGGTTGCTGCTGAAGGTTTCGGCTTATGGCCAGCGACTTCTGGCGGCGCCACTTATAGGTCTAATAATATTTTTGTAAAATGAGCCCGTGGCAATAGCCTGCCACGGTCCATCAGCATTCATACAGATATCTATATATTATATATCACATCTTTATGCCATTGCAGAACTGCCCGACAAACGTCCTCAACTGTATACGGAACACACGCGATATGAGCCCGGCGACGTGCTACGCGCCAACTGCAGCACGCCGCCATCTCGTCCACGTGCGGAGCTAAAGTTCACGATTAACAATATGGTGGTAAGTACAGATACGCAGAAGTGCTGAGAAGCAGAGTTCTTAAATCTACTTTTCTAGCTAAAAGGATATGCAAAGAGTTTGCTTTAAAAGTTCTCTTGAATTGGGAGGGAAATAGTACAAGAAAAAAATGAATGAGAAAATCTGACAGCGGGTCAGAGATTATTAATGTTCAAAGCTGTTGAATCCTTTGAAGTTGTGGTCTATTCCGATGAGAAATGAAAATGAAAACGAAAACGAAAATGAAAATATGCCAGCAGTGACGGGCTGAGGCACTCCAGCTGCCCACTCCACTCCAGCTGGCTTTTGTCCGCCTGCAAACATGGCGTATGCGCAATTTTACACTTTGCCAGCTAGCGTACACATTGTCATGCGTATTAACAATGCATGCAGCACAGCTGTGGCCTCCTTCTTGTCGTTTGGTTACTGTTAAAACGGATTTCTATGCGGTCCCAGCAAACATTACAAACACCACATCCTTTGTGAGGCGACCAGCCTCCAGTTCTCGGCACCCAGCTGCTAGTCCTTCATTGCATTTCGGTCGGCATGTGCCGCACGTCACAGCTGTGCGCCTGTGGAAGGCTGTCATTTTGGGTGAGTTCTCACTCTTGGCAGGGGCTGCTGGTCTCCCTTGTCGGCGCTGCCTAGCTGTCGGAGCGAAGAATTTTGCTTCACAGTTTTATGAATATGCATGCCCTGGCATCATGGTCGCTCCTGCTCCCGCTCCTGCTCCTGCTGCAGCTGCAGCGGCTCACCTTCAATTTCTATATAAATTGGCGGCTGACGGGCTCCCGTACAACTCCCGTAAAATGTCAAGAGCAGCTAAATGGTCAAGTTTAAGATTCTCTCATCCGGTCGGACAGCCGACAGTCCCTTCTCTGGGAAGGGCAGCCGGAGGGCGAGGCTGCAACGAGAGTGCTTACACGACGGCCCACAGACACACATACGTTCAGGCATCAACTGATTGCTGATGGATCGAGGGTGCATAATTTTACATCTCTTATCGAGTGCTTGTGCCATTCTCTTATGGCTCGCACTATGAGCTGCGAACGGAGCTGCAGTCGATAAGCTTGAGCTCCAGCTGCAGAGCTTAAAGATGATTGATTGGTTGAAGTCAGCAGCAGCGAGCATATCCAAGCAGCTGTCATGCGTTGTCCAAGTGACCCAGATATGGGATGCTTGTTGATGTCCCTGATGCTAGCTAAAAATCTGTTATGCCAAGGCAGTACTTGTATATAATTAGAGATGTTTTAGTATTTTTTTATTGAATGCAATTAAAATGCTGAAGGAACTTGAAGCATTGAGGTTTCATTACCAGCCCGCTTTCTGCATGACTTCATATTATCTATATAGCTGCTTGGCTTCGGACAGTCTCGAAGTGTTGTCATGCCATTGAAAAATGGTTGCCACATTCGTGCAGTTTGGTAGCTAGCATGCGCACATTAAACATGATAAATGAATTCAAATCATTTGCACCGCAATAACTCGAACGCAGCGTGAGGCAAGTGGCAAGCAGCAAGCAGCAAGCGGCAAGCGGCTTCACTTCTTGCTACCAACAACAACAACAGCAACAATGTGCAAGCAGCTTCGCTGTTGCTAGAAAATGAAATGATAGCTTATCGGGAATGGCAAGCCGGGGTGCGAGCAGTTGGCAGTTTTGGCAAGTGCCTCTGCCATTGCCATTACCATTGCCAGTGCGAAGGAAGGCAACAAACCGTAAGCAAACGTGGCAGACGTTGACTAAAATTGAGTAGAAAACGATACCGCAGGAGAAGGAAGATATATTGAAATTGCCGATCACAGGAAACAAATGAATATTTCATGCTGTGCAAATCAACATGAGGCCGGGGGAACACGGGCGGTACACACACACACACACATACACACACACACACATACACATTGTAGCATATTTGGCATGCCAGCAGCAGGAGCTGGAACTTTAGCAGGCGGCAACAAAGTTTACGTTCGAAGGTAACCTGCCCAGGAGCTGTGCAAGCGGCATCTGGAGCCGGAGCTAAACTTTATGTTGACAAAGTTTTTTGTGGTAAAAAGCCACATCAGTAATTTGCAGAGCATACACAAATACCAACACACACACGCACACACACTGGCACACGTAACTGTGACATATGTGGCCTGGTTTAGGGATGCTGTGGCTTCGTTTTCGGCTGGCTGCTTCCGCCGGGCGAGGCATTAATCATTTGGCATGTAAATTGCCAATTAATAACTGCTGCATGTCATTTGGCATTCGGCTTCAAAATGTTACGCAAATTTCCAGGCAGGCAGGCAGGCAGGCAGGCGGAACGGATTGGAGTTAGAGACGCCACGACTGGGGCCAACGAACCTATATATAAACAGTGCCAACTCTTAGGCGCATTCGCATGGAGCCCTTAATGAAGACAAATAGCACTTGGGCCCTGCCAAATTTAGCGGAAAATTGAAAAAAGCTTCTCCCATGGCAGGTCGTATAGTATTTCCATCCAGCCAGCCAGAGAGTCAGCCCACAAACCCTTTGCGCCAAAGTTCTTGGCAACAGCCCCAAGATATTGCAGTGCCATTCACAATTTATACGTTATCGATACGTTTGCAATGCATTGCATACAGACAAAGGACAAATAGTACACAGCTCGGCCAGGACATGTTATAAAATATAGTAATTGTATATATATATTTATTGTATGACAGCAGTTGGGCTTAGAGCTTAGATATTAGCAATAATTGCTGTTCATATTGCCTGAGAAAGATTGTAGCAAGAGATGACAAATCAGAGATAGCCTTGATAGTTAGTGAAGAGACAGTAATAGTTATACATGGATAGAGAATCACCTGCCTCAATAATACGGTAAAGCTAAGAGACGAAATGGGAATTATTTTTCATATTCCTAATATAGAATTTCCAACTACGTCTTAAGAGTTTTCTCTTAGGCCTTATTTTTGCTACTATTTTCTGTCTCTGCAAGTTTGAATTCGTAATAATTATTTTGAGAGCTTATATTCTCAGAGTTCACTTATACAGGCTTTTGAATGAGAAAACATATTTAGTATTTTTTTTTCAAGAATTATTGATGCTTTACGAAATGCAAACTAAAATAAAACGCTCGGCTACAAAATAATTCAAACACTTTCAGAGCATTGCCATTCCGAGTGGCACGTCTTTTTATCAGCATTTGTAAGAGATGCAAAGGAGCAGAGCCCTCTGACAAATGCACAAAACTATTAAGAATATATAATTTCTCTTGTTTGCAAAACATAAGTAGAATGCGAAAGCTGTGTGTGTGTGTGTCTGTTGCTAAAATGCATGCGCATAAATAAAAATTATTTATATAAGCGAAAATCCTTTTCCACACACGAATACGCCCGCACTGACACACACACACACACACACACTCGCATATGCAGAGCATAGTGCAGATCAGAACAGGAACCAGCCAGACCAGAGCGCAGCGAGCCAACAGCAAAATTTAGCCCTGGCTACAATTTTACAGTGAATTGCACTAAATAACTGCCATTAAGCATAAAAGCTGTTCTCGCATGAAGGAGCTGCTGGCAGCATTTAAGCTAAATGCAAGTTTAAGCATCTTGGAGCTGGCGCAAATAAAGTGGACTTACGCAGTGAGGATTCACACACACACACACACAGAGAAAGAGAGATAGAGTGGATGTGGACATGATGTTGGACATGCACAGAAAACGGACATGTCCCAATACAAACGCAATTCGTATAAATGGCAAAGTGGCGCTTATATGCAAGGAGAAAAGAGAAAGAGAGAGCGAGAGCAAGAGAGAGGGAAGGGGAGCTAAAAAACTGGCTAAAACTTTCATCAATGCGTCGTCTGGCGCATTTGAGCTGCATGTCCTGCCAGCATATGCCTCTGCCCTCCCCACATCCGCCTCCATATGCGCTGCCACAGCCAGTGCCACTAATGTGCGCAATTGTAAGACGCTTCCTTCTTGGGATTTTGTTTGTGCTGTACTCCAGACGCCGTCTCCTGCCGTTGCCCGGCCTGCCGCTGCTTTTTGCTGCATTACATTAACACAGATAAAGTTCCTTGATACATAATTTCCATGCATACGCAAAGAGCCGCCAGCCCGAGCTGTCTGGATTGCCGGCACATGTGGCCAACATCCCATGGCCAGCCAGCCAGCCAGCCGCCCCAGGCTCTTTAGGAGCGCGCTGTGCCAACTTGCAAATGGCGACAAGATGCTAGCTGGCAAAACTTTTTGCTTGTCCGAAAACAAACAAAAGTATAACGAGTACCGGGGCTAAACGTTGCCAAATGTTGTCGTTGTCGTTGTCTTTGTCGTTGTCGTAGTCGTTGTTTTTCCCGTTGTTTTTCCATCATAGTTCTTCTGGCTGTTGTTGTTGTTGTCTTAAAAATATGCAAATGCATTTGGAAGCGCTGAATAAACAGGCAGAGTGTTCAAATTATATGTCTCCGCTTCTAGCCTATGCACTCTATTTCATTTACCATTCCATTACCTCTCTCTCACACAAACACTCTCTCATTCTCTCTCTCTTTCTCCGTTTCTTTTTGTCTCTTCCGTACAGATAACGAATGCCGAGACCCAGTTTATTCGCACAATTGATAATCTGATTGCATCACGCATCTCGCTCAAGCTGCAGCTGCAGGGCGTGCACTTCTCGAGCGTTAATCCGGGGATTTACAGCAGCTCATACGGCGTGAACTCTGTGTACGGCCATGGCGGATCCATGTATATGCCGCCCAGTCCGGGCAGCTTGGTGCTGCGCTGCACCGCACAGATTGGCGACCTGTATCAGGAGTATAAGGAAATTGAATTGGGCACCCCACAGAAGGATCCGGTCCCGGCACGTGGTAAGTTTACATATTCGAGCACAATTCGAGTGTGTGTTTGTGCTCTGGCATTCGGAGCATTCTAAGCTAATTACGCCATAATATATATGTGCCTTCCGTTTCCGTTTTTGTCAACTCTTCGTGAATGCCCTCTGCTCGCTGGCTTCCGGCTGCAGTTACGCTCTCATCCGGCTCGAGCGTGAAAAACTTCTTCTCCACGTATTTCTCGACATCGGCGGCATCCCGACGCGTCGGCGGCATCCAGTTGGCGCCCATTACAATGACGATGATAGCGCTGCTTGTCAGTGGCGGCGCCCTGGTCGGCCGCACGATCCGCGAGCTGGTGGCCCAGCTCGTGCCAGTGGACGCCCGACCCGCCATCATGCATTCCAGGTCCAGTGAGGGGCGTCTGTCCACGCTGCCCCGCCTCCAAGGCGCCACTGCAGCGGCTGGCCTGGCCAGCTCGGGGCTAATTAGCTCGGGGGCTAGCCGCGGGCAGCAGCTGGAGCTATTTGTGTGTGTTACAAATTAGTTGAATTGTTAAGTAATTAAATTATAAATTATATTTTATATGCGGTTGAATTAAATAAGTATGTGCGTGCAGTCGACGCTCAGTTGGTTTAATTAAGGCTTCGTTTGATTTCATCCATTTATTTTCAATTTTCAATTATCAATTTTCAATTTATCGATTCGATAGCTTTTAATGAACTCTACATTTTTGAATGTGGCGTCTACACTAGCGAGCTAAAAACCAAACTACTTTTAAGCGAAACCATTCGAAGTTAGCCTAGTTAAGCAGAAGAAACATCAGATAATTCCATGCATCCATTAAATCAATGTTCACAACTAAGAGTCAAACTATTTATTAAATGTGCTAACTAACAAAACCGAAAGTCGAATATATGTGTTGAAACCAAGCGAAACGAAGAAAACCTAAAATTGAAATGGAAATGCAAATGCAAAAGCTAAGCAGAGAGAACATAATGTGTGTAAAATATATTTAAATGATTATAAATGAAATCTACATGTAAAACGATCGCCTTGTGAGGGCATATTGTAAATGGTGGTGAAATTGCATAAAAATAAACAAAAACAGTGTTAATTTTAAAAAAACAATTCATGAATCTGTGTATGTGTTCTTCTTCTTCAATTGCTGCTGGCTGCTGGGCAGTTTGAGTCTTGATGCATTCATGCGAATAGCATGCACTTTTCATTCAATTCAATAAATTTTGTGCAAGTATTTGCATGATTTTTGGCGTTGCGAAATCTCGCACAACATTCCGGCAACAAAGGCAAAGGCAAAGGCAAAGGCAACTTCACAGTGACTGCCTCTGCTCATTGTCTGCGTTCGGTTTGCCTGGAAAGTGTAGAAAAAAAAAATCACTACAAAAAAAAAAAAGAAATAGAAATAGAACTTGCCTTTACGCAGCGGAAGTGCCAAAAGGAGTACAATATAAGGAATCTAGTCCATTGCATTGTGTGTGGCATGCTTTTTAGTTGCCGTTTCCGTTCCATTCTGCATGCGCATTTTGTACTTATTATTTTCTCTTCTATTATTTTTTTTTATTTCTATTTTTTTTCTGCTGCAGTTCGCCTGGAAAATTATTGAAGCGCGCTCTGCTGCTGTGCTTTCTTTTCAAAGAATTCCTGGAGTTCCCTTAGTCCAAACTTTTGGCCTGACACAGAATATTTCAAAGGGGCCGCTCGCTCACTCGATCCATTTGGCAAGTAAAATAATTACACTGCTCTACACAACAATACTTTCCCCTCTGTATGTATGTGTGCATGTTTGTGTGTGTGTGTACTGTATACAACATTGTAGCATTTCCCGTTGCGCACGGAAATAGTGCAAAAGAAAACAAAAATAACAGACTCGTTGCTGAAATGATTTCTGTCTGTTTTGATGTCGACGCCATCTGAATTTACATTATTTGGATAGAAAATAGTGCACAGCTAGCTCGCACAATAAACCAATGCGAAAGGTCTAACAAAAATATTACTTCAATTTAATTGCATGCTCCAAAGCTGCCATTGATTTCGCTACAGCATATTGTCGTCTCTCAACAATTCAAGAGTTGTTTTCTATTACGAAATGCACTTCAGATATATTTTCATATATTTTATTTGAATAATTCGACGATGTTGTAGAGACCTTCGAAAACAAAACGCAATCAACCCTGAATGTAATACTTGAGATGCGTAGTACGACTGTTGTGTTTATTTAAATTGTTATAAAATTAATTTTAAATAAATGTTAAATATTTTTAAAATTAAAAAAAAGAATAAATTTATAGAATTGAAAAGAAAAAGGAAAAGAATTTATACATTTATCTCATATTTATTTTATTGTTTATTTATTATTGTTGTTGTCCTGTTTTCTTTGATTTATATACACTTGATTTCGTAGCCAACAATCGATAGGGATCAAGAGAGAGAGTCAAGAAATTTTACAGTAAGTCGCTGCCAACAGCGTAAACACACAAGTTCGACAAGTTCAGAATGATTCAGGTGCAAATTACATTCTCAGGTATGTATCAAAATAATTCACTTAAAACTGGGCACCCACACAGCTTGTTACCTTTCGCATGACGCATATGGAATTCATCCAGCAAGTTCTTCGTTCAGCTGGTGAGTCGACGAGTCGAGTGCCAATCCAATGAAATAGTTTGAAATGCTGCACCAAATATTGAGGTAAACATGGAACGAAAGAGGGTGAAATTGAGCCAGAGCTGAGATTGACTAAAACATATGCTGTACTCAAATGGAAGCCTTGCTTTCTAATTAATCTGATGTTTCAAGATATGTAAATTATGAAAAAAGAGAAAAGAGTGTTTCAGCTGAGTAAAATTCACATTCTTTTATGCCGCTAAAATAGTTGGATGTGTTTCAGTCAAGTAGACCAGCAGAAGTCTAGAGTAAGGCGAAGAATCCTAGGAATACTTATCAAATATGGAACTACAAAATGGCTTAGCGTAACTTAATTGAGTTATTTTGGAGTGTTCCTAGTACTCCCAACCTAAAATTAATCAGATATATGCATAATATTTATAATAATAGCATAATAATTATATAATCTAATATTTAGCAAATCAATAGAAAAATCCAAAACTAATTAAGTCATTCATATTTTGCAGTTTCTGACACTCATTCATGTTGTGAATATAATTAGTGAGTATAATTAGAGTTTTCCAATATTTACTGCCAGTTCGTGCTCGCTCGCAGAGTCGAATCAATCATTTGGGTACAAGCTGCCGGCGCATCTGTTGGCTGCTAATACTTGCATTCCAAACACCAATCAAATCTTTCACTAATTCTTTCGCACATTTGGCTGTTCGAGCTGTGCAATGCCAAAATAACATGCGACCCGCGACAGATATCCGTGACGAGGCTGTGTGCGCTACGTACATTGAAATTTCATTATCCCTAATTAGTTTCCAGCTTCGTGTGCATGTGTCCAGTGTGTTGTCACTGCGTTGTCCGTCGTCCGATGTCCGCAACCGGCTTACGTGCAGCAGGGCCAGCAGCCACCATTAAAATGGCGCTGACAGAGGTGCACTCCGCCATTGGCGATGGCTTTGGCAGTGGCCCTGGCAGTGGACAGCGGAATGATGCAGTGCTTCTAATTGGAGTCAGCTTATTTGCATTTACATTTCGTTTGGCATTCGTCTGTTGACAGTTATCCGCTGGCAGCGCACGGGACATGCAAAAGCCATGTAGCCCATGCCGGACATGTGGGATGGTCCGGTGGGGGCCCGAGCTTATTTATGTACGACGAATTAGCACGGCGAACGTGTTGTTTACGCTTCAGCTGAATAATAATTCCGTTAGCTGATATTGCAATTATTTTTTACTGACTGCAGTGACTGCAGAGCTCAAATCAATTAGCTACGCGCATCGAATGACAAAATACTTGCCCCATCATGTTCATACATCCCACACGCTGTGGTCTACTCCATTCAGTGTGTTGCGCGGATTGATGGAAGACAACCTCACTCTCACTCTCACCCTTACCCTCACACACACACACATACTCACGCACACTTAGAAACACTAAAGCGCTGTTGTTACTGCTAGAGCAGGGCTTGTAGGGGAGTCAATTGATTCTATTGATTCATAGCGGTTTTATGGCGCACCCTGACAGCCCTCGAGGCGTCATCCTCGACCAGAGCTAAACTCTGCTGACTTAACCGCGGCTCGCCTGCTGCACCCGGCGTTATTGTTCGATTATTGCTGGCATCTGCACTCACTCTTCACTCCCTGTCACGCTCACCACACTCACCATAAATAGAGCTGGTTAATTTTTGCAGTTTTTATGTTTGGCGTAGAGACTGCGTTGCGGGAGAAGTCCTTAAAGAGCACACAAGCTTTTGCTCCTGTAATTACTTTGCTCAATAGTGTGAATACAATACAATGTTGTGTCCTGAGGTGACTAATTGATTCCTGAGATTGCCCAGTTGTTCCGAGCTTACCCTGAATTGGCTTGCTGCAAATAGTCTGGCAAGAGCGCTAAACGACCTTAAAGTCGGTTAAAATTTAAAGCCAATGCTGAGAGTTATATAGGTATACGATAGAATCTGGTTAGAACGGAACTGAAGGCATATTCAGAAGACGCTTTAAGCGTAATAGTTAGCTCATATACCTTGTCTAAAGACTAGAATTTTCGTCGCAATAACCGTATGGGTTCATTAGAACCCGATTCTACTGTATACATGTATATATATGACCATAAGCGAATAGATGGGCACTGGCCATTTATCGATCATTGAAATTTCCTTTAATCTGATCCGTTTTATTACATGTTCTTTATGTTAACAACTTTTAGAATGCATCAAAAATTAATGCTTGCACTGCACAAGTATTGCCATTATCATATATACACATACATCTATGTACATGTATGTATGTATGTATGTACGTGTAATCGTCTGACAAACAGCTGAAGCGTTATTAATGTGAATGCGTATTAATTGTGTATGACTGGATTGATTAATGCCGCAAGGAGATGACGGAGCGATAGAGGCGTCGCATTCGGAGTTTTGCAAAATCCATTTTCAGTGGTTTCAAGCGAGGCCAGAGCCACTGGCAGCTGTGCCCTGTGCCTTATAAATAATCATAACGAAATGCTACTTTCAGTTGTCAGTCGAGCAATGCAAGTGGAGCTGGACTCAGTGCAGCTGTCCGGCAAGAGACGCGTCCGCATTGACACCATGTGGCTACTTGGGCGCTTTTATCGCTCATATTTTCATTTAAGTAAAGTGCACAATGCAAATAAATAAAAGTATATTGCGAGCGGAAATGCAGTGGGTGACTGTGGGCTGGCTTGGCCGAATCTTTGGCCCAGCTGCTGGCCCGCCAAATTGCTGGACATCTGTGACTTACGACAAGCGACACGATGTGTCATAACTGGTCATGCTTGTGGGCGTGGCTGTGGGCTGGCCAGTCCCCAATGGAGCCGCACACAAACGGACCGCCGGGTTGGCCGCGGATATACGCACTTATTAAAAGGTAAAAAAAGAGAGCAATCGATAAAAAAAGTAAAAAATAAAAAGCAAGCATATCTGGCTCATGGACCAAATGTGCACTGAGAGGAAGATGTTGTTATTGTGCGCCATTTGGGAATCGAATCGCATCGAATCGACTGAAATCTCAGTTGTCAGCTGCCACTGGTGAAACGCAGCGTCAGTCGGTTGCTTAATGTGCGTGCAGAGTGTAAATAGCATGAAGATATGAGATCATTCCATATTTATTTGCAATGCATCCCTGGCTACGAGTCAAGTAGCCTTTGACGAATGCGCACCTTAATTGGAGATTTCGCAATCAGGGCGGCAATAAAAAGAAGGGTTCATTAAATAAAAACCTGAAATCTCAATTATGCTACTATTTGGGCCGTGTTGCACAATTCAATGGCAACTTAAGAACGTCTCTCATGTCCGAGTGCTGGATAAACACCTTAAATGGTCCGATGACGCAATTTTAAGCTGCAGCAAAGTTAGGCGAGCTTTGAGCCTGGTCAGTGATCCGTGTGTGTTCGCTTGACGTCCGAGAGGTCCTTAACATATCCTGGCCCTGCCGCCCATGCGCACGCCCCTCTCTAATAAACTTCAAAAATAATTTCGCCCACACCAACAACAACAAAAACTTGACACTTTGCAAAGAAACTTTCTGTGGCCTGGGCCTGATGTACTTTTGAGTTGTGCTCCGAGTGAGACAGCGGCCAGGACGATGCGTCGTGCGGGAGCACTGAGGACGGACTAAGGTCCAGTGACAACTTAATTTCATTTCAGCACAAATTTTGCAACTTGTGAGCTATCGAAATGCTGTCGTTGTTGTTGTTGTTGCTGTTGTTGCTCCGCTCGAAAGACATAATGAATTATGCAGCAAAAAGCAGAGAATCTAAAACTCAAATTGTAGTAAAGTTTTCGCATAATTTAATTTGACTGCAAATGAACATGTGTAGGCGACGAGTGAAAATATTCATAAGATTTCGCCAAGTGAATTCAAGCTGAGTTCCGGCTTATCGACTTCTTTGGCAACTTTGAATTTGCCTATTTTAAATTCTAATTGCTTCACCACGCCCTGCCAATCAATGTAAGATCCTCTTAAGCGCATTCTAAATTGCTCACATGCAGGACAAGGCATCAATTTAAATCGAATTTAGCCATGCTCTCTCGCTCTCTCTCTGTCACTCTCTCTCTCGGGAGACAAATAGACAGCGCTGCAGCAGTCGCCAGCATAAAACTTTTAATCCATATTAAATGAACTTTTCCACACAATTTTTGTCAAAATTTATTTTGCACTTATTTACACTTGAGTTTGGTTTTTCATTTGCCTTCTGCAACAACAACAATAACACAAACAACAAGCAACACCACCAGCAACAACGACAACAACAACAATAGAAAACTTTTGTCATAAAATTTGTTTTTATGTGCCAGCATCCCTCCCCATTGGCAGTCCCATTCCCCATTCCCCATTCCCCATTCCCACATCCCAATTCGCATGCCCATCCGCAGCCATCAGAGGCATTTTTCTTATATACAAAGTATGCGAACTATGCAAACAACAGACCCCAGAAATGTCTCACGTTCTTCATTATTTTCATTAAATGGCTACAACATTGTTTAGTCATTTTATGAGCCAAAGTTTCGTGTTGCTCTTCTATATTTAATAAGTAAATGTTTGCGTGCTGTTTATTTGAATGTGGGCATGACTGCCCCGATGGGCTGACATGCAACAACTAAACAAGAAATATTGAATATTTCTAGAAAATAAATTCACTTCTAGCTGTTGACAAAGAGCAATCAATAAAGTCGGCCAAATAAATTCAATGGACGTATATTAAAATACAAACAGACATTCAAATAACTATAAAATAGACTTTTTACTGTTTGGCATGTCCACGGAAAATATTTCAGAAACATCTAGTTTCCAAAGAGTCCCAATTCAATTCATTGAATTTTGACATAAAGACGAATAACTGAATGAGAAGTAACGTTCACTGCTTTGGTTAATAGATTACCCATTCCCTCATAAATGCCAACTGCCTAATATAGGGTACAGATTGAAATGGACACCCATATATTGGATTATAGCATAAAAGTAAGTAAATTTCCATTAAGCAAAACTTTTAATTCATTAGTTACTTGAGTCATGGGCAGAGTCAGAGAAGCTTTGCTTTGAAAACTCCTGAACAAGAATTTAATTTTGGCCTCTTTCAGTCTTACCAACTTTCACTTCTACATCAGAACTTGATATGGTAAGATGTCCTTTTCTCTCCCTCTCTCTCTCCCTCTCCCTCTCGCTCTTTATTAGTTATGTTCATATTAGCTTCATTTTTAAAAGCAAAGGTTTTCATACTTCATCTACATTTTGCATATTGCATCCACATATTTTTCACAATTTATTGCTATTTAGATAAATATTTTATTTTTGTATTTTCACCTGACAAACTTTAACCCAAGCAAGCCTCTTGTTTGCATTGCAAGATCAAACTATTGAGTCGTAAGAGCAAACAAGTTACCTATTTTTATTTATTTATTTATTTCTTTGTCGATTTTGGATCCACTTAATAATGTTGCTCTTGTTACTATGGCTACAGTAACTAAAGTTAAAGTTAAAGTTAATTGAATGAGAGTTAAGTGGACATTTAAGGCAATTTCCGGGCAAAATGAAATCGCTGTAAAAACTTGAAACTTTAATTTTGTTGCAAACTTTGTCGTCGGCAGCCTTGAAGCATGCTGAACTGTTCGTTGTTTGCTAAAATATATACAAAAATGGAATGTGTGCATATAGTAAAAGATTGTGTATATACAAATATATGTATTTTTATGTATATATATTGAATGTGTTGAGTCAAAGCAACAGCAGCAGTGTTATATTATTTTTGGACACCATGAAGTATATGCCCTGAGTGTTAAACGTAAGAATAACACATACACATACAAAAGCCAATGGCTATGAATGAATCGAGCTGCGTGCTAGAGAGAGAGAGGGAGAGCGAGGGAGATAGCCACACAGAGCTGCAATCAGAGCGAGAGCCAAGCTCAGCTTCGCTTCGCTTTGTTTTATGGCATTCACCAGCCGGACATAAATTGATAGAATATTTAATAAGCATATTTGGAGATACATGATTTATGTTTTCCTACTTAGCTGCGTGCGCTTTAATGGGTTATTGTGTAGACACATGCTTATTTGTTCATAATATTGTTGCTGCTGCTGTTGTGTGGCCTTTGGGCATCGCATTGCTCTGTTCCCGTATTTCTCTCGGCTGCAATTCGGTTCGCACAATTCGCAGCGTGTTTACACAATGAGGCTGCTTTGTGTATACTCAGCCATAATTTATGGCGCCCGTCACCAATCGCAGCGACACCTGCAACAATAACAAAAGCAGCAAACGACAAGCATCGTCATGTGGCTGGAGCAATCCTTAAGCAACTGATTCGTCACACTCCAGAGGACTCGGCCAAGCTGCGAGCTCCAATCACCCGGACGAGCAGCAGCAAGTTGTAAAAAGTTTACTCAAAGTAATTTGTATGCACTGCAATTGAAATTCTTTTGTGCTACAAAATGAATTCCATTGTTTGCATTTTGGCCTTGAACCAGCCAACCCGTCCTCCCCCTCTCACTCTCTCTCTCTCTCTCTCTCTCCCTCTCTGCAACATTGGCCAAGCTAAGCAAAAATAGTAAAAACTGTTGTAAAAATTTGCCTTTGAACAAAACTTTAAGCTAATGAAGTGGATGCTGAGTGCGAGTAAATATTACTTGAATTAAGTCGATGAAAATTGCAAATTAATAGCAAATTTTTTGACTGTTAATTGAACTCATCTTAGCTACTGCAATTAAATTACATATTAGGAATTTCCGTCAAGTTACCTTCGACTATTTGAATTTTCTCAGCAAATTAATTTAGCTCCTCGCCCACGCAATGAAATTCTTTAAATCTCCTTCTATTTCCTATATTGAGCGCATTAGCTTCACTTTGTATAATTAAAACGCAAATTGCTGTAAAGGAAATGGACACTGCTCGGCAGATTTGAAGAGGGCGACTCAAATTAAATTTATGAATATCATCAAGGAGACACTATGCCACACCATCCACACCCGCCCCTCCACCATATACATATTTTTCACCCTCCGCCCGAGACTTTCCATTGTCCGACGGTCAGGACGCGCCGCATTAAAGCGCGACACATTGCCCAGGCCCCCAATGGCAGTTGATGACGAGTCTGTCACTGTCCTGGGTGATGGTTTTTGGCTTTGGATTTGACAGTTGGCGTCGCCCTTTGGTGGTTCCGCCTCTGGTTCCACCGGCCAGCTCGCCTGTGGTCTGCCTGCGTTTAGCAGCTGCTGCGTGTTTTCGTTTAATTTAGCATACATATTATGCTTGGCTTGGTGTATTGTTCGACGCTTACAAGGTCCTGTGGCGGCAGCCAGCCCGCAGTCCGCTCTCTTATTTGTGACGTGGCTTGACGGAAAGCTTTTAACATAATTAGTTTGAACTTTCTGACCACGTTTCGTTTTTGTTCGTTGGGCTGGTTAGTGTTGCGTTAAAGCGCATTATTTCAACAAATTCGTACTCTTCCATACGGCTTGCTGCTCGATGCGTCTCTGATCTTCAGCTGCTCAGCATTGAAATATTTAATTTGAGCATGGATTCTGTCTTATGAAAAATTCACAGAGTTTTCAAACATTTTAGCATTGTGGAGCCAATTTAGTTATGTATGAGCAGATGGCAACAAACGGAAGCGGAAGTTCAAATTGCGTTCATTAATCGCATTTTATGGCAAGCGATGCGAGCACGGAATTCAAAAGCAGCTGGGTAACTGAGCCGTGCAGCTGTGGAGCTATGGAGTCGCGGAGCAGCAATCAAAGCCACCGAACAATCAGCTCTATTATCAAGAAATATCACATTAGTTTGCCGAGTTTGGCAAATGTTGAACCCAAACTTCTGTGATTGCTAAACTTTGTATGTTTTTTAAATTGCACCAAATGAGGCATGCCGGCAGATTCATGATGCCTTGGCTCTGTGTGTGCATGTGTGTTGATTTTAATTCGGCAAATATCGTAAATTCGACACATAAATTAAATTTCAAGCAAATATCAAAAGGGTTCATATCTGTGGGTCAGTCTCGGACTTAAGACCTCGGTGCGTGCTGCTGAAATTTTATTGGTTTGCAATCCTTTTTCTCTCTTTGGGGCGGGCACATAAACATTTTATTAGTTGGCACGTGTTAACGTGCCCGAGTCCGTAAATCCTGGGCCATGTGCGGAACTCTACTATACATTGATTTGGGTAAATATACGAGCCTACAAGTTGATGACTCTGAATGGCATCATAAGTATTAATAAACCCGAAGACATTTGTTATCAGAGCGCATTCAATGTACATTTCCTTGCTGTTATCGTATGTCGTATGTCGTATGTCGTATTTCGTATGTCGTATGTCGTGTGTCGTATGTCGTATGTCGTATGTCGTTTTTCGTATGTCGTATGTCGTGTGTCGTATGTCGTATGTCGTATGTCGTATGTCGTATGTCGTATGTCGTATGTCGT
>NW_022045865.1:387545-402728 GCF_001654015.2 Drosophila navojoa
TGTCGTATGTCGTATGTCGTATGTCGTATGTCGTATGTCGTATGTCGTATGTCGTATATACCATGCATCGTATTTCCCTTATTGTTTCTTTGAATATCGTATTTTTTTAAAATAAATTATGTCAAATACCGTTTTTGTCATATATATTTTATATCATAAATATTGCATATACTATATAAAATTTATGAAGTCCTTTTTATATAAATATTGAACATCGAATATCGTATATCGCAGATCTCATATACATATATAAGAAGTGATAGTCATTTCATAAGTATGTCGCAGTCTGTTGCTTTTGCATGCAAGTGCGCAATAAAATGAAAATCCTCTGCATAAAGTTTCTGTTGACAGTTGAAACTTGCAACGCACCTTTTCACTGTTTACCTGCCGACTGTTTGCTCAACTGCAGTCAACCAAAACCATGACAGGCATAGGGCTGAACAAGCTATCAAAGCCTTGGTAAATATTAATAACAGTCGCCTGATAAACAACAACAACAAACAACCAGCTCTTTGGCTTGGCTTGGCTTCGCACGTGGCCACCCACTGCTTGTGGTTTAATTACAAATGCCTTCAGCAGCATCAAATGAGCAAACAAATGCAAATCTGCTGTCAGCATTGAGATGCATTCCACTGGCGGCTGCAGCGCGACTAAATTAACTGGCAGGCTTTAAGAATAGTTCAGTTTATACTAAAACCGAGAAAGACTTTTCATCCAACAGCTGCAACAGCTGCCACAAGCACTTGGCCTTTTAAGCATCACAATCACTTGGCTCACACTGACGCTGACGAGCAGGCAGGACACTGGAGCACACACACACACACAGAGAGAGAGAAGACGAGCCTGACGAGCTGCAAGGGCTGGCTGATGCAGCCTAGCTGGCCGTCGCGCCGGCCGGCGGCCGCCCACTCGCCTTGACAGTTGCCCGTTGACTAAATGACCTTTGTGAGCTCTAGACTGCACCACCTGACCCAGCTGCGCCTTCGGACTGTGGCTACGTGGAGAGTGGATCTCGTGTCGCCTGTCACCTTTAAATAATGTCCCAGGGCGCCTTTCAACACAAATCGCATGTGAAAAGTGCTTCACACATGAGCTGCTTTTGGAATTTTTACAACGTTTTTCGGATTATGATCGCACACACACACACACACACAAAGGCCACACTCACTCACGCACACACACAACATATTCTCACTGTCAGTGGCACGTCAGTCGCTGCATGCCACTTTGAGCCGTATTCTCGACTGCCTGCCGACAAGCCCCCGCCCTGCACCTGCACCTGCACCAGCCACTGCACCTGCTCTCACATTGTATTGTTGGAGCACGTTATAAACATTTCTAGTCATAAATGTGGATTTCGTATGGCCTTGAGTGCTGCTCTCTCGCCGAGCAGCGAGCTGTCGGAGAAGCGTTGCTGCATCCGTGAACATAGAGTGTATATTTGAAATGAAGACGCCCTCTTAAAGTAACTCGCCTTGGCTAGCTCTTGCACAACAATGTGAGACTCTCCTTAATTCACACTGAATTCGTCTCGAATATGGTCGAAAATTACAATTCAGACAGTTCAATGGCAAAGTTTGATTACTTGCTTTGCGCGGCTCTGATTAAGCTCCTCGTGGGGAGGAGGCGATGGCGATTATTTATTTTGCATATTCGCACCAGCAAGAGTTATAAACAAGTTCGTTTACTTATAGTTGTGGCTGAGGGAAATTCGATTTTCATCGTCAATCTGTTGGCCATAATTCGTTTTCGCTTCCATCCTTTGGTTGCGCTGCCCCTGGTGGCTTGGACTTCCCTTTGAGATTAGATTAATCTACTTTTCAGCAATTTTTTTTCCGCTTTTCCCTTATCTGCTCGCTGCTCACTCAGCACTGTCAACACGCTCGTCATCAGCTGCAGCAGTTCAAGTATCATTCATGCATAACTATTCGCCACCACAGGGTGACACGTCGCTGCTGATTTGACAGCACCTGGTCGCAGTCCAGGTGGTGTTTGCCATTCCATGTGATATTTGCATAAATAATTTGCGATTTTCATTTCCAATAGTTGGGTTAGTTATTAGTGCTGATGCAGCTGCCAGAGGCCAGCTGACAAATTAGTTCTCATACACCAGAGTCTCGCTTCTCTGGCGAGGATGGCGTGAGGCGTGGCAGAAAGTGCAGCACTTAGCGTGCGCAGTCAAAGGTGGAGAGTGGAATCAATTTGAGTGCACGCAGCGAGTCCATTTAGCCTAAATGGTCACACTATGCGTATGCGTAATCGCATTGAACGCAGCTCAAAGCGAGACATTGTTGAGTGCATAAGTTTCAGATGACCCGTGGACATGGCCCCGGGGTCGCTGTGAACTGCGTGAAAATTCCGATATGCGCCGCGTCAACGCAGGCCATGAGTCAAGTGTAGTGCTGCAGTTGTGACTTTGTAAGCGCTCTGGGCACCCTTGAGACTCCACATGCCACGACTCCTGCGTCACACGCTTTTTTCTGGCCCAGTGCATGGCACGGCACAGGTCGTGTTCATCTTTTTGGTTTCTTTAGAAACTTGGCTTTTTTTCTTTTCGGTCCCCTTCTGCTTGTTTGCTCAGTGTCTACTGCACGTATTCTTCGTTTTCTTTGGCGTCGCCTTTGCATCTCTCGCCCTGCCAGGTGGTGGCTGAATGTTAAATTATAAATGTAAATTTGTATGCTCGAGCTGAAAATAGCTTCGGGCCGTATTTAAGGTGTTTGAGTGCAGTTGGCAGTGCAGCAATGTAGCTAGGACAAACATACACAGAAAACACGTCTCGGCCTGTGACGAAAGTCTCTTAAGCTAGGGCTCATTAACCCTAAACAAGCTGGAATCTGTGAACTATGCAGAGGAAGCGCATAAACCGTTTTTATCTAGCTCGCTCGAACTATGGAGGAGGTCTGTTAGCTGCGCTTAGCCATAGAGTGGTGGACGATTTGGCCGTCGAGCAGATGCTGACGCTGCTGCACTACGCCACTCGGTGGAGATTGACGCTATTGACACTTTCACTTCCGCCTGGGACGCGGTTGGCATGCCACAAAAGGCGGATGCTAGAAATGTTGAGTAAATATTGTAGCAATCACTCGCAAATTGTATTTGCCACAATAAAATATTATAATATTATGATAAATGCATTTGAGTTGACCAACTCAACGGATACCGCACCCACCACAGCCTCATCCATTCGTGTGCCCCGCCCCCCACTGACAGTGCTGAGCATTCTGAATGCCACTTATTGAGTAAGTGCATGAATTGAATTTTCAGTACTCGTGCCGTGCATGGAAATCAGGCGACGGCAAAGGAAACTGAAGCCCGTGCGTTTTCCACCACAATCTGCCTCATTTTTCCATTCATCTCTTTTTGCTTATGAAATGCACAGATTTGCATAAAGAAGTGGCGCTCGTTATACGCATATTTCCCGCCACTCGGAGCAATGATTTTCATTACGGCAAACATTTTATTTATAAGATACTCGTAAACTATTCATTATTTGCATATTTCAATGGGAGCTTGCCATGCGAATGCGAGGCCAACCGAAATGAATTGGCTTCCCAATATAAGCCACACTTGCATCATGCTAATGTCATAAGGATCCTATTAGTTATTAGATGTTTGGCATAAGCAACTGAATGGCTGAACTGAATGGCAGTTATGTAAGCCAATTTTTAATTAAATTAAATTGACTTGGCAAGAGTTTAACTGCGGCCATTGAATAACATATTTATATACAGAGCTGAGTAGAAATATTTAAGCAATTAAATTTCATGTGGTAAATGCTTAAGATTTAAGTTTCTTCCTTGTATTTAATATCCATGTATTTAATTATTTAAACGACCGAGAGTTAAATAAATGCACAAATAAATTTTCAAATAAATTTATGGTTTCAGTTTAATTAGAAACGTCGAACTTTTAGCATTAGAGAACATTAAAAACAAGAGTTTATTAACTCACTAATGAATGCCTGGATGTATAGGTAAATAAATTGCCTTGTGATCTCTTTGATAGGATTTCTTTTGATAGCATTGTATATACACACACACACATGCATGACATGAATGTGTGTCGACAGTTTGTTTACTTTGTCATGCGATATGTTTATTTATGATATGACCTGGCTAAACAAGCATGACGACATTGATGCCCACAAAGTAAATCGCAAAAATCGACTGATGCTGGCCAAAAGTGTAGCTAATGAATACAGAATACAGACATTTGTTTGTTATTGTATCAAAGCTGACATCACCTCAGCTACACCTTGTCTCAAAAACTCACTAGATTTCCATTTAAATGGACCCAACTTTAACTTAGAACGCGATTCGAGTGGCGAGACCACAAGTGGGCACTTGGAGGCATTGGAATATTCATTCATAACTGGTTGCTGGGCAGGTGAACCACAAAAGAAAGATATAAGCACCTTCAATTATTTTCCAGGCTTGGCTACTCGTCGGGGCAGTCAGCTGTGCAGGTGGCATATACATAGCAGGCTGTTCGCTGCTGACAGGAATCGAGCGGACTGAACACGGACTGAAGTAAATTGCTCTTGTTGCGTTTAACCGAGCGAGCGAGCAGAAGAAGTGCCGTCCTTTCCTTGGCATCTATCAATACGGTGCCGGGGGCAAAAGGATGCGTTAATTGAATGCAATTGCAGCTGCAGTTGAAGCTGCAGCTGCAGCTGTTGTCAATTTGACTGCGACGCTGGCACCACCCACTGCGATACATATTTGAGTGGCTTTTAAAAGCACCGCAACCGATGGAGAATCGCTGCCCCGACTGACCCTGTAATTGATTGTCACACGCCGCACCAATTAAAATGTCAGCTCAGCCGACAGGCGTTTCAATTTCCTTTGGTCTTCTCCTTTTTTAGGCGATCGCTCGATGCCGTTTTTCTGCTATAAATTGAAAATTAACTGTGCATATTTCATTCCCCGGCCCTATTGGCCTTTATTTGCTGCCATAAGATACAAAAAAAAAAAAAGATGGAGCAAATAAAAATAAAATGAGAGGAAAAAAAAAAAAGAAAAACATGCAAATGTCAACTTGAAGCAGCGGGTCCGGAGTCCTTGCCGTTGGTCACTTGTCACGGCACAGGCAGAGCCCTCGAACCCTCGAACCACAATACGAGCAGGAGCCGGGGAGCCAACGCAGCAATGGCTAAGTAAACGCTATTACCATTTAAATTTCTGTGTCTAACCAGGCGCACAAAAAGGACACTTGAGCGCTCGTTGGTGTTGCGCGCAGCTTAGAAGCAGCTCGGCAGGACACCAGCGCATCCTTCACCACGCTGCCAGCCTCTGAGGTTAACAGGTAGAGCAGGTTGTCAAGGCAAAGTACAGTATTATATATGTATGTATGTATAGAGGAAAATAATTGCCAAGATATTATTATTTTTCTTTCATATTATATTTTCATTTTCGTTTTCGTTTTCATATTTTATTTGGATTGTAATATCCTCTGAGCTGATTTTAATAAGCTCAGCTGGATCCTTTCACATGGGACCTGAAAAGTTAATTGCAATAATCTGCTCTAGCTGAAAATTCAATGTGAATGATATTCTCGGTGGCAGCGCCAGCGCTTTTGGCCAGATTGTTCACTGTTGGCCAACGTTGTCAGGTGCTGGCGCCCTCGCTTATTTTTGTTGCAATTGTTGAAAAGCTAGTTTTAAGTAGCATCAACAAAGAGCGAAACTGTGCCAAACTGTGCCCTGGACCGAGTCCATGGTTTTGTTTTTTTTGTTTTTTATTTTTGCAAGTGCAACTACAAGTGCAACTGCAACTGCAACTGGCTGCTCATTTGCTTTGTGCTTTTTGTGGCGTTTGGCATGTAAATTGAATTGAAAGTGGATATTGTAGCGTTTGTGTTTGGATTTTATTTGGTTTTGTTTTATTTAGTTTGAGTTCTGTTTCACTCTGACTGCTTTGTTTTGCTCTTTTCGTGCTAAGCTCAAATGTGAAATAAAATGAAATGAAGCGTTTTAAGCTCTGCATTGAAAATGTCGAGGAAAAAGAAGAGGCAAACAGGACAATGCTGATTACTGACATACCCTGTATATAGTATTTGACTGCACTAATGCAATTGTTGTTGATTTTCTGTTTTAATATTTAATTTTAATATCCTAATACATCTTCGATTGCCCCAGCCTGCTCATCGTCATCTGTGCGTAGGGTATTTACTTGTAGAAAGTATTGCCAAACGCACTTAGTGCTGGACCAGTTGCTGTTGTTGCTGTTGTCGTTGCTGTTGCTGTTGCTGGACGGTTTCAAGTTTCACTTGCTGCCTGCAGCAAAGTGCCAGATCATTCATCAAAGCGTTCGCAGCAGCGCCAGCAGACCCACTGTCAGCTCCCAAATGCCATCAAACATAATAATCAAACATCAGCAACATAACAAACGATCCTGGCTGCCCCAAATGTGGGTGCCCGGCAGCCACTCACTCAGCGAAACCGAATCAGAGCCAACTACCAACTCCGCTCTTTCCTCTCTCTCTCTCTCTCTGTCCCATTGGCTGCCATACTTTGCACTTTATTCACATGGCTCTGTGTGGCTGTGTGTCTGTGTGTGTGTGCCGTGTCTGTGGAACTGTCTGGTTTTGGCCTTTTTCTTGCGCGCTGCCATATTTCTTGGGCAAGACCGTTGACCTGCCCAGCGCCGGCAAGAAAATGTTTTCACTCAAAAGCAAATGCAATAAAAAAGGCAATTTATCAGCATAAAATATTATATGGCATGCCATTGAGTTGCCTCATATTTTCCTACCCGCTGTCCCACTCCAATCCTTTACCCTCTAACGCTTTAACCAATTTGCGCCTTGCGCTTGCACATTTAAAATTTAAGCCGCAAATGTTATTGGCCATGGTTTACTGCTGCTGCTGCTGCTGCTGCTGTTGTTGTTGCTGTCGTTGTTTGTGTTGTTGGTGTTGTTGCTGTAAGCTTGGCAATTGTTGTGGCTGTCACTCGAATTAGCGCCGCTTACAAAGGCAACGTCACTGGCTTTTAGTCACTCAACCAGGATGACGTTATTCGTTCGACAGTGCCGTTATTTACGTTTACGAGCAGGAATACGAATGCGAATGCGAATACGAATGCGAATGCGAATGCGAGTATTTGCCAATGGTTGGGCCACTTGGGCATTCGCAGCTGCTGCTGCTGTTGCTGTTGCTGCTGCTGCCATTTCCCATTCTCGTGGGGCATTCTTCTTCTTTCTGTGGCATGCATGCTCGTTGACATCATTTGCCAGTTGCTGCTCGTTGAGTTTAACGCACAAAAAGCAGCTCACTCGTTAGGCCTCACTTGTTTGGCTGCCGCTGCCGCCCTCTGCTGCCGCTGCTGCTGCTCCTGCTCCTGCTATTGCTGCTGCTGTTGCTGCTGCTGCTTATGTGAAAGTCAAGGGTTATCATTATGCGCCTCAAGTGCGCAACGCGTTGCTGTGTTGCCGTGCTGCCAGAGAACTTAAAGCCACACTGTAGGCTGTCGGCTGTAGACTACGGCATTTGTAGTTTTGCCATTTTCCAAGCAGTTGCAACCAAATTGTGCAATATGCCACCTAAGGGACACAAGGGCCCATCCCTGGCCGAGCCAAGAAGTCAGGGCCAAGCCGGGCCGACACAAAGCCAAGCCATGTGACAACACAATATGGCCCACCGAAATGTTGTGTGCAGCCAAAGCGATAAGATCACCACAAAGCAGGACACTTTCGGTTTGGCTCGCTGCCAAAAAGTATCCAAAAAGCATCTACAGCAAAAGTGCGCACAGCTGCTGCTGCTCGTGCGGCTGCTTAAAGTTCTGCAGCTTAATGTCCTGGACTGCGAGTACGAGTAGTCCAAAATTAATTAGCTATTCAATTTGGTCAAACTTTTTATGCTCAGCTCAATTCCAATGCTGTTGATAATTTGGTATTCCTGCCGTCTTAACTTTGCGTGTGTTCAAAATCGTGTGGAGTAAACTTTTCAGAATTCAGATGGCGTCTTTCTGGCAGCTGGCTGCCATAGTTGCCCGTCCGATCCCCTCCTCGGCTGGGAGGCTGCCCTTTGATTGGAACGCCGGCTTCCTTATGAACTGTGAGTCAAAGGAGAAACTTACAGCAGCATTCGTGGACTTTTTGTGGTGCTTGCGTTTCGACTGAAAAAAGTAGCTAATTTAATAAGAAATTTTCGCAAAACTACACGAAAAAGGCTTAAGTTCTACATGAATAAAGTTATAGAAAAGTTCAAGTTGTGAAATCTAATTTTGTGAGAAATTCCCCACAACAAAAACAACATCCATGACGGCGGCTCTAGCCGTAGACCCACCCGGTATGGCCTCTGGTCAGAAGATACAACAACAACAACAACTCGGCAACTATAACTATTTGTTTGTGCATGCTACATGGCCCGGAGTGGAAAAATCCTTCGTTAGGGCGCTTCACTGTACACGCTCTTCCATACCGACTTAACTGCACATATGAAACTTAATTATATTTTAAACAAATAATGCGAAAAGTTAAGGCAATTTACGGGTTTCTTCGCCTCAGACCCCTAAGCAACAAAACTTGTAGACAAGGCGCAAATTTCTAAACACAAAAACAGAAAATTGTAAGACTTGGCACCAACCTCTGGCCCGAGGGCTCAATTCCTGAGCCTCATTTGCATGCATAGCCAATTATTAATGCCAAAATTGATAGAGTCGATCGAGTTCTAACGAAATAAATGAAAGTGAAAACGGGATATAGATTGACTTCATTCTGGACTATCTTTCGCAGTAGATATAGAACATATTCAACTGAAATCGAGTCGCGCCTCTATTGATTTTTCAATCGCAGTCGCTGTGCATGTCACATCCTGACGCGTTACGCCACGATGTGATTTATTTTGGGCTTAAATTTAAAACGTCAAAGCAAAACATTTCACTTGTAATCAATCACAATGACTCGGATGTTTAGCAGAAGAAGAAAAAGAGAAAAACTCGAACCATTTCGTAGAGAGAGATTTCTGTTTTATAAAGATAATTTGTGCTCTCTTCAATTTGGAACTTGTTCCCGTTGTAAATAATTTATTCCCAGTTGCTGCAACACAAGTCAAGCTAAATATTCATTAGCTCGAGAGTTTTATTTCTCTCTATCAAGTTGCATGTGCTTAAAACTCAAATGATGCCTGTGCTTAGTAATTTTATTCAATTAAAATATCCACTCTGCCCGTTGTGCTGCAGTTTTAGTTTTGAAATTCCATCTGGCATGGGAGTTGGAGAGCTTAGAGAGCCGCAACCTCAACTAGCCAGCACAATTTGATCGAGCCAGAGAGCTGAGCGGTTCACCCAAATGATTTTTAACAAATTGCCAGGTGCAGAAAGCGAGCTGCTGAAATAAATCGAAGTGAAGATATTTGCAAGCCGACTCCCAGGTGGGTCAGGTCAGCGACGGAGCTGCGGACTGTGCATTCAGCAAGCATCAATTCATGAAGGCAAAACAAAATAGAGCATAATAAAAGCCAGCTCACGATAATCTGCATCAGGGAAAACAATGCAATTTTTACTGTTTTAGTGAAAATTCCGCACGAGAAATCCACTCAGCTCGGGCATGTGGCCGTTGTCTGCTTCCTCCCGAAAGAAGGGAAAGAAACGAAAGCAAGGAAAAGAGAAGAAAAGTATTCCCGGCCAATGCAGACAATCAGCCGACAGTCGACAGCCGGATGAACATAATGAAGTCCAGTCGAGAAGTTCGGTCCCGGACCTTCAGCAGAAGAGAAATGCACAGAATCAAGTTGAAAGCGCGCTTACAGAATGCCTGAAATTGAGTTTGAAAATAAATTAAATTATCGCGGCGCGCCATGTAAGTAGTTCAGATTGAGACACGAGTGTGGCGTGGGCGGGGCAGCTCGAGCTGTCGACTGGGCCGGGGTCTGCTGAGCGGGTCGAATGTCCCAATGAATCAATTTCAGCTTAAATGCCAATTTAAAAAGGCAGCAACTTTCGACACGCCATGCGAACTGTCCGCCAGTCGCTAGTCGGTGTATCTATCTATCTATCGGAAGGTCCTCGGCCATTTTGCATATTGCCTTTGCAACTTTCCGCACCCGGCCGACCCGCCCGGAATCGCTGGGGAGTTGTCGGAAAAAAGGCAACTGTCGAAATACTTGCGACCTCCATTATACTTTTAAATTAGTTTGCCACACGACGAACGCGACGCAGCCTTCGCCTTAAAGTCGAGTGCGTTCTGCAGTCACGAGTGCAATTAACATTTAAATGACCGCATATATGTCTATGTATATGTGTGTTTGTATGTAAGTGTCTAATTTATGTGGGCATCAATTACAAGCATTATATTTAATGCACGAATTCAATAATATATGATTATGCTGAGGCTATTAAATAATTACTGGCTGCACATTGCGAGTGGACAGGTGGACAGAGGCGGATTGTCGCTGCCCGGATGGGGATGAGCAGCCGTTTCCGAGTCGCTTTATTTATTGTGCAGCGTAAACGTGACTGGCAAAACGAATGCTGGAAAGATGATAACGAATATCTGGTGATACCAGGCCCGGCAAGACGAATTATCAGTGCTCTCAACGGGAAAGCGAAAGCGAAAGCGTAAGTGTTGATGCGAACGTGCCAAAATCGATGGCTCCGCCCACTGCTCACAATTGCCTGACGAGAGCCGTAGCCGTAGCCCTAGCCGGACGGAGTGCTGCTCGTAAGTAAGCAACACTTTTCACTTGCTTCACACTCTGATGCAGATGATGGCCTCAAGCCCGGTCGGTCTGTCGGTCGGTCGGTCGGTCGGTCGGTCGGTCGGTCGGTCGGTCGGCGGCTGCCTTGGCCATTTGGTGGCGCATTGTGTGAATGTCTTCACACAATTCGTGCGAAATAAATTTCATAAAATTGTAACTCATGTACGTTGCTTCGTGTTTCTTGTGTTTTCAGTGCCCTGTATATTGTGTCTTGTGTCTTGTGCGCCTTGCGTCGAGCTTCTGCTGGGCTGGGCTGGGCTTGTGCCTAACCTTGAACGCTTCGTTAACTGCATTTACGGCTGCCTGACGTGGCCACGTCCCCACCACGGCGCCCGCTGCAAACGCTCTTTATCACATCTATTCGACATAGGTATACCGTTATTCCTGTAACTATATATGTGTCGACACGTGTGTGTGTGTGTGTTAGGTCGGCATGTATACCGTTCGCATTTCAAAGCGAATTTCCGAAAAGGAAATCAAAACTGCAAATGGCAATAAAACTTTTTGTGTGGCAAATATGAAATTGGCGAGGACTACATGCAGCTGAGAATGTGGAAAATTAATTAAAACTTTTGCAATTTGAAGCTGCAGTCGTTAAACCGTTAATTAATTTCACTTTGCCGCTCCCCAAGTTAATGCCAAGTTGCTCTGCCATCGGCCAACTTGACTGCAAAAATCACGCTCTCTGCCCGCCTGTAACATGATTTCCCATCTCAGTTAACCCGATTGCCATGGCTATTAAACGACAGTCGGCAGTCATGTGAGGGACTCATCAATATGCGCAATTAGTGATTGCCGATTGGCTTTTTCGAGAGATAATCGATTAGCATAATTGTCGACAATGAACTCGTTATGGCACAGTCCACACGCCCACACGCCCACACGCCCGCACGCCCACTCGTCCACACGTTCACACGCCCACAACACCAAGTCCCAGCTGAGGCGCTGCCCTGATTCCAGTGTCATTAGCTTCCGCACGAACTGATCCATAAATATGCAATGCAAAAGCCAAATCAAAGACAAACCCAATTTGTTATCATTAAATTAATGAAGACTGCCGCCTGTTGGCCGGGGTTGTCTTTAAATTTATTGAAAGCCCTAAGTCCGGCCAGCCTTTCGCCTTGACTGGGCTGCTGTGCTGATTGAATTTCCATGGCATGGATAATCGGATGCCAGCAATAATACCAGCACAGCACAGCCCAGAATGGCCCGGCACACGCACATGAGTGAAAGCAAAATCGTAAATTAGTCTCGGCAATTATGTTTACCTACATCTAATTAGTTTAATTGAAACAGAACAAAGGCCAACAGCACCAATGGCAACGGCCAACCTATAAGTAAGGATGCCGACAGCCAGCACCCAATGGCCAACGGCTCAGGAACAGCCCTGGTCAGTCAGTCAGTCCACTGGTCCATTAATCGAGCTGCGTGTGCGAATGTGTGCCTCATGTTGTTACATCGTCACTTTGTATGCTCCTCACGCAACGGGAGTCGCCCGAGCTGTTGATCTGAGCACACTCTGCTGATCAAGCTGTGCGTACAGCAAGTTAACATATCAAATACATATGTAGGGTGTATGTGTGTGCAACGTGTGTGCGGCAAGCATAAATCAACTTCAATTCGCTGCATGGAACTGCAACACCCCTGAGCCCCTTTGCCTTTGCCGCACCTCAGGCAGCACTTTAAAACTCAGTTCTCTTGTGGTTAGCTGCGGGCACAGTCAAAGGCAGCAATATGCATAAGAATGCTGGGTGAACCGACTTGGCATGTCTTTACATCCGCATCCGCATCCGCATTCTCCTACTCGTCGAGTCGAGTCGAAGTTGAGCGCCATTTTGAAACCGCAACACTTAGCACTGACGCGCCGCATTAAACACAAGCGAATGCATTTTGACTGCACACACACACACACACAGACACACACACACACACACACTTGCACGTGCATTCACTTTAGATTTAGCGCATTAGCTGCTGCTGCTAATTTTGGTCGCAGCAGCAACTTTCGTGCGCATAATCAACACAAAACGAATGCGAAAAGTTTGCAGAATTTTTACTTTTAATTGCTTGAGTGTTTGTACGCCAAGCGTTGGCCGCAACGCACACATAGACACACAGACACTCACACACACACACACAGTAGAGTGGCAGGCAGGCAGACGCCCCGTCAACGCTGGCCACAAGCGCCGCAATTTAGTTAAAGCATAACGGCATCCAAACCGCAGCCGATGCTGCTGTCGACAGCTGCGTCGACTGAGACAGCGCTCAAATGCTTTGGCGGCTCTCCCTTCCATTACGCCAGAAACGCCCACCCACAACTCACGCCATGTGTCGGTGTCTCACCAACTGAATTCGGTGTTTGTTTCCATTTAATAGTTTTTTCATTCAACTCTCTACCTCTCTCGCTTTTCTCTCTCTCTCTCTCTCTCTCTCTCTTGGCTTTTGCCTTTCTGTGCTATTTCGTTAAGCTTAATTATTTCGTTTTGTTACCCAAGCTAAATTTAAGACTCCAACGAGGCCCGTCAGTCTGCAATTGTTTTCGCTGCTGATGTTTCAATTGTTCCAGTTGTTGTTCAAGTTGTGAGAGACTCAATGGATAACAATTGGATATACCAAAGATCTATTCGAAACTGTGTCTGTCTTGTTAAGAAATCTAGAGAAAGAGGTAACTGATCTCATTGAAAGAAATTGAATACAGGAGAAAAGTCAGTTTTATGTTTTCATCAAATTCAAGTGTTGTTAATCATTATAATTGTTCCTATTATTTTTAGTTTTTTTTTCCTTTTAGACTCTATACATTTATATACTATACAGTAACCAGCAAAAGTCAATGTCATCACGCATAAAAAATATAGGCGAATCAAGTTTTTTAAAAAATATATTTTTTTGTGATTTTGTTCTTTTTATTTAAAATTTTAAAAAATATAAAAACTAATATTAATAAATAATTAATTAATAGTGAAGAAAAGAATATATTATATATAAAATGTCCTTATATGATTTTAATTTTTATATTGAATATTGTAATTTACTTTGTATATATTTATATTATTATTTAATTTTTATATCTGCATTCATTCAAATCGTATTGGGCAATTTATATGTCATGACAACTACACAAAATGTTCAGCTCTTAATGCTGGACAGACAATGAATGATAAGCTCTGCCCTCTAGCTGTGTTTGGTGAAGCTTTAATTTGTCATCAGCCTACTTCAAGTAGCTTTTCGTGGAAGATGCAAAATCAACGAAGGTCCAACTCCTAAAGGGCAATTTAAATAATCCTCTTCTTGAATCTGAATATATCTGAAGTAATAGACAGTTTAACTTAGTTAGGAGCTGTGATCTGCTAATAGTACACGCCCTTAGCTTATGCAACACTCTCAGTTAACATAAACTATGGCTATCTACAATGGCGGAGCTGCACTTGCTGAACTTGCTGAGTTTCATAGCCAGCTTTCCAAGAATTTCATTTGGCAAATGGTGCGCGTGTTGAGCATGGGAACTCGCCACACAGAGAGCCAGCAACCGCAGACGAATCCACATTCGCACACGGCACTGCCGCACCACCTCACCACCTCACCACTGCACCGCCTCACCACACAGAGAACAAGCACTCCAGACATGTTGGCCCTGGCATTAGCTGCAGTTGCGTTTTATGTTATTGTTAAACATTTTGTTTGGCTCTGACCACTCGAGGAAATTGTGAGAGCAAACTTGTTGTGCCGTCCTTGGTGTTGCTGTTATTTAAACAATTGATTCAACTTTAAAGTAAAGTGGAATTCATTTCGCAGCTGGACATTGGCCATTGGCCATTGGCCAATTGCTGCAGCTTTTCATTATGAATAAACTAGCTGATGGGAGGGAAAGCGAGCTACTTAGAGCGCGGACATGGACTAAGTAGTTCTTTGACTTTGTGCAACGAGCTAATTTCCGGCCATCTCAGTGCTATTAAATGCAAAAACCCCTTGTCCAACATTCCAGTCAAGCTCAACTTTCAAGCTCAGCTTTCAAAGATTTCTGAAATATAAAATAGATACTAGATGCAAATAATAATCTTACATATATATAGAATTCTCGTAAATAAAACACAAAATACTGTAAGCTGTTCTGGAATCTAGGATGAAGGAGCTAATAAGGAGTAAAGCGAGGAACTGCGCTGTACTTAGAAATGGCCAGGGTGAATAACTATACTTGAATTTTGAGTGCAAGCTAATTTCCGGCAATCTGAGCCGTACTTGCAAATACTACGTCAATTGAGCTAGATAGAAAACATTTCTGAAATATTATTATAGCTACTTCATCTAAGGGTATCTGGTTATTGAAAGGTTTCTTTGGCCAAGGAGGAAAGAGTTTTAAGGAGTTGAGATGAAAGTAAGTGAGCTATCCATATATATATATTTATATATTTATATATATATATATATCCATATATTTATATTTATATATTTATATATATATATATATATATATATATTTTTTTTTTTTT
>NW_022045865.1:402738-424397 GCF_001654015.2 Drosophila navojoa
CTTATATATATATATATATATATATATATATATATATATATATATATATATATATACATATATATATATATATATATATATATATATATATATATATATATATATATATATAGATATATATATATATATATATATAACGACATATATATATATATATATATATATATACAAGTTTTCTGATATATAAAATAGTTATTTAAAATAAGGATATTTTCTTAATGGAAGGCTGTACTTAGGTCTAGGTGGTACACAATTGAATAATCCTATCAATACCCTTTACTTACCCTGAGATGCATGAGATGAATATGTATATGCTATTACAAATAAACATCATTTAATAAATACTTGAATAATGAATACTTGCATTGCAAAGAATATTTATATAAAATTTATGTACTTGACTCACTGTGTTTTTCCTATATTTACATTTAAAAATAATGATATACATATATAACGATTATCGACCAAATAATAATTGCGGCAACTCGTTTTAAAAACTCATTCAACTTCTCAGTCCAGTTTGATGAGAACAGGGTGAAATTAATTGCTTTGTGGATAATATCAACTTTGTTTGCTTAGTTTCTTAAGCGACACACAAATCTATGGGGTCGAATTATGTGCCCCAAGGACGTCAGCAACGACATCGACAGCAGCAACTGCAACAGCAACAGCAACAACAACTTCATCAGAATTTGTGATAATAACAACGACAACATCAGCAACAACAACAACAACAACAACAAGACGAACAACATGGGACAGAGAGTGAGTGACATTACAAACAATGTAAAATGCACCAAATTGTTGCAACTGACAAAGCATGTTTCTCGATGCGATGGGGATAGAGAAATGTTTGCAATCAAATCAAATTCGAATTGAGTTGAGCACAACTAGAAATGAAAATCTCAACGAAGACGAAACTGAAAATGAAAACATCACAAAAAGTGCCCGTCTCCTGCTGAAAGAACTAGGCAGCTCTTCAGCTGATTGCAAATCGAAATTAAATTGAGTCCAAATACGCAAACAGTCCATATACACGCTTAAGTACTCGCAACGATTATTGTACAAAGTATATGAATGAGCTTGAGTACTCGATTGTGCATGTGTGTGTGTGTGTGATGATATTGTGTGTATATAAAGGCTTCCTATTAAGCACAGTAATTAACTCGATACTCAACCCAATGGCGTCCAGTTTTAATGCTTCTCGCAATTATAAATCAAACGGGCAGCGTCAAGAGCAAAAAATTTATATCTGCCCAGTGAAGGATTGCCGGGCAACGATGATGCCGATGATGGCGATGAAATTGACGATGGTGATGATGGTGGGCAGCTATAAAAATCAGAGCATTGTGGATTTCAATTATGTGCATCGTTATCTGGATGGAGAGAGTGCGGCAATTACTGCGCTCGGCCATCACATAATTTTATTTGATTATTATTTAATCGAAGTTTCGCACAACAATAAGAAAGTGAGGCAACACTGTGAGAGTCGGGAGCCGCGTGTAAGACTTCCTTATTATACGAGATGTTTGCCTGTAATGCGGCACGAGAATGTGAAATTAAATGAAGAATGATGAGACTTACAGCCTTTGTTGTTGGCCATGGCCAACAGTTGTTGATTTTCACATCTCTTCTTCTTCCTCTGCTTCATCTTCTTCTTTATTTTATTTTTGATTTTTAATTTTCAGCTCCATGCATTCGATTACTTTGGTCTGTCTTAATCACAATTCTCTTGACAGCATCCATATTTATCGAGCTGTTGTTGAAAGCCAGCCCGAGTGTTGATTGACTCCCTGGGCTGATTGAGGTCCTCTGGCGAAAGGACTGTGCAATGCCAGGGCTCAACTTGATAAATTCAAATAATTGGCTTTGCGGTTTCGACCAACCCACCACGAAATGGTCATGTGTAGGCTTTGCCCCCATTTCAGCAAAGCAGCCCCATGTAAATTGACACTGCAACAAAATCAAAAGCCAATGGAGACATTTTACGTGCAAGTATCCTGTGGTTTATGTGGTCAGAGCACATTTTCTGATTAAAGCATTTAAGTTTTCAAATTGGATTAACGTCGGCGAATTAGAGAGTCTGTCTTGCCTCACATCTCTGCTGTTTGTTTCTTTTTGTTGCCTGCCCTCAACTTCGTGTATGTAGATTAGTTAATTAAACACGAGCAATGATGGCTGGGGCTCGCTCGATTTGTCAGCTGTTTTATGCCCTGACCACTAATTGAAGAATACTCGGGATTTCAAATTGCGGGTTTTGGACTTTAGGAACTTTGAGGTTTGGCGTAGCTCAAATGGTATATTGGCTTGGACTGGGATGTGTGGGCTAAAGTATTAAAGTATGCAATGCATAGAGCAGATTGTAAAAATACCCAGCACAAATATGTGTTTGAGAAATTCCTATGCCTTGGCCCTAGGCTCGCCGCTAGACGAACAAAGGGCACAAGTCAGACCGTGGAGCCATTTGGCTAATTGCACGAACGTGTTGACATCGACGGCACGCCGATGTTGGGGCATGACCCGGCACCCAGCAGCCAGCACAGAGCCAGGTCGAGTCTCTATCCTGTCAGGACGGTAAAGGACTAGCAGCTGGCGGTTGATAAGTAGCTCTGGTCTCGCGACGCAGTCACGTTCAGTTAACAAAACTGATATAAATTATGAGAGCGCGTATATTTTACACAACTGTCAGCACAGTTGCGCCACTAAAACATATTCGACTCTCAGTTTTCTTCTTCGTCGTCTTCTTCTTTATTTTGCCTTCTTTTTTTTTTTTTGTTTTGTCTCGCTGTTAGCCAAGTTACGAGAGTCTATTCCCGCTGCAGCGGCAGCTGAGCCGCCCACGCTTCGACAACTTTGCGACATGTTGCAGCGCTGGTGGTGGTGGCAGCGCAAAAAGCGGCGCTCAGCTAAGGATATGCTTCCCTGGGCAATAAATTCGCAGACTGCCACACACACACACACACACACACACACACACACACAGACACAGCACATGCACAGACACAAATACACCTCAACGCTTGGCCCTTGGCAGGCTCTTCGCATACACATGAACATAAACATTCTCGTTCTCATTCTCAGTCCCATTCTCATCTTATTCCTGCCGCCTTTAGGCTAGTGCTGCTTCATCTTAGTCGCACATACAAGTTTGTTGCCAAAAATTTGCCGCCATTGGGTGTGAAGTTGGCAACACACACGAGCCCGAAAATCTGCCTCACGCCCACCCGTCCGTCTAACCCACTCGCATATTTTGCTGGCGTGAAATACCTAAAGGCTTTTGGCGAAAATTGTATTTCAGGCTCTGTTGCTGCTGCTGCTGCTGCTGCTGCTGCTGTTGTGGCTGCTTCTTCTTCAGCTGTCTCTGTTGTGGCCATAAACATGCACACCGATACACACACCAATACACGCTCAGAGGCACTCTCAAACACCTTCCACTGCAAGGAGCAGTCAACTTTGCGGAAAATCGTTTGAAGCGCTTTGCACTTCGTCGACATCTTTCCGCTGGCTTTCTGTGGTGCCTTCAAGTGCTCCCCACGACGACTATCCTGTCCCATGCATGTATGTGTATGTGTATGTGTGTGTGTTCGTTTAAAATAGTTTGTATCTGTGTGTGTGTGTGCACTTGTATCTTGCATTGTTTTGCACTATTGCCGAAATGTCACTTTGAACTTTACGTTCTCGGTGTTTTATATCATTCAGGCCTACGCTTCAGGAACGTTTGTGAGGAGCTAGGTGATAAACGACTTCTTGAAAACTGAGACATATCAATTTATATTATTATTTTATATTCATTGATAGCTGCAACATTTCAACAAAGCAATTTCAAATTAAAATTTATATTTATTTCATTATTTTTTATATTGTTATCTTTAATTCCTTCAGCTGCATCATTCAAACAAATCAGTTTAAATAAAATATTTATATTTATTTTATTTTTATATTCAATAAGTCTCTATTATTTGATATTATTAACAATTATTTATAAATTCAATAAAATGTATAAATATTTCATTATTTATGTTCATTAATAGCTGCATCAATTAAACAAAAAGTAAAAAACTATATTTATTTTATTCGTGTTTCGTTTTGTCAATAATTAAAAAAATCATTGTCTTTTAACATTGTTGACGAAGCAATTTTAAATTAAAATTCATATAAATATAAAAAAAATATATAATAATTTGTTTATATAATTATTTTATATTTATATTTCATTTATTTTATTATAAATATATAAAAATTTGTTATTTTATTTTTTATATGATTCTTTATTCGTTGATAGCTGCATCATTTCAACAGTAAGTTTCAAATATTATATTTTTATATTATATACATTATATTATATTTTAAATAAATATTTATATAAATTTAAAAATATATAAAAATTGTATATTCATTGATAGCTGCATCATTACAACAAAGAATGTTAAAATAAAAATTTATAATTATATTATTTTTAAATTCAATAAATATTGTGAATATATATTATAAAACCAGTTATACTGAGGCATTATTTACTGAATCTATATTATTCTTTCCGGCCATATGGATGAGATTTTTAAGGTGCAAGTATGTGGTGGCTTTTCAGTAAATTAAAATCAGTTCAGGTCACATATAAATCCCATATTGAATCTAAAGTTTTGTGCTGTGATTTATTAATAATTTTGGTGCACGTCCCACTTGGCGCCGTCTGAAAGACAACAGCTTCGCATTTCATAACTCATTTACGTCTCTGCACGTGTCGACAATCCAAGTGTGACAACGCAGGCATATGTGGGCCTCGCCTGTCCGCCGCTGCCACTTTTCAGTGGGCACAGCGCGTCTGACCGAATCCAAAGCACACAGACGGAAACGCAGAGCGGCCAAGGAGCAGGCATCATGCCGACAGTTACAAACAAACAAAGACGCATCATGGCCTAGCTTTTCGGGCTGGGCAATCAATCCAAATGATATACACATTTCAGACTGCGGCTCAGCTCTCGACGGACTTGGGCCGATGTTTGCTTAGCTGCCAGGGCAAACAGCTACCCAAGTTTGATGTATTTGACATATAGACTATACATCAGTCCTTTGCCAGTCCAGGCCTCGTTTTTTATATGGTCAGGCCAGTGCGCTTGTGGCCTAACGCAATATGTCTCAGTCGGCCGCAGGTTACGTGCCGTATGAGCTGAGTGGGAGTGCGTGTTTATCTGGCACATGGCTTCCCAGTGGATTAGCTATTGATATTTGATCGGCCTGCTGGGCCCAGTCGCATTATGCCAGTGTCATGTTGTTTCTCTGATCTAAATTATGTTCCAGCACATTATGAATTTATATATGAAATATGCTAATATGAACTCCCAGCCCCAGCTCCAGTCCCAGTGCCTCTCGAAATCTCTGCCTGCAAACACAAATATTTAAAATGCATTAAAATGTTCACAAAAACAAGCCGCCCATCATGACACTATGACATTTACTTAATTTAATTAAATGCTACACAGCTGCCACATTTGTGACCATTTAGCTAACTGGCAAATTGGCACAGAGTCATGATTAGACTCCTGGCTCGCATCTAATTAAAATAATGAGCTCATGTTGTTGCTTTGGTTGTTGCCTTGGCTGCTGCTGTTGCCATTACATTTGGCGTCATTATTTTAGGGGGGGCGTGACGTTGTCCGGCCGCCGCTCAAGCAGTGCGTAACAAAAAGCGCATAAAACAGTAGAATTTACAGCCAGAAAGAGTCCTTCTTAATGTGCCATGGCGACCGCTGCATACGCCACCAAGCAGGACGACACCAGACACCGACACTGCCTCGGCACTGCCTCGCCACTGCCTCGACTATGAATATTTTGATGTCTCTTTTGGGCTGAGGGCAAACTGAGTCCGGCGGCTTTTGGCTTCAGTTCAAGCGTTTAGTTATTGTGGCTTTTAAGAGCTTCCGTTTCGTCACGCATAACGCTTTCAAATGACACGAACATCAAAATCATCAACATTCCCCGGCGCAAGGACACGACACAGGATATGCTCAGTATGTGTCTGCATCTATTAAGTGACGGCCTCATATACAAGCTGGACAATGTACGCGTGTGTGTGTGTGTGTGTGCGTGTGTGCGTGTGAGTGGATCCATGTATGACTAAGCACTTTGGTCTGTGAGGCCAATGACTAAGGTATTTCATGTGCCACGTTGGCCCAACATCTGAATGATGCCATCCCAACCGGACGGCGTCGCGACGTGCCTTCCCAGGGCTTACATGGCGTATGCGTTACGTTTATGAGCTTGTTCTTATGGCAATTGACATCAGCGCCGACTGTGTAGCAGCGACACGGCATTCAATTTAATGTGGAGCGCAGAGAGCGTCATTTTGGACTGGCCAGCGAGTGGGCCAGTCGGGCGATCGCCGCGACACAGAATAAATAAACCATTTATGTAATTACCCGAACAGCCGCAGCGCTTAATTGAATGTTTTATTATTGTTTGAGTGTCTGGTGTTGAATTTTTTTGCATTTGTGTGTTTTTTTTCCGCTTTTTTACATTTTATTCATTTATTTGCACAGCGCAAATCGCCACAAATCTGCACGCAGAGTCCGACCCGCGAATCACAGTTGTAATAATATTAGCAGAGCTCCAGCAATAACAACACCGACAGCAGCAGCAACAGCAACAGCTTGGCTTAAGCGCTCGCAAATATTATGGTAAATAAATTGTTGGGTAAACATCATAAACACGCTTAATAAGTTGGTAACTTAATTACCAAAGCAAACAACAATATGCAAATACGCAGCCAGAGCCACTTCAATCGACGACTGCCAGTCCGCAGTCCGACTCGAAAGTTCGCACAGTTGATGTGGATTTCGAGTAAGTTTTAGGTTGTTTAAACAGCATTGCGCTGCTGCGTACAGCCCTTATCCAATTGATACTTTACGCTCCCATAGGTAAACAACAAACATAATTCCAACTTGTTTTGTTATCTGCCGAGTTGCTGCTTTTGTTTTCGTATAATGGGAGAGTAAATAAGGAAAAGACTAACTCAATACTCGACTGACTATATGTATATGATATGGCATATGGCAGAGCTGCGCAGTCCGAGTGAAAGTGGCGTCGATTCATGCTTATGCCAATAAGCTGCTACACATTCTGCCATATTCCATTTCAGTGTGTTTCACTGCGAGCTTGGCCTAATAGAACATTTGATATTTCAGACATTGCAGCAAAGAAAACGCTCCTCACACACACACACACGCACACGTCTATATCTGATACTCTGACTCGCTGATGTCAGTTGCCGTTGCTGCTGTGTGTGTGTGAGTGTGAGCCAGAGGGAAATATAGTGAAAATATAGCAAACTGAGGAGAAACGTTTTCGTACAATTCACTGACAGCCAGGCTCGCCAGCTGCTGACGAACGGACAGACGGACAGACAGACAGAAATTTTTGACATTCGATTTAAATATTTCAATATTCGATATTTCATGAATTTCAATTTCACGCTGACAACTTGCGAGGCGATGCGATTTATAGTTGGAGCGCTGACAAATGCAATATTGCACTCAGATTGCTGGCTTAGCGACTCGAGAGCAACTGAGCTTAAATATTTCACTAAAATCATAATCCCAAGTCTGATCGACTCAGGGCCGGCTGCAAAGCGGCTTAAAGCACGCTCTGCCTTGAGCCGCATTTATGCATGTTTAACAGCAGATTTTGGAAAACAAAGCAAATCGAAAGGCAAATGCAATCTAATAATGCGTCCAATTACGTGCGATTTAAATACTTACTAATATCTTAAGCAGTGCGGTATTATCGGCTCCTGAATGGGCATTGCTGTCAAGTGCTGGGCAGATGGATGGATGAAGGTCTTGGCCATAATTTATGAAGCAGGAGTCGCAGCCGAGCACTGACTAAGCACAAGGCGACAAATTTACAGTTTCAAGAACATAATTAATTGATTAATTAACACGGAAGATGATTAATGTTCCGCAAGCAGCCGCCCATATTGATGGCCCACTATTTGCACAGCAAATCGCATACACAACGGTAATACACAATGCACAATACAATAACAATGGCCGGCTACAGTCGTGCACATCTGTATATGGCCACAGGCGCAGCCACGTGTGACTTTCTTTCGACAGGAGTGAACATGAAACTGCCAAGTAATGTAATTATTGCAGAACTATTCATCATGTTTGGTGTCGGGTGGCTGGCACTTAAACGCTTCGCATCCTCTGAGGTCTGTCAAATGCTTCGTATGGGTAACGCCGGAGCCGGAGCCGGAGCCGGAGCCGACCCTTTGCACCCGGACGCAGGAGACGCCGACATTTGTGCGCTTTTGTTGTACATAAAATACGTTACGGTTACGGCTACGGCTGGCAGCCAACTATGCGAGAGGTTAACTAATTAGCATGTCAAAGCCATCCATTTCGCCCATCTCGCCCATCTCGCAGCTGCCCGGTAATCCGTTGCGCAATCATACGAACACAGCCCCCTTGTCAAGCGGCTGCCCAGGGCGGCGCTGAGTTCAGTAACCCAAGGCGCAAATCCCATTTAATTATGCTCTTACATTCATAAACCTTGCACATATTATAAAATAACCGAGCCCATTTACAAGCACATCACTCGAAGCCTAAGCACCCGCCGCACGTATCTATTCGAATTTGTTGTGCCGTGGCTCAAGGCCAAAATCCAATTTGCTGTCAATGCCATTAAGGGGACCTATGAGATTGGTAGTCGTTAAACGGAATGGTCGGGCTTAAAACAAAATTTCAAATTACTTGGAGTAAATTACTTACTCGGAATCACTAACAGAAAACTCTCACTGTGTGTGTGCGTGTGTGTGTGTGTAAGTTTTTCAAAGGAAATGTCTTTTATGTCCAGAATCTGATCTAGCTGAAGTAATTTATTGTTGGTTTGCTGCAACAGATTGCAGGATACTACAGATAGATATACTTGGAGCTGAGCCTTATCGTTGGCCGCGCTTGCTCTTGTAGATCGATGGATGACGATGTCGATTCTGTGATCCATAGACGTGGCTCCGATGCTTGTAGAAGCCAACCTTGCCCTTCTTTCGAATGCAACGTCTGCCCTTGCCCAGTACCTCGTAGGGGCGACACTTGCGGTAGGTAGTGAGCAGCCTGCCCGGCAGGAACGAATACTTTCTCTTCCGATTATGGCCGATAACTTTCTGCAGAATCTCATTAACATCTTCAGCATTGCCGCTGCCCCCTTGCGTAGCACCAGCTGCTCCGGTATTACCTTCCAGTTCACCTACGGGCAAGTGTCGCCCTTCTGATTTCTCCGAACGTTTATCACCTGGATCCGTCCCCGCATCGCCATTCAGAACCTCCTCCTTGTCTTCTGTTTGGGGTATGGCCTCCTTGGTGTTGTAAATCCGTTTGCCATAGAGATAGTTCGGCAATACAGCCGCGCGCGGAGCGTCGCTGTCGCGCAGCTTCGTCCCCAGTGGCTCACAGCCTAACATCGTCTGTACCTCATTGATTGCGCACTGGATTTCCTCCGTATTATTGTTGTTCCAGTTACGGAGGACGATATTCTTCATGTATGCCTTGCGATTGACGCAGCCCTTGTTGACGGTGAATACCTCATTGGGCTTGCACTCCGTGAAGGGCACATTGACCAGCCTCGTGTCTTCTTTCTCTGTGGTGTTTGCTTTATTACCTGGCTTTGGAGCACCTTTACTCGGTTGAAGCGGGGGCTCCGGATGGTTTGGATCCGGCAGCTCCTCCACTGCCAGAGTTGAGCCCACCATTACGAGTAAGGGCAGAAGATATCGCATGATTTTCGCTTCAGGTATTGCCACTGACTGAACTGATCTCAGACAAACTCTTGCCACTTAGTGGCGTTGCGAATCCCTCGGCCATGCCGTGTAATTAGCGTCGCCATGAAATGTCATCACAGATGCCAAGGCGAATCAATTACGTGCGGATTCGACTTATTTACCATGCGGCACGCCCGCACGCAGCAGCTAGTTGTTATTGTTCGCTCTGCAATCTCAATTTCTCTTACAATAAATTTAATGCTTTACGTTGCCAATTCCGAAACGTTTATATCACATAAAAAAGCGATAAATAAGCGTCGCATCCTGTGCGACGACGTCCAGAAAAGGAGAACAACAACTACAACAACGGCGGCAGGATAAGTCTCTCCTGCAACTGCTGCTGCTGCTGCTGCTGCTGCTGTGGTTGCTGTTTATATGATTGTAGTAGTAGTAGTTGTTGTTGTTGTTATTGCATTGTGCAGTTACAGCTTTGAGTACTTATAGCGCAAAGCGATGGAAAGGCGAAGAGTAGATGCTGCCCAGGTAAGACCTGCGCTGGCTTAAAGCGGGCGACGTGAACTAGAAAAGGAAGAGCAGAGGAGAAACTAAGGGCGCCGCGCTTAAAAACAAAATGCCGCAGTCCGAGAACAACAATGAATAAAAGCACAGCTGGGCAAGGGAAGTCGCAGATCCATTGAAGGCAATGACAAAGGCAGCTCCTGTTGCAGCAGCACCTCGACGCTGCTTATGTCGTTTGCAATCACCCACCTGCCGCAATCGCAGCTGCAACGGCAATGGCAACGGCAACGGGAGCACAACAAACAAAAATGCTAACAAGAATGCCGTCCAGGTGAACCGCGGAGCTTCTTGCCTGGCTGTTGTTAAAAATTTCATGTTAATGGCCACACGAAGCTCCGCTCTTAACCCTTTGCTGTGGGGTCGCACACATGTGGGGCTGTCTGTCGTTGGGCGTCTCTGTGTGTGTGTGTGTGTGTGTGCTTAACGGGGTCATTGTGCTGCCATATTTCGGTCGCACCTTTATGTTACGCAGCTTATTTCCCTTTACTCTCCCTTGCAAATTTAATTTCAGCTCGTGCACACGCTGCGAGTGCGGCTGAGCTAAACCGAAGCCGCAGTAAATCTGACCCAGCCATAGCAGAGAGGAAATTACTTTAATTAAGGATATCTTATGAAATGCTTTCTCATATTTATAACCCCCTCGATAGGACAGCAGCTGAGGCCGCTGCTAGAAAAAACAAAAAGAAAGAGGGGAAAAGGTGCACAATCAAAGACGTAGCATCGTTGGAAAAGAATAAAATCACAACAACAAAGCGGCTATAGCGAAAAGATAGCACAGCGAGTGCAGAGAGAGGGAGAGGGAGAGAGAGCTCCGCAGCGAAACGACAAAATATAATAGGGAGCAAGTGCTGAGCGAGTTGGGGACATAATGCGATTTCCTTGCCGAACTCTCGGCTGTCTCCTGCTCCTGCTGCTGCTCCTGCTGCTGTCACCTAACGACCGAGTCCACAAAGGTGACCAACTGGTCGGGCATTGTTTTAGCGGCCTTTGCTGGGCTTTTAGCTTTGCTTGTGCCTTTCGCTTTGCCTTTGGCTTTTTCTACTTTTTTTCTCCCATTGTTTTTGCTAGTGGTTAAAGCACTCTACTCGCCGCTGTTGTTGTTGTTGTTGATATCTGTTGTTGTTTAGCTTTGACTGTTTGCAATCTGTCGAGCTTCAGCTGCTAGTTTGCCTGCCTGTCAAAGCCCGCAGCCCTTTGCAAGGATAATCAGATAAAAGCTTTAGTGCCACATGGCCATGTGCGAAGTTAGCTGATGGCGAGAATAGAAGTTGCAGCAACGGCTGATTGAATTAGGCACAGTTTCAGTGCAACTCAATAAGTTGGGCATGCAAAGGCACCTCTTACCGGGGCCAACTGACGCCGAGCAATTCATTTTCAAGCACGTACGGCCAAGTCATCTGACGCAAGCAGCCAATAAAAACATGCAGCAGCACACGGATGCAGGCAACACAGGAGGACGCTAAAAATAACACAAGCAACATTTGTTATTGTTTTTGTTGTTGTTTGCGCAATGCTCGCTTTGAGTGCTGCATAAATGTTCATGAGTGCTCATGAAATATAGAAATGTTTATGAATACCAAACGCTACTAACTTCATTTGCATAATCCCAGTGTTTGTCAAACAACTAGCAAGTGTCACCTATCATATACATGTACATGCATGACATTTGACGCATAGAGAATGCGAAGCACAACAGCAACACTAACAGCAACAGCAACATCGAATTTTTAAGGCGTCTCTTCTGCAAATGTATCGCAAAAGGATCTCTGCTTAGATGAACCATGAATGCCCCAACATGTGGGGCCACGACTGCGCTGGCATATGAAACTTTTGAATGTTACATAATTTATGCAGCACATTTGACAGCTGCTTAGATACACGACAATTTCTTAGTGTCCTTTTAGATAGGTTTATAGAGTGTTTTAGCTGTTTTGATAATTATTATTCATAAGACTATATATTCATTAGTTTGCATTTATTATTTTGTTTGTAGTTATTTATTTTATTGTATTATATTAAATTAATAAATTTAAGTTTACTATAATTAATATTTTATTATTATTAGTATTAGTATTATTTTGTTGACTTTTCTATTATTAAGACAGTCCGTACATCAATTTTATTATAATATTTTATTTAATTAATTTAATGTCATTGTTTGCATTTAAGGAAAGAAACAACTGAGCACAGATGAGAAATACAAATACTATATAAATACGTGATCTTACATATACCTAAAAGATATATTAGATCTATTTATAGTTGAATGCATTTATTTATTGTCTTAGAGTCTTCAGGTAGCCCTTGCTCTAGCTCTATTTATATGCTAAATATAAAACTATATTAAAAATATGAAACTATATAAAAGATATATTAGATTTATATATAGTTAGTTGAATTTATTTATTTTAGCTTATTGTCTTAGAGTCTTCAGGTATCCTTAATTCTAGTTCTATTTATATATTATATATAAAACTATATTAAATGTGTCAAAAATTCGGGCTTTATTACTAAAAGCTGATTGAGTTTAGGACTGACAAGATTCTTCACGTTAAGTATAAATATATATATATATATATATATTGTAGAATATACATATACAAATAATAAATAAACTTCTTTCTTTTGTGCGTTTCTTCCAAGAATTCTCAACTGGGACAGAAAAATATCCCTGGGTGCTGTGCAAGGCGAAATGGGGTGTGGCATTGCTAAGCTCTTAATGCCAACGCACGCAGTGCAGTCGGGGTGCCTGCGTCTTCAGTGTACACGTGCACAGCCTGAACCCAGTTTATTGTTATCGTTATCGCTATCGTTATCGTCTTGCCCCGACACTCTGCACGTCGCAGCCAACTGGCAGTTTGTGCATATTTTATTGCGTCCGCTTCCTGTTGCCGTTTCTGCTGCATACTTTCTGGCTAATTCGTGCTTCACATTACATATATAGAGTATGTATGTTTGTATTTATATATAATTTCCATTTTGCATTTTTTTGTTGGCCATTGTTATTGCTGCAGCCTCAGCAGTTGGCCTGCATTTTTATTGCAAATTGTTTATGGAACAGCAAGAACTGAAGCAGCAGCAGCAGCAGCAGCAGCAGCAGCAGCAGCAGAGAGGAGTCAAGGGCTGGCCGTCTTATCGAGCGGCAACTGTTTCCTTGGCTGCTTTGCATTAATTGCCACTCTACGCAGGCTTTGGGTGATTTATGAGCGCAGCTTAGCACTGGCCACTTTGGCAAATATAAATACCAATACACACACACACACACACACATACACACACTCGACTTGGTCAAGTGCTGGAAATTTATAACACGAATCCGCTTGCCAAACAAGAAATTAAAACTTTTTGACCCGCACACACAAACTTTCTGCACACGCATGTGGCGCACTGTCAAATTTATTAAACTAACTGCAAATTAGTGCAGAATCACACACACACACATACACAGAGAGAGTGCGCACATGTGTGTGCCAAAATTTAGTGCAGAGGGAAAAAAAGGCAACTGCAACATAAATCAAGGCGCCTGCAGCAGGCCAATTCTTAAATAATGTTGCCAATTGGCTAAATACTTTCGTCAGTCTGCAACGCCCCCCGCCCCCTGGGGGCCACCCAGCCAATGTGAAAACAAAAGTAACGCAGTGACAATGCTTCCGCACTTTCTTTCGACGTTTTCCATTTAAGTTTTATTTCATTTCTATTTTTTCCATTTTCCCTTTTTTTTTTGTCGGCAATTGTAAAACAATTGTTATAAATTTAATGCGCATTTTTTTGGTGGCAGTTGCTGCGCTTGACAAATGCAGACAATTAGCTAAATGCTTCACTGGCGCCAACAGACGCCAACTGCCAGACGAGCGAGCGAGCAGCTTCAGTTGCAGCGCCCGCTCGTCCGTCCCTCCGCCTGTCCAAAGGGACTCGAGTCAGTCGCTGCTCCCTTTTTGACACGCGTCCAAATTAGTTGCGAGCAGCAGTTGCAGCCCTCCGCTGGAATAGCCGAATTCTATTAATTGCGCCCGACTGCACGGCAGAGCGATAATCAAGGCTCCAAGGTGCTGCCTGGCTCAAATAATTAATGCGTTCCCAGCTGTTGGCCTTGGCAGTGGCCTGGCGCAGGGGACGGGAGGATTGTAGAATAAGCCGCAAGACAGGAAAGCATTTTTCCACAAATTCAGGGCAAGACATCACAAATATTTCTCAATGCGTCGCTCTTTGCAAGTATTTTGGCAAAGCCACATTGTTATGAACATGTTTTGGATTTGGTATGCTTATGTGTGCGTGTGTGTGCGTGCGTGTGTGTGTTGCACTTGCAAATCCCCTTGGCGCATTGTTATTTCCGCATTACACAAAGAGGGCATTGAGCAACAAGCGGAAATGGCTTAAAGGATATTGCAATTTCATTTTTTTTTATCTTCTTTTTTTGGCTAAAAAGTAGCTAAGCGAAAGAGCTAGAGAAACCCAAAATATGCAAAAGTGAACAGCACTCGGATAGGGGGAATGCAAAAGGCAACAGAGCAACAGCAACTACACATGCATACACATGCACATGCACATGTATATACCTGCCACACATATACATGCATGCATAATGTTACATGGCTTAAATCGTGAATATTTCAACATGCATCGACATTTTAATGAGCCGACTTTTAGTCAGACTTGTGCTGTGCTTAGTTCCAGCGAGTAAATTCCTCGAAACTCTCATTAATTAGATACTTGGGGAAATTAGTAATTTATACGATCTTCTTATCCGCAACAGCAAAGACGCCGAAAGTTTCGCTGGCAAAGTAATTTCCCCTTTACGCTGCTTATTTATATTCGATTGCAGCACGCAAATGCCAAAAAGTTCAAAAGTGTTTTTGTCAAATGCGTGTGAGTGTGTGTGTGTGTCTCGTTGGTAAAACACACTCGCATTACTATCAGCCACTGTTTGTGCGCTTCCAACAGCGAGTGGCTAACGAAGATAAATAGTCAAAAGTTTTGCAGTTGCCTAATTGACAAGAAAATCGAAAATTTCGTTAATGAAATGCAGCAAATGCTTCAAGAAATTCAATCTTAAGCCTTGAGCATAGCTCAGACAGCTATAGCTGCTCACACCTGCTCTCCTCTCTCTCTCTCTCTCTCTCTCTCTCTAATTGTGAAATATAATATTTGTACCACTTTCAATCATCTTCTTCTTCTATTTTTTTGATGTATTTCAATTGCACAGCTTAGAAATGCTGACAGCGCAAAGAAGAAATTGTAATTTAATGCTCTTTTACACCTTGAAAACCTTTCAATCTCACTGAAGATGCGTAATCACATTCGAAGTGCTCAGCCCCCCGCACACTCGCCCCCCACACGCCTTCGCTTACCATGGCGTAATCACACCAACACTTGATGAAATGTTACAATTTATGAGACAAACCAACAGCAACAGCAGCAGCAGCAAGAGTAGCAGCAGCAGCAGGAGTGAAACCAACAGCAGGAGCAGCTAAAAAGAAATCTCCTTTTGCCATAAGCTTTGGCTTTGGATGTGCTCCCGTTGCACTGGCAGCTTGCCATTTGTACATTATTTCGAGCTGTGCTCAGTGCTCGTTGAGCTTTTACTGCAATTTTGACACACCTGATGAGTTTCATGCACTTAGCCCTGCCGCCCTGCCCACCCCGCGTGACGCCCTCTTTAATAAAAGAACAACATCGCACGCTGCGACTGCTCAGCCACGAAGAAGTTGACAAATGCATTGCTTAAATCATTTGATTGAAATTGCAATCTTAGGATTGAACGTGTAGCACTCCTCCTGCCCCCCACCCGACCCCTTGTCAGGAATTGGAATCAGGCTTAAGCTGGGCGCACAGCGCATCTATTTATACATTAGGAATTACTCGGCGGACGTCTAGCAGCAGCTGCTGCCAATTAGTAAAGGCCAAACAGCTAAGCGCTAAACTAAACTCGTTCGTCTTTGCCTTGGCGGCCAATTAACAGTTTTAGAATTTTTCACACACACACAGAGCGCTTGAGGGGCGTGGCTGGGACAGGCGAGCGCATGGGCTGGCCGAACCCCAAACTAATTTCGGCGCAGTGGAGCATGTGGCAAACTTTTTTGGCATATGTCGCCCATTATTTGCCATAAAATTTAACATGAGGCAGTTGGCGTACCTACGTAGCTCACACATACACACACACAAACACAGTGCCTGATTTCTATCATGTGTGTGTGGGTGGGTTTGTTATTGTGCTGCTGTTGCTGTTGCTGCTGCTGCCTACGTGCACCGCGTGCGGTTGGTTAGCTAAAACGGACCAGGCACTTAAGTTGTTCTGCCAAAAGTTTTTGTCATGCCTGGGACTAATTATAAAATAGCTCAAAGGCAACTCAAAGGCTGCCCAGAAACTAAGCGAGTGCGGAGAGAGATAGAGGGAGAGAGCGAGAGAGAGAGAGAGACAGACAGAGTGAAGGGTGTAGATTCAAATTTAAAGCTGCTGCTGCTGCAGGGATTGGGTGAAGGAGACGCTTGCCAATTTGTTGTTATTTATTTTTATGTTTGCTTTCGCTTGCCTCGCCTCCGCTCAGTCCGCTGTTGCCCCAGAAGCTTGTAATGTTTGGCCATTAAAAATAATAGTGTGGTTGTTGTATATATACAATTCGTATTTTTTTTTTTTTTAGGCTGTTGACTTTGTCGTTGCTGATGTTCTACAAAGCCAGCGAGCTTTGGGCTACATAAATGATACCTTTTTATATGTATTTTATACCCTATGCGAGCGGCGCATGAAGAGGCATTTGTATCTGATACTCTGCGATTTATCAGCGGATTTAGGCTGAGAGGCTCAATAAACTGTAAAACATGAAGTGCAACAACAATCGAATGCCCGAATATAAAAATAAATGCCTTCAAAAATTTCTATGGGAATAGGAAAAGCAATGGAGCAACCCAAGAGCCTGGTTACACGCTGAAGAGTTTGACAAGCGCCGCGTAATTGGCAAACAACATGATTTGACTTAGCCGAAGGCCCATGTCGATGCCGGCACATGTGTGTATGTATGTGTGTGTGTGGGTGTAGTCGTGATGATGATGACGGCGTGTGTCTGCTGCTGCGCCTGCTCCTGCTCCTGCTCCTGCTGGTGATTTAAATTTGCCAGAAACCCTTTGGCAGCATTCGGGAATACCACAAAAATTAGCACTTTAATCTTTGCATAATTTGTGTCATTTGTGGCCAACATTCGGCTGTCTTTTTTTAATTTTTGTATTTTTTGGGCAAATTTGTAGCGATTAATTTGGAACAGGCGAACGAGTGGTATCGTCATTGGTTGGGCAACGGGAGCTCTACCTCGCTTTGGCTATAACTCAGTGGCTTTATCAAAAAACCACTTACACACACAATCAACTTAATGAAGCCATAATTATTTGGGTTAACAGCTTGCGGCGGACAGTCGGACCAACCACTACTCGCCCAGCTTCGTTTCATTGCGGCCAATTCATTTCTAGGCCCAACAAATCAAAGCGAACAGCAGATAAGTAGCCGAGCCACTTTCCTCTGCGGGTGCCTTACAGAAAAAAAAATATATATATAAGCAGAAGTAAACGCACATTTGCAAGCCTATTTAACAAATAGACGGGCATTATTTTTCCCTTTCTGTGAGAAAAACATCAGCGAAACATGTGTGTGTGTGTGTGTGTAAGGGGTGCATGCTGAGTACGTGGAAGACAAATGAACAAGGCGAGGGAAGTCCTTGCCGAATCAGTCAGCAGATGTTAAAGCAAATAAATTGCATAATTTGCTGTCGAATTTATGCAGAGTAGTTTAAAGATGTAGAACTGCTGCTCCTCACTGGATTAACACCTATTTGATTATAAATAATTGATTTACTCAAATGTCAAAAATCAATTGTTTAATAATAAACCAAACATTTAACATGTGATTGTGTGATTTATTAATGGCAGAAGAAGAAGAATAAGTATTCTGCCATTGGCTTCTAATATATTTATTAAGCCAATCACTGCTGACCCCTTTATAGCTGCATGTGCAAGGACTGCTGCGAATGTGAGTCTAGAGTCTAGACATTGCTTCAACAAAGGGAAACATAATCGGCTATTGACATCGGCTCTGCCAGCAGTGACAGTTGAGACATTGAGCCATTGACATGTAGTACAAGCATATATTTGCCTCATTTGAATGCTCGTAAACTTGCAAATCCTTTCAGTTCGATGGCATTGCACACCTCGATTAAACCCGACTAAGCTGCGATTATGTCGTCGACTGGCCGAGCAACGTTTGTCTGTTAAATATTACATTTAAATGTACATAAATTGAAAGTCGCCTCGCAGTTGCTTATTAACGTAATTTGGAGCACGATGACAGTTTGATAAGCAATCAATTATTAATGTTGCAATTAAACACGACTCTTCGCTGTCAAAATGCTTGCCATCAGAAGCTATTAGCGTGACGGATTAAATTCCACGGCAAACATTAGCGTTTAGTTTGTCGTTTATTTTTTTATGGCTGCACCCCGAAACGATGAATATAATTGAATGCAATCGGGAATAAACATAAATATGTGTGTAAGACTATATGAGGAGCTGCTAGTTTGTTTGCCTTTGCCACGGACGCCCTGTCACTGGGACTTGTTTGACTTTCCCATGGGTCTGGCTGTTTGCTTAGGCCAGACTCGGGCTTTGTCAATAGTTGCCAAGATCAAAGAGAGACCAAAAACTACTTGATTACCCTGGGAGCAGGTGTCGCGTGCCAAAGCAACCGTTGCCCGAGCCTGATGAAGCGGCAAAACGTTCATTCCTAATGCATGAGCCGAGTGGAGACGAGTTGAGGCGAGGCGAGGCAACGCACACGCCATCAAACCGAATCAGCACATCAAATATGAAGCATACTGCGCGCCAGGATACTCGTTTGATTTGATATGCAATGCTTGAGGCTCGGCAGCAGCAGCAGCAGCAGCAGCAGGAAACCGACAACTGGCAGGAGAAGTATGCGATGAAATGCTTAATTAATCAAACAGCATATTCAAATGCGGTACTTTCGGATAGAATTATGTAGAAAATTATGTTTATCGAATTGCTCAATTGCCGCATGGCATATTAGGATCATTAGGCTTGGCCAATTTACCGAATCTATCAATTGAAATGTGGGGCTGAGCCCGGGAATGCAATTACGGCCACTATTCACTCATTATGCAGTCGTTTTCTACGGGATTATGAAACCAGCTGAGGGCCAACGAAATGGGCGCCTTGGGGCGGGTTATTAAAAATGATAGACACGTTTCCGTTGTTAATTATTAATTTTCGTCGACTTCACAGGGCTGCTAGGTGGAAACGTGTCGCAAATAACTTGAATTGCATAATAAAACGCTTCTCCGGTGTGCACATGACGTTCAGGTTTTTATAAGCTGTCAATTTGTTTACACGTCAGCAATGCTGTAGCTGTTGCTGTTGCTGTTGCTGTTGCTGTTGCTGATGTTGTTGTAGTTGTGGGAGTGGGCGGCGGTGTGGGCGGCTGTCGCTAGAGGAGCTGCCATTGACTTTGTCGCCGCAGCAGCTGAAATATTAACGGTTCATATGATGCGCCATGTCTTGGCTCACAAGCATAACTCCCGGCAATGCCCTGCGCCGCCTCTACCGCTGCTGCTGCTGCTGCTGCTGCTGCTGCCACTGCTTGTCGCACTTGTGGCAAACACTTTGTGTGGCGCATTTAATATTTGCGCCCGTCCCACGCCACGCACAGATAATGCTCCTGGGAGCTGAGCTTACAGAGCGGCCTTGTGGCAGGAGCTGGGGCAAGGGAGCGGGGGCAGCCGCGCATGTTGAACCCCAGCTAGGCCACAAAAACATGAAGCTCAGGTCGACTTTGACTGTGCCACAAGACGTTGTCTTGTCGGTGTCTCTCATGCGTGCGTTTATCTTGATGTTGTCTCAGCCGACTCCCTAGTCTAGATATACGCATATGCCTCAGTGTGCGAGTGTGCGAGTGTGTGTCTGTGTGTGTGTGTGACGAAAAACGCATAAAACAGCATAATTTGTCAGCATAAGCACAGCAGCACAGCCAGCGTACCCCAGCTGAATATCAATGACTCCAGCAATACGTCATGCGTCTCCAGCTCCTGCCATCTGACAAGCGATATAGGCCAGTGCTCATAACGTGCGAGTTCTCGCTGGCCAACAAATGGACGCTTTCCATTTGTTTACGACTCGAGCAATTTCAATTAGCAAACTTGAATTTGACCAGGAATATGCGCTCATTGCTGCAGTCAAAGGCAGCCGACTCGCACGCGCGGTTCAACCTGGCTCAAACCCATTGACAGAAGAGCAGCGCGGGCATTTTTAATTAGCCAGCCCCGCACTCAGCTCAGCCTCCCTTTGTCTGCTGTCACATGGCAAGCAAATTAAACTTTCGGCCATGAATACGCGAGCAATTGTTGGAAAGTGGGCGCGGTTAATTTATGCGTAACATCTACAGATTGACTATCTGGGCTTGCTCGATTTCAACTGGAGAGAATAAAGCCCAGGAAACAAAGGATTTTTGAACAAAAACAATTCTTGTACAGTCCAGTTTCGATAATATGTAACTCTATAAATCAAAAATTGCGATTAATCGAAAGAAAAAACTCTATGTTCTTGAACAAAGTTCGATCTTGATAATTCTCGATAGTATAAAACTTTGAGACTAGATTTCTTCTAGAAATCGTGTAATTTGCAAACAATATTCACAATTTGAGTGCATATATTTATTAATATAATAACGATATATAATCATTGAGTATGAAAAATTTCAAAAAGTCAAATTATTGGCCAGGTAACTCGCCCAAAGTCCGCAAGTCTGGCTTAAGCCGGGCTTTCTCAGTCTTTCAATGAGAACGGCAAATGATTGGCTCGTTTTATTTTGATTATTTTACTGAAGTTTTTGTTTTTTTATTTTTTAATTTAAATGGACCAAACATGCAGTTGAAAAGTTGTTTCTGCTGTGTTTGCAGCACGCTTAAGTTGGCTTCAATTTTTGAGCGGTGCCAATTAAAAAAGTTTTCCTCCGGCCGTAATTGGCGCTGCAACTGAAGCTCGAAAGTAGACTTTGCTTTTATTGGGCTGCACGGCTTAATCGATTCGGGCCACGCATCATTGCCCCGTCGATTATTTGCCATGCATACCTGCCTGCATACGTATGCGTATGTTGCATGCCACATAAAAAGTATACAAATACATGTATTCAATATAAATAAATGCTCAATTTTATTTGCAAGCGACTGGCGAAATATAATGAATTTCTAGTTTGCATCGGATTTTGGATTGAAAATCTACACAAATATATATATATATATATATATATATATATATATATATATATATATAT
>NW_022045865.1:424407-436646 GCF_001654015.2 Drosophila navojoa
ATATATATATATATATATATATATATATATATATATATATATATATATCTATGTAAGCAAGCTTAAATTGGCGTTTGAAGGCTGTTTCTATATACTTATCCAGTACTCAGTGTGGTGGAAACACTTCAAAGATATTTTCCACAGGCTGTACAGCCAGTGCGTAGACTGATGCTGTGGCTCACTTTCAGCTGACATAATTAGCGTGCCGATACCCCTTACCTCTGCCCGAACAGGTATGCACAGCTGAGGCCAATTGATTTGCCATTTGACATTCAGCCTGATTCACAGCTCAATGATTACATGAAATATCTATGCATGGAATTGACATAATTGAAATAAAATTATACAGAAATATTATGCTGTATATTTGCCATTCATTAGCGCGAGGCATAGGGTATCCTGCCATCCTCGAAGCATTCGAGTGTCGAAACAAAACGACAGCACCGCAACGCCGACTGCGAAATGGGAGTCTTGCGCAGCAGCAACAATTTTGATTTAATTGTTGGCATGGCGACATGTTCTTTTAATTTATGCCAATTTATTTAATCATGTACTCGCGCTGCCTTTGTGGCGAAGACAGAACAACTGGGACTTGTATTAGATTATGGGCACGGCGCTCGCTGCTGCAGAGCGAACGGCAGCTCCATGGCATTTGTAATTAAAAAGCACTCATGTTGCCGGGATAATTTGGAAGGCAAGCAAGTTAATGTAAGACAGCGCTTTCACGCTTTCAGTGCTGCCAGTGCTGCCAGTGCTGCCCATGCTGGCAATGCTGGCAACGCTGCTCACGTTCCAGGCACGTCATAAAAAAGCCAAAAGCGAGCGCGATAAAAATACATTTATCAATCAAAACTTCAATAGGGGAACTTTTGCGTAAGTTGCAGCATAAAAATATTCGCTTTGGACAGCGACTGGGGGACGGATTGGGGGCAGATGCTGCTGCTGCTGCAGAGGCAACCATTTAATAGCTTTCATTTTGGCAAAGCAATTCACAAAATCTCGCGGACATAGGACCACGACGACAGGACGTGCACGAAATGCGCAAGTTTACGCACGTCACTTGAATTTGCTCTCGGATCCGGCGCGACTGCTGAGCGCACGGGTCAGCAAGTGGGAGGCTGCCCGACTGCCTGCCTGGGCCTGGGCTTGGGATTGGAATTGGGATGCGTGCTAAGGCTAATTTGCGAAATGTATTTTCTTCTCCTTGTTGCTGCTGTTGCTGCTGCTGCTGTTGCTGTTGCATCATTCATTTCATTAACAAGCCATCAGCACAGCCCGCAAGCCGGATAGCAAGCGCCTTAAATTCTTATAAGAAGCCCAAACACAAAGCGTGCCGATGAAAACTTTTTCAATATACAATTTAAGCGCATTTTATGTTTTCGCTCGACGTTTTTCATGTTCACTCGCTCGCTGTATTTTCATTTTCATTGTGATTTCTGCTCTGCTGTGAGCTGGCGTTGCAAATCGCTTGAGCTGTGTTTTTTTTTTTTCAAAGTTTTTTTCTTTTTATTTGTTGCTGGGGCACTTAGTCATCAGGCATTTAATATGTTTATATGGTGTGTTATATAAATTGTGAGTGAGACTTTAGAAGGAAATCAGGACATTTAGTATGTGTTGTAAAGATTGACCAGAAAAGCAAAGGGCTAATCCCAATTGTCGTCTTTTTGATTCCAGGTTCCCTTTGTAGAGTTTAAAAGAATGACTTTCTATATAAGATAAACGACTCATTTAATGATTCTGTTAAGAGTGTATATACTTATGACATTATATACATAGTACAGTTTACAAAATTATCTGACTAAGATATGTAAGTTTGGGTCGTTGTGATTGGAATAACAGTTAAGATGAAGGAGTCTTGCAGAATATGCTGTTAAGGGATTCTTCACTTAAGATTTTATTAGAGCTTTCTACATTTTCTGAATATTGATACATTCAGTACATATATATAAATAATTGTTAACAAATATTCAGTACATATATATAAATAATTGTTAACAAATAAAGAATACCTCCATGTTTCCTGTTGGGCATAAAAAAAATACATGTAAAATATGTATTTTATATACCGATTTATATTTCTATTAAATGGAATCGTATTCCAACTGTGTCTATTAAAAAACTTTTTCCTCAACTATCGCGTTTCTGAAAATTCCCACGTAGCTCTATTAATACCATATATTCACATGTACCTTTTGTATTCATACGCCTTCACTAGGTAAATATATTGAGCTGTCCAAAGTCTGTCAGCATGTTTACTTTTGGATACGCTCACCATGCAAAGTAAATTCTGCTGCGAATATCAAATAAAACAGTGAATAAAGAGTAATAACAAAAATAAAATAAATAATTATTTAAGCTTAAAGTATTTTTAATAAAATTGTATATGCAATATCAGATTATCCAAACTATCAACACTTTAAGATCAGCTTCAAGCAAAGCTTCGCCAGTTATATATCACATCCTTTCATCATGGCCAAAATCAATTTAAGTATTTAGCAGAGTATTTTGTAGTCATTTGGGACTTTCTTTCAAATTATTTCTTAACTGTTTTATTATTGATTGCCAGTGCAGCTATAATTCCTTTTTTTTTTTTTGTTTTTTTTTTTTACCCAAAGAATTATAATCTCCCAGTGTAAATAGATTGGGTATGATTTTTTGTTAAGCTTGTATACTCATTAAAGTCCAAAGAGACGGGCAAACAAGGCCCATCAAGTAAAATAAATATATATATTGTCAGTTTCTATTTAATCTACCTTTCTACAACAACTTTTTCGGTAAGAGATTTGGGTCAAGAATTACAGCGAAAATTATAAACTTTTGATTGAATGCGAATTGGCTAAATATCTATCTAAAATTGGTAGATATCCTGCAGTGCCAGATCAAAGCAGATATCCATTTAATGGATCACCCCTCATAGCCATCAAGGGGTATCTGCAAGTCGAGCTCTGGTTGGTTCAACATCAGCTGAACATAAAAAGAATTGGGATACATTGTACGAGTATTTATGGAATTTCATGGGAGTGGTTTATACTTTTTGAGCATTCAGTTCTCCGTCAGCGTGTGTGCAAATATTTGCGCTGCTATTGAGCTGGCATTGAGCAGCTGTCCGTCTGTCGTCCGGCGTCCGGCCTGTCCAGCGAGTGGGCGTGACAGGCGTCCGCGTTAATTTAATGCGTTTTTCTGGCCTTTTTTCTGCGACTTTGTGTAACTTTGTAATTAAATGCAAATTAAGTGAACCGTATTTTGCGCCTTGATTTTTTAACCCTTTATTTTTTTTTTAATTTTTGGTTTTCTCTCTTTTTTTTGCTGACAATTTTAAATTTGCCTGCAAACTCGTTGGCAAAACTCTCAATAATGCTGGGACTCTATTAACGCGTTAATAGAAGCTGCGCGGCGCCAAGCGAGATGGAAGGGAGGACGCCAAGGGTACGGCTCACGCGCGTGCCGCAGGAATGGGGCAACTTTTCTAATTAGGATCCGCCAAGAAGAAGCCAGCAACAACACTTGCTGAGAACTCATTTTGGTGCCTGTTGCTGTTCGCATGTATACGCACATCAGGCGTGGCAGTCGCATAATGAGCTGCTAAGACAAGGAGCGCCGTTGCCAAGGAACGCAAATCAGCACAAATCAAATATGCAATCTTTTCGCAATTGCGATTGCGATTTCAGTTGCAATTGCAACGCAATCAGAAACTACCAAGAACTTCTTCCAAAGCATTAGAAACGCCAACAAAACAAACAAAAACGAAACTTGTGCTGCAAAAACCCAAAAAACACGCCGAAATCGACAACGAAGATTATATATAGTATATAGGGTATGTGTGTACGTGTGTGTGTATGCACTCGTATGACTAAGTTTTCTCTGTTTGGTCTAGGGCGCGGGCTGCAACTTGGGCTGAATGGGAATGGGAAAAGTGGGAGTTGCAGCTGTTGAAAGTTAAACCGTGAGCATGAAAACCGCCAGCTCGTAATTACAGGTTTCAAAACGAAACGAATCGAAAAGTAAACGACGCGACTTCCAATAGAAATGGAAATCTCAAATGAATGCACGAAAGGGGCAAGCTGAGGGGGAGCCAAATCACATTGAGAACACGCAAACCTGGCAAAACTTCAAGCCGGCTGCGGCGACTGGGCCATAGCTGAAACCCGTTGCTCAGCACAAATCAAGAAGAAGAAGAGGGGAGGAGAGGGGAGGGGAGAGAAAAAACTAAAAATAAAATAAGCAAACTTTGCGAAGCCGTGAAGAGGCATCTTAAGCGATTTTCTGCAACGCTGCGTCGCACAACAATATGGCGGCGATGTCCTATAATACGCGTCGTATGAGCGATCTGCTGGCACGGGTGCTAAGTAAATTTACGACGTAACGAAAATTAAGAAACTTTGCCCCACCTGGCCACAGCCACTTGCCACTTGCGATACCTGGCCCAGGCTTATTTATGATGCACAGCTCGGCGGCGTGTGTATCGCCCATGGCATGATAAATGGGCCACGCTGCAGCGCGGCGCAGAGCAGGAAATGGGCTCTGAGTTGTGTCTTGAGTTATGCGAGCAGGCTTAATCGAGCCCTGTTGCGTGCTTCTCTATGCCAAAACAACATCAACTACAGTTGCAATTGCAACAGCAACAGAAGCAGCAACTGCAACTGCAACTGCAACTGCAACTGCGACAGCAGCAAGAGGCATGCCTTCAATTAGGGCTTCAAGTTGCTCTCGAGCGATTGTTAGCTCAAGCTGGTCAGCCAAGTGGCAGTCAAGAGAGAGAGAGAGAGAGGCAGATAGAGAGAGAGAGAGAGATAGCACGGGCCACGGCTGCAGCGACCTGCTCAACGCCATGGGGCAAGACAAATGCTTACAACTGTTGCAGGAGCTGCGCTGCGCTCGGCCAACTATTCACTGGCTGTACGCTCTTGTCTGGCATCTAGGAAATAAATGAGTCAGCATTTGTTAGCCGGACGGCTGCGTTGATTGAATTGTTATTGTTATTGCCCAGGAGGCGTCTTAAAGTTGGCTTAAGCAGCTAAAGAAAATTCGCCACCTACAGCAGACCTGTACATGAGTCAAGATATAGAAATGTGTGTATGTGCATGTGTATGTGTGTGTGTGTGTGTATGTGTACGAGCACCGGGACTTTTCAATTAAAACAATTGTCAACGACAATAAGTTATACAAGTTAACAGCTAGTCGCTGTTGCCTTGCCCCCCCTCCCCCACCGCCCCGCCTCCTGCAACGAGCGTCGCCTTCGCCTTCATTGCCGTCTCTGCCTTAGCCTCTGCCTGACTAGTGGCTCGTGATGTCGCTGACAGCCGCACGTACGCTTAATTAGAAAAAGTTGCAGCGTCCACCTCGACGCTTTGGGGCACGCCCACGCCCAGATCCACGCCCATGCCAGCAGCTGTCAGCGCTCTGCCACATTTTTGCAGCGGAAGTAAATTTACACTTGAGTTTTTATTATTTTCCGACGAGCGCGCAAAAGCGAGACTAATTTTCTTCAGCGCCCGTGCCTAGGCACTGGCTCAGGCTCAGACCGAGGCCGAGGCCGAGACCGGCCTTCATTTCCACTTCCTTCCTTAGCGCCAGCAAAAGTGATCTGTGATGGCAGAAAAAATAGCAGAATTATGCAAAACTTTCTATTCCCCGTGTACCCGTTGCCTAAGCCAGACCTCTCGTCTCTCGCCTCTCGCCTCTTCCATTCCCAATCCCATTTCCATCTGCATTTCCACCTGCTTGTACCTTGGCTGTCGTACAACTGGCGCATAATTTTCTAACACAAAGAGAGAGAGAGAGAGAGAGAAAAGGAAAACGAAGGGAAAAAGAAATTGCGGCCTGCTGTGCCTCAGCAGAAGGCGGACTCGGATGCACTGCAGTGCAGTTGGTTACTTGGCTTTTGTTTGCCTTTGGATCGTGTATCTCGTTTGCCGGCCTTTGTTCTAGCGGCTGCCTCAGTGTTGATCCGACTGCTGTCAGTTGGTTGGCTTGGCTAATTTTTTTGCACTTTGCGCGCCGCCACGCCCCGCTCGGCCATCTACCTGTCCGTCGCGTCACCGGATGTCACGTGCGCATCATTTTCCAGCACTTTTACTGCCGTCCCCCGCCTCGCACGGGATGTAATTATAACGGGCGTTGCTTAAATTAGTTGCCTCTGGCGTGGCGTGGCGTGGCGTGGCGTGGCCCCAGCCACGAGTCATGCAGCCCGGCTCTGACCTGCGGACCGGCCTTTGCCAAGAGCACTGGCCAGCCTGCACACAATCTGTATGCCAGCGCCCGTTAAGGTGGCCTGAGCTTCCTTCCATTAAAGAGGCTCGCATGTGATTTTTATGGTCGGGTCCACATTGTTGACGCTGTTTGTTGTGGCTGCTCCGGTCATGCCTCGCCCTCTTTTTGCATGTCGCCTTTTGTTTTTGTACTGGGCTAGTCGGGGGTTGGTTTTTCGGCCCTTCCTTTTAGTTTTTGGTGCGGGGCTCGCTTGCTTTTCTGTCAACGTCAGCGTGATTAGTTGTGCCATTTTGTGGTCGCTTTGTTTCAGCCGCTGTATCAGCTGCACTCTGTCACATTTTTTTGGGTTTCGAGCACACGATACAAATGATAAATATATATGCACATGCATTTTATTTATTTATTTGTGCACATGTGTGCATGTGCATGCGCCCAAGGGGGGCAACGGCAGCTAATACCAATTAACAAACCCATAAACCTGACACACAAACTCGACCCCAAAACAAGGTGCTTGGCTCGCTTGTACTTACATCATTAACGGCATCATTTACACAGAGCAGCCTCCGCTGCCTCCTGCCTGCGCCGCAGTTGACGCTTTGGAAGACTTTAAGTTGCAACTAATGAGACTCCGAAACATAATTGTTGGCATTTACTTAAATGAGAGCATTTTCACACACACGCAGACACACATAAATAAAGTTTAGCTAAAAGTGACACGGCATGAAAAAGAAGCATCACAAACAACAGCAACAGCACGAGTGGCGGCTGATGCGACAGGTGCGGCAGTTGAGAGGAAGCACAACGAAAACAAATGCACCTAATGACACAATTTCACACACCCACACAAAAGCACACACACACACATACAGCACAGCTGGCAAATGGAGCATTGCAAGTGAAGAAACTGTTATACGTATGCGCGTATGCGTGCTCTCTGCTCGCATTTGGCTCTCTTTGGCATCCCATCGAGCTGGCTCTCGCATTCGAAGTCGTCAGGCGACGGCGAATTGAGAGCAGCCAGCCAGTGAGTCGCTCGGCTGTCCTTTCGCCGCATCGGCTGTGCAACGACTGCGAGCTGCCAGCTGCCAGTTGCCAGCAGCCAACAAAGTGAAGCAGTTCGGGCCAGTTTCTGGTGTGCATCCAGCCGGCACAGCAAGCGGAGTCCGAGTCCGAGACCGAGTCCGAGTCCGAGTTTGAGTCTGAGTGCCAAATGACGCGATACGGCGCTAAGTGATAGCCGGCTTTGTGGCATGCCACCACGTACCATCCGCATTGTTGTGTGTTTGCGAAGCGGCAGCACTTGATGAACTAAGCGCGAGTTACGCCCACCAGCGCATCGGGTATGTTGCACACACATTTATCTTGGTTTCTTGCACTGCAACTTGCTGCAGTTGCTGCAGTTGTTGCAGTTGTTGCACTTGCTGCCAAAAATAAAGTAACGGCATCAAGTTTCAAGTTGCAACTTGTAACCTAGTTTGGCTACTCGTGCCTCACCACAGCGTGCATGAATCAGGTTGTGCAAGTGAGTCTGCATGCGTGTGTGTGTTTAATTCGGGTGTTTGCATGTGTGTGTGTGTGTGTGTGTGTGTGTGTGGATGGCTTGGCGCGCACTGCTTGCACTTTTCGCTCGCTGCATTTTCCCTTTTTCACTTGCATTTTATGGAATTTCTCCGTGTACATATTATTCATGCACTACCCAAAAAAAAGAAAAGGGAAACAGTAGAAGCAGCAGCAGCAGCAGCAGCAGTGAAAAGTGCAATGGCAGCCCGGATCCGGCACAGGCAGCCGTGATTTGTATGAATGCTGCCATTAAGCTGACGGCGACAGAACAGCGGCACACAAAGGCGCCAGGTGGGGCATTCAGCCCGGCTTGGGTGTGTGCTAAGAAATGCTTGCCTAACTTAGCGTACGTTGCTTTCATTACGTGCCTGTTGCCCATTTTCCACGCATTTTAAATGGCAACAGAGTGAGAGAGAGGGAGAGAGAGAGAGAGAGAGAGAGAGAGCGAGAGGGAGAGCAAATTGGGGCCAACAAAAATGACGCGATAAAAGTTAGCCAAATATAGGAGAAGATGCAAACTTTGCGCTTACGAATTCAATTGCCTTAAGTTTTATTTAAAAACAAATGGTGGCAGATTTTTTTAAATGACAAGAATTAAGATAACAAATTCACAGAGCGACGCAGCAGCAGCAGCAGAAATATGTTGAAATGCTGGAAACAGAAATGTAGCTGCGTCAAGAGAGATCGTTGGCAAAAACTTTTGTACCGGCAAATAAAACAAAAGCCCGTCAAAGCCCTAGCACAAAATTGTTACAGCACACAAATAGAAAAGCCCAGTAATTCAACAACAACAACAACAGCAGCAGCAGCAACAACAACAAGAGGCAATGAAATACTTAAGCCAAAGTCGCGACACAGTCAAAGTCAGGAAGCCGCATGGCTCAGTCGGATGTGCGAGGCAAGCATTCGGTTGGAGGAGCCGGCAGGATTGCCTCCTGCTCGTCCGCTTCGGCAAAAAGTCTAATAAATTAAGCAATTTACATGAATTGTCGTTTGCTGCGCGCCCCCAGACAACTCATTTGTATATGGCAACAAGCAGTGGGCGTGGCAGTCTTGGGATTTGTTAAAAGTAAAAAATAAGAGGAGAGCGAGAAAAAACCAAGCACACACACAGAAAAACTTTGTCGCTCGTTGACAATAATTCAAAGACTCGGCAAGCGCTCTTTGCGCCACATCAGCAACACCAACAGCAACAGCAGCAGTAGCAACAGCAACAGCAACAGCAGCAACAGCAGGCCGCAAGGTAGAGGGCTTTGCAATTTGTTTAATTTTATTAAATGTATCTCCTGCCACTGCCTCTGCATCTGCTGCTGATGAGCTTGTTTCTTGTTGTTGTTGCTGCTGTTGTTGTCGATGTTTTGTTTTGTTATCGTGTGTGTGTGTGTGTTTTTATATTTTTCTGTGCTTTCTGCCGCAGTTGTATGCGCTTATCTGTGCGCATTTGCAAGTTTTTATTTTTTAGCCGTTGTTTGCCATTTAAAGCTATGAAATTTATGCGCATATTTTGTCCATTTGACTTTCAGTTGTTTTCCCTCATACACACATTAGGCGCCCTAGTACAAGGCACTATGTGTATCTGCTCAAATGAATGCCAGCTAAATAGCCGCGGGCAACAGCTCTTGTGGTGCTGTTGCTGCTACTCCTGCGGCTCCTCCTGCTCCTCCTGCTGCTGCTGGTGCTGCTGCAAGTTTGGCTCGCTCACAGATAAGCAACAGTTAAAAGTTTTTTGCTGTCAAAACTTTTTGGCTCAGAGCTGATTCCCTTCTATAGTTCTGGTTGCTATTTTGAGTGTTGTTGTTGTTGCTGTTGCTGTTGCTGCTGCTGCTGTTGTTGTGTCAGCGTCAACACGTAGTAGTCAGAGCTAATCAAACTATTGATTGTTTGGCTGATTGCGGCAACGGATTTGACTTTGACTGCGATGTTTTTTATTGCCGACGCAGCCGACGCCAGGTGAAAGTTGTAAGTAACTTTGAAGTTTTTGGTCTATTTTATTTTATTTTTTTTTTTGCTGGCCCAGCTTGACTTTCACTTTGGCAAACTAATACCAAAAGTTTTCGCTTTTCATTTGGTCTAGCTGGCAGGAAATTGATTTTTGATACCTGGCTGTGGACCCACGCAGGCACACCTCAACGCTTCTCAGCGCTCTCTGAGTGAGCTTTGAACCCTTTAACGGCAAACTTTGGCAATATTTTGCTGTTGCTGCTGCTGCTGCTGCTGCTGCCTGCTCTGACTGTTGCTCTTGGCCTTGCTGACAGCGCCTCATCATCTTGTTGCCGGGTGCTAACCTCTTTGACATGTAAAAACGAATTTGCCATGCGTTCGCTTTTGACACTTTCCCGAGCTGTTTATTGATTTTGCATAAACAGGCAAACTGAAAGAAAATGTCTGTCTGCCTGACTCTGGGTGGGTGTGTGGGTGTGTCTGTGTCTGAAAATGGAAACTCGGATATAAAATTGCTTGCGATTGCGTTTGCCATATGCTGTATACAATCTAAAGTATGAGCACCTTTGCCCGTAACACTTTAAGCACACATTCTGCTGTTGAGGTTCAGCTCATGGAGCCGTAAAGCTCTGCCCGAACACTCTATCAACAAACTTAGTGTGGTCTTAGCCTGCAGAGCCCGGCCAAAATCGGTGCCAACAAGAACTCAATTTAAACATGCATGCAAACACACGCCACCTGCTGCAGCAGCGCCCGACCCGAGGGCCATCTGCAAATGTTTAGAAAAGCACTTTGCGGCGCACAAAGTTTCACTTGACACAAAATACTTAAAGTGCTGGACTACCTACCCCAACACCACCAGCCCCTCGCCCCATCAAATTTACTTTGTCGCTCTGCCGGCCAGCAACAATAAAAGAAATGAGAAGAAAAAATATCAACAGCATTTTTTGTGTTGCATAATTATTTTTCCTAAACGCACACATTTTTGTCACTTGCCAGGGGTAAAATGGCATTTTTGCGGTTATTTAAGCCATTGCATAAATTTCAACACAAAATGAATACCAACTCAGTCACACACATGCGCACGCACACATATGCAAATTTACCGACAAGCGGGTGCTAAAGGCCAAGGCATGCAATTGCAGGAGCCAGCAGCAGGTCCAGCTTCGTGGCATAATGTTGCTGATCCCTTTGCAAAGAGGCAGACGTGCACACACACACACTCACACACATGCACACACTCACTCACACACACATATGTGCGCTCACATTGAAACTCGCTTCAATGTCAAAGTTACGCCAGGAATGTGTGGAAAATTATTTTGCGATATAACGCGCGAATGAAAAATGTATAAAATATTCAAAGAAGCATTTCAGCCAGCAGCATCAGGGCGAGGCGAGCTGCTCGCCTGCAATTTCATGTGGTATACAAGCACCGTCTGAGCAAATTAAAATGTACAAAATTTTGAAACAATTCAGGCGAATGCAAACGCGTTTCGCAATTTATGAAACGAAGTAGACCCAAGATGGAAATGCGTGTGGCTGGTGTTGGAGAATTGAAGAACTTTCAGCTGCTAAACTTGAGCGATAATTCGAAAAACAAAAGCAAATAAGAAAGCAAAAAAAAAAGAAAAGGAAAAGGAGAAAGGAGAAAGGGAAAACAAAAAACTGATTTAAGTTTTAAGCGTTTAACGCTTTACAACCACAAAATGTCGACTCAAAGTTTCTCACACGCGTCGTATCACCCTGCCTTCCCCTCCCCGCACCCAACCGGAGCAGCAGGGAAGCGCAATTTCATTGTCATGTTAACCCAAGTCATAAAGTCAACGCTGGAATGCAAAGTGCCGAAGTTTTAATTTAAATTTGCCAAGCTTCGCACTAAGGGCAACAACAACATCCGCAAAAATAAAGAGAAACGTGTAAAAATCAAAAAATAAACCTAACTAAAGAAAAGCCAGGCACTTCCATAACCAGAAAACAAGCTGAGAGTGTGAGGAGCTGAGCGCCAGCTGAGAGGCTGCCGCAAGGTAGTTTTGATTGCCAAATACCCTGCATATATATATGAATATGTAGTAAGCCAATAGCATTGCCTTTAGTATATTATCATAAGCTCTGGGTGGAAAACTAGGGTAAACAACTATCTCACTCTAGCACATGAAATCAAACGAAGTGATCTAGTTCAATGAAACTGAACGAGATCGAGATGGCTGATAAAATAGGTTGAATAAAATAGAATTTTTTGCATTTTGCTATAAGTGAATAAGAAATAAAGCAGCTGACATATTTAATATAGAGCCAACAGTTAGGGAAATAAATATACACACATGTATACTCTGCTGACTAGAATTCCACAGAGGGTTGTCTATATACCCTAGAAGCCTCGATGGCGTTACTTACTCATGCATAAATTTGAGAAGCCATCAAAGCTTCGCTACGTGCTTAAGTTATGTCCAGGCTCTCTGTATATATTTATTTTATATTTATTTTTATACCCTGAACCCATTGAAAATGGGAAATCAGGGTATAAT
>NW_022045865.1:436656-488738 GCF_001654015.2 Drosophila navojoa
CTTGTAGGGTTCAGGGGATCTCGTAGTCGAGCAGTCTCGACTAGAGCTTTCTTACTTGTTATTTTTAGTTTTTTAGGATTAAAAACTTATTTTCTTTAAATTAAACTCAAAAATTTAATTAATACTAATTCTACTCAAAAGAGTTTATTTTATCAATTCCATATATATTGATTAATCTATATATTCATTTTTTTATTACATATATCCTTATCAAATTCATTTTTATACAAATATTTTCGATAGAAATTAAAATCTGCGGTAAATGCATAATAACAGATTTCACAAAACTGAAACCTAAGTTTAGGCCGCGGGAATATGTAAACATTTTTTCACGGATTTACAGTTACAGCCAAAACACACCAAAAAATATACAGCGAAGGGCTTTGAGGGCTTGAAAAGTCCGAAAAATCTGGCAAAGAGGCTTTCACTTGCAACTTTAACGGGCAGCGAATGAAAAGGGGGAAAAAATGCAGACAGAAAATACGATGCCTTTGAGTAACGCAGTTTCTGAGTAACACTCGCTGAGTAACCGCGGCGTTATCTGCATAACTCATACGCACTGTATGTCCGCGTTGGCGGTCGCAAAGCGGAATGCACGATCCCTCGACAGCCGCCGCCATACAGTTTATCCGTTGTGGGAACGCATAAAGTGGAAAGGCATCTTCGGCGAGAGAAAGAGAGGGAGAGAGACAGGGAGACTCCATGGCAACTCAGCCATACATACGAGTTTTTACGTTAATACACCGATAACCCCCACTCTCGCCCTCTCTCTTTCTCTTGCCGCATTGGAACCCACAATATGAGCAGGAACTTCACATGGTATAAATATGCATGATATAGATGCCATATCGATTGAAATCAGTTGGAAAAACAGCAGTAGCCAAAATGCAGTTCCAAGTTCTTGAAAATCTCCAGACTTGTCTCCAAGTTTGTATTTTCCTCTGCGTTTGGCTTGAAACAATGAATGACTGACTGCTGACAGGATGCCTAGCTGATGGGCCACAGCAGCAAGTAAACATTCAGGGAGTCTGCAGGAGTCAGACTAATGAGGGCGTATTCATAGTTTCGCGTCGCATGTAAATAAGCCACTGCGACAACAGCAGCAGGTCCTCCTAGTTGGGTATGCTCCAATTGGCGATACCTAACACACATTCGAATTTCGAACTCATTCATATGTATGAGCCGTAGCAGAAGGGAGTTTGCAAAGGGAAAATGGGAAATGAAAAATTGATCCATACACTTTCTATTAGACAAACTTTATGGTACTAGATGAAAAGGACTTGATTTATATGAAATACAGCTACAACTATTTTAAAATTCTATATACGTGCCACTCGAGTGTCTTTGAATACTTTGTGCTAGTGTGTAATACCCTACAAAACAATGTAAAGGGTATATAAGCAAAACAAAAGAAACAGGCCCAATGATGCTGCATGAGTGTGTGTGTGCGTGTGTGTGACAATAGGCGGATCTCTAATAAAACAGGAAAGTGCTGCCTGATGGCAGGTAAAACCAATCTGGAATGCTTTGGGGCGTGGCGACACTTTGAGCCCTGGCAACAAAAGGCTCTGGGGAGTCGTAAGGCAGTTGCCAGACTGGAGCAACTCAAGAAGTAGGCAAAAAAGTTGCCAAACTCACAAATCATTCAATTTGCCCATTCAGCCTGGGCGAAGTTGTTGGCCGAATAATGTTGCATGAAGCTGAAGTTGGCTTGCTTCAAGAATTGCACAACTTAACTGTGCTAAGCCACACACACACACACATGTAGAACTCAAATGTCATCCCATTTGCATTCATATAATTTGCGAGAATAGAGTGGAAAATGCTAATTAACATCGATTCACAGCATTGAATGGGATCCACGAGAGAGCGAATAAAAAAGGAGGGAATGTGTGGCAAATGGAAGTTTCGCAACTGATTGAGTCAATGATGATGCCATTAAAAGTCGCAAATTGATGTTTTTGTTTCAATAACATGTATGTGTGTGTGTGTGTGTGCGCCAATTAGAATTGTTAGTGTGTGTGTGTGTGTGTGTATTTGATATTCTAGCAACGGAAACATGCCAAGAGATTTATTTTTGATATTTCCGTTCAAGCAGAGCAACAATATGAGAGACTATGAGAATCCAGCGAATGCTTCGAAACTTTTTCGATAAAAATGTAAATTTATTAGATATGTGTAACAAACAATCTGAAGCTTAGCCTGTGTATGTATGCTGTCCTACATATGTCGGTGTGTGTGTGTGTTTGTGTGTGTGTAAACTATGAACAAACGAATGACAATAACGTTGATGACACTGACATCTGTGTGTGTGTGTGTGTGTGTGGGTGGGTGTGTGAGGGGTGGCACTGGGTGCTGCTCGACGCTGTAAGCGAGTGGGTGATGATCTCTGGCCATCACGCACGAGTGCCTGAATCATATTTCTATGATTTTTAATTGACGCATTCCGATATGCCAGTTAACAATTCATTCATTGACTTCGACGCTATTTGTATATGATTATTGTGTGTACAAATTTTATTTATTTTGTTAGTTGAGCTTAGCACGCGTGCTGACTTTTTAGCAGTTGACTCTGGCTGGCTCATTTTCTCTCTCTCTCCCTCTCTCTGTCTATCTCTCGTAACTCATCTGTTTTATGTTGCGCAACAAATTATTCATGAAAACTTTGCGTATAACATCAAAAAATTTATCACATAAAACAGCGCTGTGTGACAAGGCATAAATATTGCGAGTCCAGGACACGCAAATAGAAGTAACCGTAGGCGCAAGTGAAAATAAAAAGTTCCTTTTAGAGCTGAACATGGCCAGGACTCGGCTTCAGGTCTATGAAATCATCTTGTCTCGCATATGAGCTCGACGGGCTATTCATTTTATTGGCCGTATTATGTTATAGCCTTGTTAATGCTTAGCCACTCAGAAGTCTATGGAATTTCAATTTAAATGGATTCGTACGTAAGCCCGCATTCAAAAGGAGAATCAGCTGCTGTTTGAATTCACTTCATATACACATAGTAATATAATTAAGGCTTTAATCGATTACACAGATAGTTGAGCAAACAGAGTGAAAGAGAGAGAGAGAGAGGGAGAGGCAGCTATCGGTAAATAACATAGTGTTTATCAATATTTCAATGAGCCCATGTCGGATCAAGTGCCGTTGGTTTATAAATTAATCAATGAATTGCATTTAACGGTAATAAATTTTTAAAGCACGCACTTTAACCGATAAACACACACAAAATTAATAATTCACACAATCAGCGGTAATCGCAGTGCAGTGCACACAACAAACAGAGAATATTAAAAAAGAGAAGAAGCAGATGCGGATGCGGATGCGGATACACATACACAGGGAGGAATGAAAGGGAGAATTAAGATTCTTGCCAAATTTCACAAACATCTCGATTCGCACAGAGAGGGACAATGGGACAATGGACACTGGGCACAATGGCATGGATGGCAGGACGATAGAGTGCTATTATGTTCAAATTATGCGTTACAAAGTCAGAAGCAAACAGTTGAACAATGAGGGGATGGCTCGCATCCCTTACGCCAATATCTGCTTAAGATGCAGCCAAGGGAGTCCGTTAGGCGTGGTGCGGGGGTAAAACATATTTTTAAATCAAAGTGAAAGAAAGCAAACCGCTATTAGGCCACATCGTGGGGGGGGGAGGGGGCGGTATATGGTTAAATCCGAAAAAGGTTACAAATAGCCAACATAAAAAAGTTTATTGGCGCAAAAGGATTGAAAGCAACGCTCAGCCGGACATCGGCCGGACAGGATCAGAGCGGCCGGAACGTAGCCTGCATGCCAAATCGATGCCTACGCCCGATGCCTAGCCCCAATAATATGCTCAATGGTGGGCACGGTGGGCACGGTGGGCCCAGCCGTATTTATTGTTGTTTATGTGCCCGGGATCTGAATGCCAGGCCAATGGTCCACGCTGTCATTGTCCAAAGTGAAACCCACAAACGCCTTTGATTTTCATTTTACGCTTCAGTCTCGGGGCTTTTCGCCTGTCGCTTTTCGCTTGTCGCCTTTTGCCTTTCGGCTTTCGTTTTGTTCGTTTTTCGTCTCTCGATTGCTTTTGTTTGCCGTTGTTAAAAAACATTTATGCACCATAATCAAAAGCAATGCGACACCCACACATGTTGCTATTGTTATAGCCACAACTGATGTTGTTGTTGTTGTTGTTGTTGCTGTTGCTATAGTTGCGAGATCACACAGTTCAGCTGAGTTCTGGGCAAGGTTATGGCATTTGATTATTGCCTAGGATTAGGCTATAATTGCGTATCGCATTTCGTTATTTGTTTTCATTCCACAATGTCGCTTCGTCGCCTCGTCTCTTCGAGTCGAGAGTCGGGAGACGAGAAACGAGAGACGCTGCCATTAGCTGCTCGTATAATGTGCTCAGTGCCGTTTCATTGCCAAAGGGGAATTGGGAATCGGTATAAATGCGGCAATATGTTGTGATGAGCTTCAAAGCCGATAATTCCAGCAAATTGATGCGTTTTATAATTCGCCCCATTTTAATATGCGCTGCGTATGAGTTATATTCAGCCAGGGGCACAGAGCGCTGCGCACCATCGAAGCAAAGGACAACAGAAATGTCGGTATGAAATCGTCCACTTGCTCCGGAGCTAAATTCTGGAATTGGCTTAAAAATTTCGGGCATATTTGGCAACGGGTCATTAAATACGGAAATTGAGTCAACAAAGCCAAAATGCCAAACAGGAAGGAAATACACACAGCCCACAAATACACAAGCACACATTCACACACACACACACACACACACATACAAGTGGCTTACATTCAGTTACAGTTGGAAAACAACTCGACAGCGTTTTTGTGGCTACGCAAAGTTAAGGTTACCGAAAAGATTCCTTGAATTCGGTTGCTTGGCTATTTTTGCTGTAGCTATTCCCATGGTTTTGATTATGTAACATTTGGCTGTGGCCAGCCACCCCACTAGCCAACCTTGCCCTTTGCCCCCTCTCCTGCACTCACACATATGCAAACTCGGTAATTGCTGTGCAAAAAAAGAGCAACAGTGGCAGATTTCTCTCTCTCTCCCTCTCTCTCTCTCTCGCTCTCTCGCTCTCGATTGGCTGCCAATAACAGTGAAAGGAACGCTCCCATGCACACAGCACAATAATATGTTTGCGTGTGTCTCTGGATGCTGCTGCTGACTGAGTCAGAGTTCCTCCAATTGGACTGGGCGAGCGTCCGTCTGTGGGGGCTGCCGGTCAAGCGTAAAATGCAAAACATATTCCCATTCACATATTTAAATTTCTTTATTTCGCTCACTCTACAGTTTTTGCTTTAGATTTGTTTGCAGCGGCCTTTGGCGACCGCCGCGGGCTGAGAAAGCTGGAGCTGCTGCTCGACCAGAAGATACCCAGGGTGCGCAGAGAAAACTTTGCTAGGAAACTCTTAGCGGATAATTAGTGTAGACAAAGGCAACTTTGACTCCCCCAACTCTGTAAATGAGCTGAGATATTTTAGCTTTGCTCAACAAACTTCCTACTTTACTTAAGTTAGCTGTTCGAACTTCCTTCTCCTGCTCCTGTATTATTTATCATAACAGCGATTATGCAAAGAGTTCGCTTAGTTCGAAACTTTGGCAATGCATTAGCAAAAACTGAGCAAATAATTGTGCAGATTACACTAGCAGAGAGAGTGGGAGAGAGTGAGAGAGGGAGGGAGAGAGATTGATGCGTGTACTCTGAGGAATGCATGAATGAATGGATGTCGCTTCAATTCGTATGGAGCAGAGTACGGGCAGCGCCCCGAAGTATGCCATAAACATAATTAAAATGTTTTTAATTTACATTCGCCAAGTGGCAAGAAAATTAACTTTTCAGCATTGTTGGCGACAAGCTCATGCAGGGGCTGGCTGCCGTTCGAGCCGTGATCACGAAATGGCTCTGGGCCAGGGTCGTCATGGGCTATGCAACAGCAACAAGCGCAATTAACATATTTTATCAATCTTTTCACATTGCCCCCATGCTGGCCCCCTGCTCCAGCCACTGCCCCTGCTCGTGCCCCTGGCCATGCTGTTCATGCGCTATCGCCATTGCCCCGTCCGCACTTACGCAATTTAAATAACTCAAGTGGCAAACGGCACATCGCAAGGACACTCGACAGAGGCGCAGACATACGAGCATCAGGAGGCGGGCAGACAGCCGTGCCTATTGGAGGCAAGAAGGCAGCCAGCGTCATCCACATAAACACATTAACACTTTGTGCGTGTGTGTGACGCAGGTGCTGAGGGGGTAGCGGGGCGGGGAGCTCAAAGTTGGCCAGGCCACATTAAGCTCGGCGAGTTTTTTGCCCGGGTCACTGGGCCGCAAGGTCGCCCCGCATTACGCACTTGGCCAACTGAGACATCAGGCGGATAAGCAGGACTCGCGATTCAACGGCAAACCAAGCACATAAATTACACTTTAATTTTGCAGCATTTTTGGCCACGGCTTATAAATCAACAGAACCTGGGGGCGGGGCGGTGCGTGGCGGGGCTGGGCTGCTGTGTTATGGGCGGAGCGCGGAAAAAATGAAAACGAAAATGAAAATGAAAATAAAAATATGAGCCAGTGCCAGCATGAAGCGACAGCTGCTGCCTGGGTCTCTGCACTCTGCGCTCTGCTCTCTGCTCTCTGCCATCCGCTGGGCCATGTCCATGGGCAATATTGAAATTTCAATTTAATTACATGCACTGAGCGGAGCGAAGGCACTCCATGCTGCCCACCACTTGCCAACAAAACGAACAGTCGAGCAACAGCAACAACAACAACAATATTAGCAGCAACAAGCAAAGCGCAAAAAAAAGAAGAAGAGAATTTCAAGTGCACTGTGGTCACAGCGAAATTTGTTGAGATAATTGTGCGCTAAATTGTATTATTATGAAATGGGCATCCGTTTTTGGGTGCTTTGGCTACTCTCGCACTTATTATCAAAATTGGATTTCAAGTGCGGCTCGACCACGGCCTGGCTTAACTTTGACCTTAACAACACTAACTCAGTTCGGCTCTTTGCGTAATTGGATAATGGCCGAGATTTGGCGGAGACGAGAAAGAAAGCCAAGCAAATCCAATTAGCTGCGACCAGAGGAGCAACTGCCGCCAGAGCGGAGCTGCTGCCATTGAAACTTTCACACTGTGCTGGCCGTTAAATAGCCCAGCCCGAGGGCACAAATGTGTCAAAGATCTATTACGCCCCCACAAATCTCTTAAAGTCAACTAAACATCATGACTGGCCAGAGTGAAATGTGAGCCGAAGGTACATATGTTTGTAGTGGAATTATTATATGTATTTATGCCAGAATATTGTTCTTATCATATAATTCACTAAGCTGCATTAGCAGGCTTCCTTGAGGACAAACTTAATTTTTCCCATATATAATAACTTTAATATTGCACTCACAAATCTCGCAACTTTAATAATAATTTAATACTTTACTATATATATATTTTTTGCTAGAGAGTCTGTGGGCTACCATTTATTTAGAACTAATTTTACATTCAAAAAATATTTAGTTTTTAAATAAATATTCATATATGGCTCACTCGCATATTTATCGCTTTAATTATATTTGCTGCAGATATCCATCGATGCGTTTTACGAACCAACTAGAACTCTAATAAATATTAAATTGTTTTAAAAATGCTGAGCAAACAATTTGATTAAACTTTTGCAACTCGACTGCGTATACCCTGAACTGATGGAAACTATATTGATTAAACTTGTGCTAGCTGAGCTTTTTGGGCTGTTCCAATTTTATGTATACCTCTGAACAGAAAACCCATCGAAAATTGAGAATAAATATAGACTGTAGAAGATGTGCTTGAAGCATATAAGCATATAAGCATAAGCGACGATCCAAGTTAATGTAAGAATTTTGGTCCATCTCGTGAACAGTGGAAGTAGAAATTAAATGTATTTTCCTTATAAGTGCATGTATCGATAAAAATCGATAATATAATTCCACAAACGATAGAAGCATCTAATTTGATATCAATTCCCCTTTGATACACATATTTGGTATGTATTGACTTCTGCATTCAATTTCCGAATTTGCTTATATCCGACTTGATCTTTGACAAATACTCCGATATGCATGGTATCAATCCGTGAGAGTATAACTAAATAAAGCCATAAAGGACAACAAATATGCCTCAAGGGACTCTTGTTATAATCAAATGATGCTATAACATTATAGTTGGCTCATATAAGCTTGTCTGAGGATTCGAAGGAACGCTATAAATTGTTGGTATAAATCGATTCTGCTGCTTTGTCAATAATCAAAGCCAAAGGGCAGTCAATATATTTTTATAGGAGTAACAGCTCTTAGCAGCTGCTCGCTCTCTGGGTATCCTATAGTCGGTCACTCCCGACTAGAGAACTCTCAGTGGTTACATGTTTTTAAATTTTGTGTTTCTTAAATGGGCGACTAACGAGGCGTGCATGAAGCAACAATGCAACCCATTCTGTCGAATTCTGGGTAATGTTTTTAATTAATTCTTAGCAGCGTGGCAAATGGAAGCAAATGGAAATACAAGACTCGCGAGTCGGGCGAAACACAGATTCAAAGTCAAAGTTGCCAGCAGCGTCGAATGCATGAAATGAAAATATTATGAATAAATTTCATTCATGCAAAAGTCGCCTGAAGTCCGACCGCAAGTGCGGCACTTTGGCATGTTTGTATGTGGATATATGAATGTGTGAGTGTGTGTGTGTGTGAATGCGGTGACTGTGGCTCGTTAGGGTAACCACATGCCGCGGGCGCCCGGACGTGTGAAATCAATTTTAAAGGGAATTTAATAAAAATGCATTTATGCACATTTTGTGGCAATTAAATGTTGGCCAAACGGAGTTTCCACTGGCCCATTTAAGCACACATGTTGCCTTCCTTAGTCCCTGCACGTGTAGTAATTAAGCTGATGTGCAAGACTTTGACGTGGTGCGAACATTGCCAGCAGCGGCAGGCAATTAAATTGATGCTCGAACGGACAACTTAACCCACAATTCCGGGCGCGATCTGCAGCGACAGATTTATGACAATCCATGCATCGGGGCACCAGGCAACGCGCAGTGGCTCACCTGGCAGCAGCGGCTGCCCGAGAGGGGGGACCAAAGCCGAGTCAAACTTTTTTGGAAATAAACATTTCAATTTGCTGCCAACACTGCGCTGTGGCAATTTGGTGTGAAAAACGTGTGGATATATTTAGATGTCGCCTGCTGTTGGCTGGCTGGGCGCGGATTTTATGGGCATGTGGCGGGAACATCTTCGTGCCAATTGCATGGCAGGCGAAATGTGTCAAGTGAGCGGTGACTGATGTGGCGAGTAACTAGCGGCAGACGCACCACTTCCCACACCGCCATCGCCGCTGGCACAATGAAGCTCAGCGAGGCAAAGCGGAGCGTAATAAGCTGCACTTGTACAGAAAAAGTCTCTTTTATTGCGGAGCACAACACATGACTAGAGCGCTGCAAAGACACGAGAGGGAGGGAGAGGGGCTCACTTAAAAAGACGTTGGCTTCATTGCGGCAATTGTCTGAGCCAGTTAGACGCAGCCGCGCCCTCTTGCAGCGACTGTCACTGTCAATGTCTCCATGACAGAGCTCGGCAATAATTTGTTTATGGACCTGGCTTTCCAGCCGGGGCCCAAATACATTACACGCGCAATGTTAATCTGCTTTTAATTAAAAGCAACGAACAAAGCTCTAAGCAGCTTTCACTTCGCCCTTGCTTCCTCGCAGAAGTCAGACACAATTGAAGTCAACTCGACCCGAGCCGAGCCGCGCCGCGCTGCGCCGACTCAACTAATTGCCATTTGTTTTGGCTGCCTTGACTTGGCCTGCTTTTTATTGTTTGTGGCATTGCGGCCACATAAGAGCCATTTGTTCCTTGCCAAAAATGTAGCCGGCATCGTTCAGGAGTCGAGCTCTGGCCCGGGCTGCGCTGCCAATTACAATACAAATGTTATCACTGACAATGACACGAAATGAATGACAATGAGCGTATATGTATGTGTTATGTGTGGCCGGGAGAATGAATAAACTGTGTATGTATGGGAGCAGCCCATTAGGCTCACTAACGCCAACATACCCAAGGGACCATTGCGGAAGCAAATAAACTTTGCCAAATAACATGGCCTATTGCAGGCCATAAACAATGAAATCCATATGCAGCCTCGCATTCTCTACAGATATCAGCATGCACACTCACAATGTCGCCTTCTCTCTCTCTCTTTTTTCTCTCTCTCTCTAACTCCACATTCCCACTTATTATCACTTTCTGAGCATTCAAAGTGCGATTAGAAAACATATTTAATTTTAAGAAAATCTTGCAAAAATAAATATTACTTTCTATAAATAAAAATATATAATAATTTTAATTGATAAGGCAAGATTTCTGTTGCACTACACAGATATATCAAATGATTACGAATACATTTCTCATGAATGTATAACGATTCCATTAGCCTGAATTCTCGCCAAACGATATTGATTGATGGCAAAATATTAAGAAAATCAATCAAGCTATGAAACAAGCTCGCCTTTGACCACAACAACAACAAAAATACAAATATCAACAGTGTAAAATATGTCAAAGACAATTAATTATAAAATCCATAAAGCCCCACAAACGAACGCCCAGCGCACAAGGAACGCACAAACAAACAAAAAACAAAAAAAATATTAATAATAATAAAAACAGGACGAAGGAAATTGTGTGAAAAATGCGCCTGACAAAATTCTCTTTCATAATAATTTGTTGAAACACGCTGGAAAGGTAGAACGGTGGGGGCTGAGCGCTTGTTTATATAATACAAAGGTAGAGATAAATCAGATTTAATAGGCGGGGCGGGCGCAGGGGGAGTTTTAAAAACGATGTTTTAATAATAATGATAGCAGACAAACACAGTATCAATATAATATAGAAATATGTACATGTGTGTGTGTATTTGTGTGTCTGTGTGTTTGTGTGTGTGTCCCTAGCACAGACAGTAAAAATAATGTTTGCGAGGGAAAGCAATAATAATGTTGCTGCAAACACATGTTTACAGTAGCAATGCGATGTGACCGCACAACAACAACAACAACAACAACGGGAACAACGGCAGCAACAGCTGCTGGAAACAGACTATGCGAGTGAACCCAAAGCTGTGTACTTTCCCCCTGCTGCCACGTCTGTGTGCACATTTTAATCAATAAACAAACGTAAAAATATGACAAACAAATTAATAAAATGCAACAAACACACAAAAGATTGAAACAAAGTTCGAGGGGGGAGCACACCGCATGACAAAATGTGATAAATGAAGCTGCATCGAAGGCCTGCCAATGACAATGGAACATCAGCGAGAACAGAGGCAGCCTTTGACTAAATATAGATGCGGAGCACTCCCTCTCACTCTCCCCCCTCCCCACGCCTCGCTCTCTCTATCTCTGCTCTTTTGGGCGAGCCGATGCATTGTCGAGTAATTGTGACAATTTGGTCCCACACAAATGGCATAATAAATGTTGAGCCTACGATGAGATGTGTGAAGTGCAGCAGCCGATTCACGATTCACGACCCCGCCCCCAGTCTCTGCCCTGTGCCCTCTGCCCTTTGATGGCCATTGCCGGAAGTGATTTCTGACTCAGCTGCTGCAAAGCGCGGAGCTAAACTCGACGGCAGCCGCATCAAGAGCCATAATGCGAAATTCTGCTGCTTCGGCAATGCGCAAGCTGCAGCAATAACTATGCCAATAAGCCATTCATGGAATCCGCAACTAAGCGATGCTCTAACTAGAAGAGAAGATTGGGAATCAAAATCAGTTTGTGAATTATATACATTCACTGAATATTAATATCGATTAAAATGATATATAAAATTCAGTTAATAATTAAACATATACATATACATTTAATACTATTTTTATATTTAATACTTTAATAATATTTTTTATTTATTATTTAAATTAAATTTAATATAAAATGATGCAATATAAATATAATAATAATCACATATAATAATATTTCTTTATATATTTAAGCTTAAAATATATTTCAATATATATATATATAACATTTCTTTAAATTTAATTGAAATTATAATTTTAATAATAATTTAATAATATATTATATAATTCAATATTAATTTCAAATGCTAAAAATATATTATTTGTTATATACAATATAATAGTCAAGTTATTTAACATAAATGAATACGAAACCATTTAATATTATTATTTTATTACGTTAAAATAAATATTGAATAAGATTATTTGTAATATTCAACTAATTTGAAGTAAAATCGATATCTGTAAATATTTTAAAGGATCAAAATTTTAAATTTCTAAATGAAAAATATTAAGCAAATCAATAAGAGCTATAAATGAATTATATGATTTATATTTATGTTGATTTATATTTATGTTGATTTATATTTATGCATCAATTATGTATCTCTGTATCAATTTGATATATGAATTTATGTTTTTAAAACATCTCAATTAATCACTTAGTATTACCTGTAGCTAAACGTTTAAAATTTTAATTTGATTGGAGAATAAAGCGAAAGCTAGATGAGTAATAGTTTTAGTTTGTAAGCAGTGCCAATCAATTCTTTTTTCAATTTTTGCAATTAACTTTACAGAAAGTTATCAAAATAAATATTATGACACAGCGCCCTTTTAAGGCGATATCAATGCCGGTAAATTAGAAGTAGATATTTAAAACACACAAAGCCATGTAATACCCGCATTCTTACATTCCACTATATGCATTGTCTCTATTGGAAACTGATGAAAACGCGCTTTAGCCTCCTCTGATGCATTCTGCAGCGAATTGCACACACTTACGATGTGCAATCTCTATACCCTTTCTCCACATGATTAACAGTTATCCCAATGTTGAGCTATTGTCTATGCAACTTGTGCGCCCATAATAGCAATTTAGATGGGCGCACAGTCACGCCTTTGCGCTGCATTAAGCGCCCATTAGAATACCAAATGGAGTACAACGGGCCGTGGGGCCAAAAGCGGAGGGGGTGGGGGGCTGAGCAGGGGATAAAGACAACAACAATTTGTGATGCTGCGAGGCCGGCGGGCAGATGAGGAAGATGCGGAGATTAAAGGATTTCAAAATGTGCATTTCCGGAACTGTAGCGCATAATTAAGCAGCCGCGGGATGCCATAAATAATGAAACCGGCTAAATTCCAAAATCCATTGGCAGCATCAATTAAAGGCTTTGCTATTGGGCTCAAGCCAAGAGTGTGTGATTGCTGGTCAATTAGCCAGCAGAATAGAGAATGGAGCAGAATAGAATAGAATATACGCATGTACAAATTCGGGTATTTGAATGGAATGCGTGGAGCCGCTAAGGTCAACTCAAATGTTTATCGGAGTGGCCCATGGAGTACCATAAATCAAACAGGAAACGGTGGCACGTGATCGCTGCTGAAATGCAATTGTTTGCGGGTCTGTTTATGGGGCGGGGTCTCCACTTGCCCGGCCATAAATTATTTATTTAGAACTTGGCTGCGTTTAACGGCATGCAATAAAATTAATATATACATATATGTATGTACATATTCTGCACTGCGCTGCTTTGTCAACAACTAATTGAAACATTATTTGTCTATCTCTTTCCAGCTAATTGCAGTGCAGACCATTAGAAAACTTTGTATGAAGTGTGCGTGTGCGTGTGTGTGTGTGGACAAGTGCGTCTGCCACATGAAGCAATTAGACGCAACACTAAAATCGCCTATAAATGTCAACTAACAAATATTTTCGCGGAAGAGAAGCCGAAACATAACAAAATCTAACGAGCAGCAGAGGGCACACGCTAGCAACATCAAACTCAAGAGCTTAGCAACATGTTGCCAAGCAGTGCCAATGCGATGGCAACATTTACCAATTGCTGCTAAGCAGCGATGGCAACAACAACATTCCCGCAATCACTTCGTGCGCGTTTAGTCGCATTCGTATCTCTGTCGGCTGCGCGTCTTCCTCTCTCGGCTGTGTGACGCGTTCGCTGTGACTTCGCTGCGGCAGCGACTAAGCAGAATGACGTATTGAAAGCAGACAAAGCAAAGTAACGAAGAATCGAAGCAGATTATACGTAAACAATAATTCAAAATATAAACGCGTTGAAGCAACTTCCCAAAAATAAATCACAAGAAAATGAAAATAATAATAAATAATTCAAATTATTAACGAGTTGAAGAGAATTAAAAAAAAAATAAACAATAATATTTATAGATAATAAATTAGAAATAATTAACAATAAAACAAAATATCGAGTTCAAGAGACTTGCTAATAAAAATAAAAAATATATAAATAAACTTTAAAGGATATTAAAATTTAAACAGTGCCCAGATTTTTGCAAACCATAAACAAAACCACATAATTAATGATAATAACAGAACAAACAAAGTTGGCAAATGAAAAATGAAATAAGCAGCCCAGAGCCAAGTCTGAGACCTAATAAATGAAGTTAGCCAAAAGTACATGTGTAGCTAATCATTTATAATAGTGCTGCCCAATGCATGCTAGGCCAGAAGAGACTCCCATCAGCATAAGCTATAGCAAAGCGCCAAATTAAGCTAAATCTGGCGAACAGGGTACCAAATTAATTAACTCGCTCGTCAGCAGCCCGCGACCCGTTACCCACTTCACGGTACGCGTTACCCGTTACCCGCTGCACATCTCTGCCGCTCCATTAATTTCACACTTAATTAATGTCAGGCGGCAAGTGGGGAGCCCGGCCGGTGACAAACGCTCGCAAAGTGTGCAAAAAACGGGACTCGCTGACAATGTGGCAGACGCTATCAACGCTATCCGCATCACTCACAGCGCTCCCCACGGCACTCGCACACGCGTCGGGGTGTAAGTGTCAGTTCGCGCGTCGCATCAGGTCAAAACAACGCCCCAACATTAGCGGCAGCAACACGGAAATGCAAAGTCACAGACCGAGCAGCACCACCAGCACCACCAGCGCCACCAGCACCACTACCAATGCGGCCAGCGTGCTGCCATCAACATTAGCAGACATCGCGACGTCAGCGACAACAGCAACAGCAGCGATGATGACGATGACGATGACAACAACAGCAACTGGAGAAATAAAATGCGAGCGTAGGTGTCGCTGCCTCCAGGCCCCCAGCAACAACAAGTTGGCCACCAGCATCCTGCACTGGCTGCTGCTCCTCTGCATCCTATGTGGTAAGTACAACTAGAAGCGGCCATCAACCGTCAAATGAGCTATGGCCAAAGGCCGCAAGTGACTTTTAGCAAAATGCGCTTAAATGTCTCTGATTTAGTGCGCCACACACAACCTGGCATTTGGGTGGAAAATATAAATAAAAAACACATACATATACTAAGAAAAACGACAAGCTTAAAAAACGGTTGCTGCATTATTTTGAGGGAAAAAAAATCGCAGCACAAATCAAGATGAATTTCCGAGCATTTTTGTGCAGATTTTTGTGTGGCTTTACCCGAAAAAAATAATACAAACAGGACGAGACATGAGAGTCCGGCTGCAAATAAATGCAACGAACGCGCTCACAACTGACGGCCCCAAAACGCTTCTGCCTGTGGCTTTTGAGGGCAGGTCTAAAACACCACAACAGATACATAAGTAAAGACAGACTTGATTAGCTCAATACTTGAATACTCTATAATCTAAAAAAAAAAAAAAAATTAAATAAATAAATAAAATAAAAATAAAGTTAAACGAAGAAATTTAGTAAAATTAAATACAAATTTAAAAATTAAATTAATTAAAATAAAATCTAAAAATTAGTTTAATTTTTAAATGAAATAAAATTTAAAGTTAATTTAAATTCAATATAAATAAATAAAATATAAAACGAAACAAAAAATTAAAATTAAATACAAATTAAAATAAAAAACAAAATTATAATTAAATAAAATGAAAAATAAATTTAAATTAGCCGTATATATAAATTATGAAAATAGTAATGCGATACGTAAGAATTATATGTTTTTATATACCTATTTAGAATTTGTTTTCTTTCTGTATTACCATTTTAAAGACAATAGTGGTGCGGACCTAGGCATATTTTTTTAAGAAGAGTGCTTATTCGCAGCGAACTTTAAAAAAATGTAATGTATATATCAACTTATCTTTAAATAATATCATATGATATTTGCTTTTAAATATTTATATAAACTTTAAATAGAGATTATCACAAACTGTCTTTTTAAGTGAGATATTTAGTTCACCACTCAGTTCGCTCAGCTCAGCTTGAAAGAGTATCAGGAAATGTGTAGCAAAAAGTCGCTACACCTCGCGCTATTCACAGAAATAAAGTATGGGTAAATGGATAATGTGAAAGGAAAAACGTTTGAAAATAGTGCCAAGAAATAGGAGAATATAAAACGAGCAGCAGCAAAACGCGGATCCTAGTGAACAGAATGAGGGAGAGTACAAGAGAGAGAGAGTGAGAGAGTGAGCAAGGTAGAGGAATAAGGGAACAGAACGAGATGAAAGCACAGCTGAGACAGCAGTAATACAAATTGACGTGTGTTTTTCATTTTTGTATGTGTGGGCGTGTACATGTGTGTGTGTGTGTGTGTTTTTCACCGTTTGCTTTGGTGCTTTCAATAATTTCCCTTGATTTTGCAGCTGCAGTTGGCTTTTTGCTGCTGTTGCAGTTGCCGTTGCCGTTGCCGTTGCCGTTGCCGTTGCCGTTGCCGTTGCTGCTCCAACTTAAAACAGAAATTAACTCTAGCGCACGAGAGTATGCAACAAAAAACGAGAAACATTGCAAATCAAGCAACATGTATGTATGTGGTTGGTGGGTGACTGTGTATGTGTGCACTGCTTGATTATTTCGTTTTGAAATTGATGCTGCAATCAATTATAGAAGAACACAAAAAACCAGGGAGAACAAGTAGAATGAATCGAATTCGGTTGGCGTTGCAGAACCACAGCGGCGAAGAGTAATGGCCAAGCCAAAACCAATTGAGGTCCTGTTGCCACTGGCAGCGCAGCGGCGTTTAAAGCCAAGTCTTTGTTATTGATTTGCCAGGCATGCCCCAGGCGAAAACGCTGCGCTATGCTAAAATAAACTGAAATCAATTTAGTTAAGCTCAGCTAGACACTCAGACACTCAGACACTCAAGCCAGCAGCACCACCGGCAGCGGCCCTTCTACTGGGTTGCACAAGCCACCCAACTAATCAAGATAAATAAATATTTATAATTAATTTAAAATATAAACACGAAACACAACGCAGTCGCAATTAATTTTCGCAACAGCATCAGCTCTCGGAACTTCAAGCAAAGCCAGCGTATTCCGTATACGCCGCGTGAGCTTAATCGGCAAAGCCGACAACGAGCACCCGCAATTTGATAAGGCTCGCTCATCTCCAACTTACAGGCATATGAATAAATGAATGAACGCATGAATAAGCAATCAACTGTAATGGCCAGCGCCATGGCCAGGCAGGCGCTAACGAGCGCTGCCGCACCAGGCCCAAAAGAAAATACAGTGAAAGCGAAATTAAGAAGAAATGTGTGCGCAACGTGAAAGGTTAAAGCGCAACATCCGTTAAAGGCGCACCAAAAGGGTCAAGCACCACAGCTGTGGGCCGGCCAATGCGTAGCTAATGAGTGCCAGCCCCAGCAGCGGCAGGTGTAGCCATCGACAGCAGCAGCAGCAGCAGCACCAGCAGGAGTTTGCCATGGGCCAGGAATGTGCGTGAGCTTGTCCGCCTGCGCGTGCTTAATGAACTGCAATCAATGGCGCCAGTCGATAAGCAACGAAAGGCGACTGATTGTGCGTGCAACATGAGGCTGACCGCAAATGTTCACAGATACTCGCACACACACACGTACACAAATTTCATACAATATACATGCACACATACAAGGGCACGCCGCAAATGATTTATATAGCGCGCTTTTGGTTTGGTTTGGCGCATTAATTACGCACATTTTGCTGGAATTTATTTAAGCGAAACATAAAACCTACTGCGCTACCGCCCACCGCCCATCACACGGACAAACACAATAAAAAATAAATAAATGAAAATAAAATCAAGTTATATAAAACGTTTGCCATCTGCTCCACACATTTAATTACAACAAGTAATCGAATCGAAATTCAGACCCAAACTAACATCAACAACAACAACAACAGCCCATTGAGTGCCTTATCTAAACCCAAAATCGACCTCTTTTGCGGAACTTGATTTGCTTATTGAGCTCCGCTCGATTCACAACATGATTCCTGCCAGGTGCTCAACACGTTATATAAAGTGCTGCGAATTGCTGGCAAATAAATGCAACAATGTAACAATCAAGATGGGAAATCGAATGAAAAATGAATGAATGCAGAAGATGTACAAAAAAATATGTGAAAATATAACTGGCATTTCTGAAGCATCTTTCGATTCATTGCTGAAATGTGTTACACTCGAGTGCAAGACTCTGCACTCAATGGCAACCAAAATTTAGTTTTATTTATTTTTTATTTTTGAGTCTGTGATTTCAAATTGAGTCTTTGATTCACAAATAATTAACAAAGCAATTATTTATTGCTTAACAGCTTGGAAGTACATTAAAAGGACAACAGAGAGATAAATGCAATTAAAGTCCATATATGTTATATGTAAATAAATATGAAAGGCGGACTGCAGCTACAACTGTGGGCATGCCATTTGTGCTTTAACATTCTTTGAAGGCTTTTTGACAATTGTATGACATTCCAGCATTGCTAAAGAGCACAGCAATTGGAAAAATCTGAGTTATTTGAAGGCCGATAAAACATTGCAGCTCATGTTTATAGAAATACAACACAATGCATTCAATTTGAGTTTGAGTTAGTCATGAATCATATTTGATACGACCACAAAAGTTAAATTTTAATGCTTTCATAATGTCATGATGTGCTTAAGTACTTAGACTATAACTGTTGTTTATAGTTCATACAATCCGATATATACACACACACATGCACTCATATATAACTGATTCGAAACACATAAAATGTTCAACGTCAAAATGTTAAGCACATTAATGCATATATACTGCAAAAACGTTCAGCACATAAACTTGACCAGACTCATTCAAAAACCCATAGAGAGACACTCAACCAGTGGGCATTAGCAATAAATGTTGGCCAAAATTGTGCGTTGAATGGCCAAGTTAAGCGCACACAGAAAACCCATAAAAATAAAAAACAAAACTTTTCAACATTTCAATTCATAATTCAACACATAATTATATTGCTCTAGCTCTGATTTCGCAATCTCTTCTATCTCAGACTCTCACTCTCTCTCTCTCTCTCTCTCTCTCGCTCTCTCTCTCTCTCTCGCTCTGTTGAATTGTGTCAGCAACTTTTCAAAACTGTAACAGTGCCAATTTGTCCAAAAAGTGCCATGGCCAGCTCCGAGTCCTTTTTCGTCCTGCGGTCCACATTGCAATTTGTAATGAGAATTCAACTCAAATTTTGCTGTTCACAAATTATGCAAACAATTTTCTGGCATTGCTCATTCACAGTTGATATGCAAATACATATATTATTTGCCATGGCTATGCATTATGCTAAATAATTGCTCACATTCTTTACGCTGAGCGTTGGGTAGGGGCTGCGACGGGCTGGGACGGGGCGTGGCAGATTGAGCTCGGGGCGTCGCTGGATGCCAGAGTTGTTCGCTATTTTTGCAATTTGTTTTAGACAATAATATTGCGTTAATTATCACAGAGTGCTGTCAAAATTAATTACAGCCGCTGGGCAAACTCAGTGGCTCACTCTCTGTGTGTGTGTGTGTGTGTGTGTGTGTGTGTGTGTGTGTGTGAGCAAACAATTTCATTTTGTTCATCTTGTTTATTGTTGAGCACGCGTAATTACGTGAAGAATTCATGTGTGAAAATTGTTAAGCTTTAATGCCAGCATTTTATTGGATTTTCGACAGAAATAATTGACAGTAATGCGAAAAGTACAAGATAATATGAAAATTTAAAAAACCTAGAGAGAGCTTTGTTTAGCTGAAAGTCAAAGTAAGGGAAATGCAAAGCAATAAATAAGTAAGAAATTTACACACGGGTGCAGCCGACTGCACATTACTCATTCGCTTTGCAATATAATGTATGAGATAATGTTAGATACATATGTATGTGCATATATGCTGTCTATGGAAGAAGCATCTATGCAGCTTTATTCATATTTGAATTGCCTTTTCAATTGCCGGTAATGATTCACATTCATACAAACAAACGGACGGAAATTGCATGAAACCAATATACTCTCTTTACACATTGTGAACGAACATAACAAAAATATAAAATATTTAAATCACAAGCTTAAAGTTCAGCCACGCCAGTCGAACGCTGCGCTGTGAAATGTGCAAGTAAATTAACAAAAATGATTGCACGTCATGCCGCAGAACGTTAAAATGGGATAAGCAGCCCATAGCAGACGCGTGGCAAGGACAATGCCTGGCAGCAGGCGGGAGAGCAGGCTTTGGGGCAGACAATAAGTTAAATTAGTTTGCCAGTTGAGCAGCATTCACTCAACTCCGCTCAGTCTTGTTCTCTCTCTCTCTCTCTCGCTCGCACTCTCTCGCTGTCTTTGAGTACAAAAATATTATTACTCATAAATTATCACAAGTGAGTTCATCACACGGCTTGCACTTGCCGCACTGAATGGCCGCGTGTGTGTCTGCAAAAGTTTGTCTGGCTGCAGCTTGCCCAGCTTCCCCCCCTCCCCTCCTCCTCCACACATGCGCGCATAACATTTGTAGCTAAATCCGTGAGCTCAGCAGGCAAAGTTGAATTGTTCGTGAATGTGCATGAGGATTGCCTGTTGAGCTCGCCTGGCTTGTGGGTAGTGCATATTGTCATAATATTGACGGCATGATATATTGAGCTGTGCAGTCAATAAACGTTTTATGATCTCAGCTGCACATATTTCAGCGCGTCCTCGCCGAGCTTGCATTAAAGCTGCTGGGTAAATCGAAAGCCATTATGTTGACTAAATCAACCGAAATGGGTTTCTCACAGACCAGATACCACGCCCACATATGGCAACATGCTTCAGAGGCAGGCATGTCAACGTCCCATGTTGTCATGAAAACCCATCGAGCGCTCTTAAATAGCTAACAACTAAATGTTGTTACATTTACTGCTTTCCTTTTATCACACTAAGAGAAAAACGAGCGAGGCTGCCTTGGTGAGTGGAAGACGGAAAAAATTCATCATCACGTTGGGCCGTCCTTAGGCTGGTTTAGGGGCCCGTTGGCATCTGCTAAAGCCACTCGATGCGCAGCGACACAACTGTATGGCCATAAAGCTAATCCAGAACTAATTTCCAAAGCCGACTAGGCCTTCGCATCAGAAAGAAATGGAGCAACGACAAATGCCAAGCGCTACAAAAAGCGAGTCCGAGCAAGTATCTGAAGAATGTCCACAAGGCTGAAGCAGCCCAACGAATAGTCAGCCCAGTGGAGCCCCAAGATGAAAGATGAAAGCGGGGGAGAGACAACGAGAATTGAGGCTGCCAGCACTATGATGAAATTGAAGCAATCTCTTCGACCGGCCGAGACTCAGTCCATTTTGGCTTGCTATCAAGATTGTAGTATAGAGCACAGAAAACACAGTTGACCGACGAGCGAATGTCCTGAAAATACATAAAAGATAAATCGATAAAAGTAGTCAGAAAAATTGGACGAAAACTCTATTATTTATTATTTATATCTGCATAAATTCTAGTAAAATCAGTAATCAGAAAAACAATAAAATAAAATAATAAAATAATATATATATTTCCATAAGCAGAGATTTAATATATAATTAGAGCAAAAATATAAAAATATAAAAATATTCTCAATTATGTATATTGAAAATGTTGCCATCTAAACGATAAATTCGGAATACCCTCAGCGTGAGTGGAAGCAGGAAAAGGAAGGCAAGGCAAGAAAAAAATAGCTGGTGCGAACAGGCAAAGGGTGAAACAATGATAACAGCAAATGCGATAGAAAAAGCTGCAGAAAATCGAGCAAAAAACAAGAAGCTGAAAAAATAATACAAAATGGCAGAAAAGAGAAGAGAAGAGAAGCGAAGAGAAAAGAAGAAACATGCAAAGAGGTTTATAACTTCTCGTAAGACGGCTTAAACGATTTGCGAGTTTATGAAAAGCCAAACACACTTTACACACGTGTGTGGGTGCGCAAAGAGATTGCAAGACAAATGGAAAATTGCTTTTTGATGTAGTCGAACTGGCAAACTGGAAAACTGGCAAACTTGGAAACTGGCAAGCTGACTGGCCGTGTGTGCTTGTCGAAGTCGTCATTGATTAGATGTCAGATGGCAAGAGTCAGATGGCCACAGTCAGCACTTGAAGCCATCTGCGTGACTTTAAAGGGCTCGCTGCTTGCTGCTTGCTGCAGGTGCAGCCAGGCGACATCGTCTGCATTCGCGAATCGCAGAATATATTTTAATCCGTGCATTTTATGCAGCCCAATGCCCATAAAAAGCAGAGCGTTGACGATGTTGTGGCTTGGCCCGAAGTGCGGTTGGATGAGGCCGCTGTTTGTCTGTCGCGACGTATCAATATTGTTTTACGGCCCCGCTTCCTGCCGTGTATGCAAATTGCTGCCACGTAGCAGCACAAGCAGGCGCAGGTCCTTCAGCTTGGCTGGGGCTGCCGGCGCCCTGACAACTGGCGGCTTGGTGGGCTTCACCTCTGACAGTTTGACTGCCGGCTAACGGGGCTGCCGACTGCCAGTTCCCTGCCGCTTATGGCACTCTCATGCACGCTGCATCAATTTGAATAATAAATCTCATAAAGCTTGTCCTCTCGCTCATTTCCAGATGCCGCCCAGGCGACGCTGCGCAATGTCAATCTGCTCGTCGAGCCGCCGGCGGTGCGACGCGGCCAGTCGGTGGCCCTGCGCTGCGAGTATCAGCTGGATGGTGCACCGCTCTATTCGATTAAGTTTTATCGCGGCCAGTTGGAGTTTTATCGCTTCACGCCCGGCGAATATCCCCACACGAAGGTCTTTCAGTATCCCGGCATCAAAGTGGACGTATGTTGGACACACCTCCACCCTCAACCATCGCCCATCCCCCATCCCCCATCCTCATCCGCACTTTCGCTCGTTCCCACTTGGCCAATCCAATTAAACACTGATATTATTGCAGGAAAGCAGCTCCAACGCCACCCTGGTGCTCATACGGAACGTCAGCTTCGGCCTCTCTGGCAACTTCAGCTGCGAGGTGACTGCCGATGCACCGCTCTACTCGACGGCCACCGCCTATGCCCAAATGCAAGTTGTAGGTGAGTACCATCCATACGAAACGATAACGACCCACCAGCCCCACCATTCCCGTGTTATGCCTCAACCACAACAGCGCACTCAACCAGCCACAGCCTCGTCATATTCAAGCGCCTGACCTTCTTCTTCTTCAGCAAGCATCAGCAATTAAAGAGACCTAGGCATGTGCTCTCCATCGAGCATATTCGAGTCTCTTATATTGAGCTCATCTCACGTTGCCTTACATAGCTGATTGATAATCAGTTGAGCTTGAGCTTGTTGGAGAGTGAAGGTCGAGTGCTGATAAATATTGCTGGATACAGTCGACTTTCGATATTGCGAACCTCGAGGGACTCTTTAAATATTACGAATTATCGAACAAAAAAAATAAAATAAAATAAATTTCGAATTATTAGGGGATTTTATTGACATGCTGATATTTGACATATTCGTAATGTTCAACTTAATATTTTTTTGAAGAGAACTCATTTATACGGGCTTAATCGGTATTTGCTGATATTTTACTTATTCGTAATGTAGGTTCAAATAAACGAATTTTTGAAAAGAAATCATTTATACGGGTTTGGTTTTAATCACATTGCTTTTTTCAGACTCTGTTATATTTTTTTTAACTTTCATCAGTTCTGTTTTGTAGACAAAAGCTTTGTAAGTTATTCCATGAGGCTCTTGTTTCCAATTCTCTCTTCTATATGGATATATCTCTTTCAACGTGAACACAACAAATATATATGTGTACCTAATTTCATTTAGTGTGTGTATCTGCAGCAAAATATCTTAGCTTGTTATCAGAGCATAGTTCAGACGAAAGTACCAACAAGTACATACATATATTCTCCCCAATTCCCGCCTCTAGCTTTAACCAATATACTCTTTTCATTTTCTTAAATGATCATATCCAGCACATCTAAGGCCCATAACTCATTATCAGCTGTGTTTGAGAAAAATATGGCAAAGGAAAGGGCCAACATATATAAAGAGAAAAAAAAATGATTCATTATGTTTTCTGTTAACTTCATTTCTGGAGCAGTAGCTTGATTTATTTTTAGTACATCAAATATCCCAAATTAAAAGGGAAACACACAACCACACATTAACCGATTTTCTTCTCTGAATCTGCTGCAGAATTCCCGGAAAAACGACCTCAGCTCTTTACGGAACAGACGCGCTACGAGCCCGGCGATGTCTTGCGCGCCAATTGCAGCACGTTGCCATCGAGACCCCGCGCCGAGCTACGCTTCACACTCAACCACATGCCGGTAAGTGCAATTTTATGAGGGACCCGGGAGTTGTTCTATGTATGACAACGGAGCCGCACAACTCACTGTCCCCAGCTCCGTCTCGCCGCGCCTCTCCGCATAGGCTTGCAGCGGCATATTGTGATGAGTTATTTGTATGATAAAACAGAAGGGCGGGGTGGGGGTGGGAGGCTAATTAAACGGCGTTGGCTTCGCAAATGGGAACGTAAATCCTTTATAATTAGAAAAGCCACTTGCTGAGCCCTAAACTCATTTCCAGCACATGTGATAGGCTGCAGCGGGGGCCGTGGAGCGGGGGATTGTGTTTAATCTCAAGCGATATGCGCCCTGGAATTTGTCGTTTATTTATGGATATGAAAGCCTTACTTAATTAAAATTTTTGGCTCAGAGCTAAATAAGAAGAGTCCCATACACGCACACACACATACACATTGTGACTTACGGGACTAAGTCAATAAACGTAGAAAAGGGTTACGCGCTTTGATTTGATTGTGCGATTTCGCCTCTGTCATTTATCATTACGGAAGAAAGCAAATGAGAGTGGAAAGTGGAAAATGGCAAATGGCAAATGGCAAATGGCAAATAGAAATGGAATATGGAAAATGGTAAACAGAAGCGAAAGCAAACAAGTCACTTGGGTCACAGAGGCCAAGTCATATGCATGCCTACGCCCGGAGAGGACATCATTAGTCATTTGGCGGCATTTTCATGTTTGCATCAATTTTGCGACTGGGCGCTAATCAGTTGCATAAATCAACAATGAAATGGAAATGGAAATGTAAATGTAAATGGATATGGAAACTGGCTCAGGTCGCACCCTCCAGCCAGATGCAGGGCGGTGCCGTTGCCTTTTAAAAAGCGAATGCTTTATATATTTCTGTATCCCAATTTGACCGCAGGACTGGCTAACCTTTTTCTTTGTCGCATTGCTGTTATTAATCATAGCCACGACATAAAATAAATTACGTTCAACTTCTGCACAGAAATTGCCCGGACAGAGTCCGACAAATCGGATGAGCCGGACGCTGCCTTTAAATGAATTTACGAGACAACACTTTTCAGCTGACACGCCCACACGGAGAGCGTACGCGGCGAGCATTCGATTGTCGTCTATCCCACTGTCCCACTGTCCCACTGTCCCATTGCTCTGCCAACTGCCTGCAAAAGAAAACTTATTAAACGCTTCATAAATTTTTATATTATGTCTACCCACATCATCAGACATAACGTGCACTGGCAATGGGAGTGGGAGTGGCACTGGCATCCTTCCCGATCTGTGTGTCTTATCCTGCCGTTTTGTATCTGTCGCTCGCTGTTGTCTACTTTTCGGGACTCACACACACACACACACACACACACACGTACACAGAGCACACATACGCGCTCCCATGCAGGCCGTTGAGCATTTTATCTAGATGTCGCTTGCTTCCTTCCACTTTCAGTCAACCAACTAATGACAAAAACCGAGACAAAAGTGCGCTGCTTTAGTGTGCACATGTGTGTGTGTGTGTGTGTGTGTGTGTGCGTGTGTCCGTCTGTCTGACTCGGCGTGCCATATAAAATTTTATGTCTGTGGTGTTTATGTTGGCGCAGACAGCCAACAACAACACGAACCACACGAAATTCCATTCATTCTGCTGGCATTGGCCAGGCAATTGCCGCCGAATGGAGATGCGTCTCAGATATTGAATTATGATCTGGCTGCTGGCTGGCTGCTTTAAATGGCAGCCCTAGACGTTCGTTAGTGTAATCCATCCATACTAGCGTGGCACAAATAACTAATGACAGCTTAAAGCCACCTGCAAACAGGCAAATACAATATATTGTATATAATATCGCAAAAGCAGCTTCGGCTTTAAGGAGCTTTATGGGATAGAATATACATATATAATTGCAATACGATTTGCCGTTTGTTTCTCTTTTCTTCCACTTTCTTTCCCTGTCTTATCTCTAATTCGTATTCAAAGCGAAACGAGAGCCACATGTTGACCCAGGCGAAGGCAGCCATCCACCCATCCGCCCATCCACCCATCCAGCCGGCTGCCGGCTTAGCGACTAACATAATTTGTTAAAAAGTTTTTGTCATATTAATGGAAAAGTAGCTGAAAATGAAATTTTTTGGTGAATCATGGGAATTAGTTGGGATTAGAGCTGTCGAGACTTTCGGGGAGTTTGCCGACCGAGACAAGTGGCCGTTCGACAGTGGGATTTGTGCGCCAATCGATTATTTGATAAATTATTTACTTCAGATGCCGCCCAGTGGAACTAGTGTAAATGCCATAAGCACATAATTAAAGCTGAGCAACAGCTTTAAGTGTCTGTGATTAATGAATCGAGAGCACATGCTGCCGAATGGAAAACAGTTCGCCGCTATTCAAGACCTTTGCCTTGAAGAACTCCTCCACACTATATCTACGTATATCTAGGAAGACCGTACTCCATTCTCCATTCTCGCACAATTAGCATAAGCATTTCGGCTGCAAATGAACGTGTTGTGTGGCCCCGGCCAATATTAATAGGCAGCCATCATAATTGTGCCACGCAAACACAAAACACACTCACACACACATATATACAGTTTCTGGGAGCAAAAAGTGAATTTGGCTTGAAAACAATTCAAGTGCAAAATGTTGACGCAAGCAAATGCCAAACATTTATTTAATTGGCCAACCGAACGTATTGGGGGGCTTGGGGCTCGCCAGATATCTCTGGGGCCCCTGGCTGGGGGTGCCGATGCCATAAAGGTAAATCACAAGAAATATGAGGGTATTTACACTTTTGGGTCGCTGCCTCAGCCACATGCTTAATTAAAGCGCTTGCCGTCTTAAGAGTTTCTCGTAAATTACGCGGCATTAAATTCCCCAAGCTGTGCGAGCGAGACAGCAGAGAGCTGAGAGAGTGAGAGAGAGAGAGGCAAAGAAAAGCGAGTTAACTAAAAATGGCTTTTTATGTCGCTGCGCCTTTGCCAGCATGAAAATAAAAATAAAATTCAAATATAAAGTTAAGCCAAAAAACGTACAAGCAGAAAAATAAAATGTCTGTGCTGGTGTGTGTGTGTGTGTGTGTGTGTGTGCCGTAAAAAGGGTTAAAAGCGCACAGCAGCAAACAAAAACAACAAACATCGACAACAACAACAACAACATCGACAACGACATCGACAACGACACGCACAACAATAAAGCGATTTTGCTTTTTAATGTTGTGGGTGTGCGAGAGTTTGCCTGAGAGCAGCGGGCCACGCCCAAAGCAACTATGCTATTCAGATGTTCCTCTAAGTGAGATACCAAATACCTGCTCGAACCCGCTAAAGTCCTCTGCGTGCTGTCCACACACACACACAGCTAAAAGTTTTCCCATTTGACTGTAGTTTGCCGCGCACAGGGTATGGCGTAGTCGATCAGCTGTGTGTGTGCTGCGCGGCGACCCTAATGCGGGGCGGGCACGTTGCCTTCAATGTCGTACACCTTTTCAGGGCACTAAACAGCGCCAAATACATGCATAAGTAAATGGCGCTCAAATGAGTTTGTGAGTGGAAACGAAATGCGCATTTATTGTATTTAAATTGCCAGCGGCTCGCTGGGGTGGGGGGAGGTGGGCGAGGATTGTGGGCCCCTTGGACTGTCGGGCAGGACATGCAGCAAACGGAAATGGCAACACAACCATTTGGAAAATGGCGCCTGCACTTCCTGCTGCTAACAACAATGGGCATTTGCAACTAAAAACCGGGCACAATACAGTTAACGGGATTTTCTTTTCGCCCGGTGCGTAAAGATGCGCCAAACGGAAATGATGTGCCCCAGTCGCGCGGCCAGAGCATCTCTCGCAAATGAAACGGAAAGCTAAGCTAAGGGCTGAAATGAATATGCACACGCCCATGCACATGGCCGAGCAGGAGAAGGCTGAGCTACGGCTTTTTGGGGAACACTGGGGCTTAGGCACTGCTGTTGCTGTCACGAAGGAAATGAAATTTTTAAATGCACACAGTGCGAGTGGCAGCCCGACAGACAGACGGGCGGACGGGCGGACAGACGTACGAATAGTCATATGGTAAATGTTGCCTCGGTTGCCCTTGCTGCTGGCTGCTGCTACTGCTGCCTTTACCATTGCCGTTGCCGTTGCCGTTGCCGTTGCAGTGGCTCAGTAACTCAAAGACTAAGTGTAAACAGTTTGCATTGCTGTTGCGTTAACAACCAACGGGCAGCAGCAACAACAAGCAAACAAACAACCTTGAACGGCAGACACTCAAACAAACTGTCGGACATCTGCAAAGGCGAAAAGAGCGAACAGGGCGTATGAGTGATGCTGCTGTTTCTGTTGCTGTTGCTGCTGCTGTTGCTGTTGGTGCTGGTGTTGATTTTGATGCTGCCACTGTTGCTGTTGTAACATTGAAAACTGTTTTTAAAAGCCAACAAACAGAGGCAGAAACGGCAACAAAAACAAAAATATGGCATGCCATGTCCGTTCATTCTCAGCATCCGCTTCCTTCCAGCGCAAGTTGTCCCATTGCCGACGTCTACCCATTGCCCATTGCCCATTGCCCGTTGCCCGTTGCCCGTTGCCCATTGGTAGCAGCTTTTGTTGCCACTGGTATCGCACTTGCTCCGCCGTCGCAGTGCACAGTCAGCACACTCTCTGTGCCCCACTCGACGCCGCAAGTGCAGCATGCTTATAATAACCCCCGCTGACGACAAATTGCCATTCATATTCGTGCGATGTACTCGCATGGGGCTGCCCACATATCGGAGAGTAACTTTTTTGCAGCACTCGGCAAATATATTTTTAGTTTGCCAAGCGGAAGCGGAAAGCAAAATCAGTTTCAGCCGCACACCCACACACACACACACACACACACACACACTTACATTCACGAAGCTAGCTGTAGAGCTATGAATAATTTAAAACATACTTCGAGTCTTATGTATTTGATATGCATATGGTAGTTAGTTATTTCGTTAGCTCGGCACTCAACGAGCAGCTGCTGATGGACTCGCAATTAACTCATCACTGACTCAATGCACACACTCTCTCTCTCTCTGTCTCCCTCTCTCTCTCTCGTCGATAGGTGGCCACAGAGGAAACACAATACATTCGCACGATTGATAACCTAATAGCATCCAGGCTGAGCCTTCGACTGCAATTGCAGTCGGTGCACTTTGTGGCCGCCGCGAATGCCAATGGCAAGGCTCAGGGGCGAGCTCGCAATGCGCACGTGACAAATGCTTTGGGGCCCGGACTTCCTCCCACTGGCGGAGGCCTGATGCTGCGCTGCACGGCTCAAATTGGTGATTTATATCAGGAGTACACGGAAATTGAATTGGGTACGCCGCAAAAGGATCCGGTGCCGGCAAGAGGTAAGCCACAACCACAACAAACACAACATGCAACTGAAACGAAAACCAAGACTTAAACCTAAGCCGAAACTGAAACCGAAACCGAAACTGAAAATGAAACTAAAACACCTTTCACATTTGTTTTGCAAACGCATTCAATTTCCTATTGCAGTTACTCTCTCATCCGGCTCGGGTCTGCAGAATTTCTTGGAAACCTATTTCTACACATCGGCAGCCGGCAGAGGCTGGCAGGGCTACAGCTACAGCAGCCTCTTCGTGTGCTGCCTAATCCCCATAATCCCCATGTTTGGGATGATAACAAGCGGCAGTTAAATGCAAAATTGATTACATTTTAGCAACAATTACTGAGTAGAGCACGGCTTGAACATGCAATGTGTATAGCATAGATAATGGCTTCGATGTGTAGCCAATCGTTTTAAGCTTAGCCTCTCCCCATCCCATCCCCCCCCGCAACTCACGCAGAAAATTAAAACCAAAAAGCAAAAAATAAAAGCCCCATTCGTAATACTTTATAAATTACACATTCAGATGAAATAATACAGTTTTGTAAATATTTGTTTTATGATGTAAGCCAACTGCACGTGCATTAGCACCGCCGCAAATATATATTCACGCAAAGAGACGAATGGACGTGTAGAGGAGCAAACACGGCTAATTGTTAATTAATGGATTATTTAATGATGCATTAAATATTGCATAAATTATAATTTCGATTGCATTTAACTCCATTAAAAAAGGAAAACAGCTGCAATAGCACTTTCAATATCAACTTTATATTATAAGTATATACTATATCGATAAAAACACACACACACACACTCTCACACACAATTTAAATATTGTACAAATGAGATATTGCATTTGAAATAAAACAGCATAGATATTCGATAAAGCATGTGCAAGTTCATTAAATATTGGGGATTTTCCTAGAATTATTTGCTGCAGTAAATACCTATTGAAAAAAAACAAATAAAATAAATTATTTGATGTATATGCGTGGTATCAATCAACTTATCTCTTGTCTCACTATATAACACTGGTAAGTTTTATTATGCATTTTATTTATGATATATGTATGTATTTTGCTAAAGGAAATTATCGAGGACAGTTTTTTAATTTCTTTGGATTAAGAGTGCTTCAATTTTTATATTTATTATTCCATGGATTTTCAATGCTTACTTAAGTTTTATTTTTAATAATATACTCAGTATCTTTTTTTCTTTCATCACACTTTGACGAGTTACCAAATTTGTCTTTGTCTTTAGGAGAAAAAATAGACTTTATTAATTTAAAAATATTTTTAAAACACCATTGAACTTCGATTTTATATCTAGCACAAATTAAAAAAAAAAAAAATGAAAATTAATAATCAGTTTTTTTTTTTTTTTTAATATGATACAATAAGAATTGCGAGCCTAATGAATAGGTATATTTCTTTTGATATGTTATATGGTTTCTTTTTCATTTTCTGTCTATATCTCTCTCTCTCACTGTCTCACTCTCCCTCCCCTAGTCTCACTCGCTCACTCTCACTCCCTCGCTCTGTTGCTCTATCTCTCATTCTATTCCTCGGGCTCACTCCTTCTCCTCGCTACCTCGTCTTTAACTCTACATCCAACTTTCTACCCCTCTACCCACCATTCCTTCCTACCCATCTCTCCACTCACTCACTCACTCAAATTCCAATTAAACAACATTTTAATTGCCAAATCTGAGCGTATTGTGCAACCGCATTGAGAATCCATTTTTTCTGCTCTGGCTCTATTCTTGGCAATGGACTCATCATTTGGCCGTATATCAGGCACGCTCCGCTTTTTGGAGTGCAGAGATATTCGATTTAATGCTGTTGCATAAATCATTTTCTTCGTTTCAATTGCTTAAGCATATTTCAAATTGCGATATATATTTGCTTAAGGGCGTGGCCAGTGCCAAAGCAGAGAAGAAAACGAACCGAACGCACTTCGTGGCCAGCCAGCCAGCCCTCAGCCCGTTAGAGCACACAGAGGCAGAAAATGCATTTGCCATTTACCATTTACCATTCACCATTTGCCATTTGCCATTTGCCAGGGCGGCTACTTGGCCGCGGGCCAGTCGAAAGTAATGAAAAAACTGCGTTTGCCAAAAAGCAAATATCCACTACGGACACCACGGACTGCACGGACACCACGGCGAAGCCAAGGCGAAAGACTGAATCTTGCCCACTTATGCAAGCAGCCGAGCGCGCGGCAAATAAAAACCAAACAGCGAGGCAGCTACAAGGCGGCACCGCAAAACGGAAACGGAAATCGGAAGCTGCAACTGTGCAACGCAATCGTCCAAAGCAGCGAGCAGCGGGCAGCGAGGAGCAGCAACAACAAATATAGGCGGCACCCGGACACAAGGACAACATCAGCCGAACCCGGGGACGGCGATAAAAGTGTTGCAATTTATGGGCAGGCTGGCCGGCGCCCAGGCTCCGCTCGCAGCACCTCACAGGGCCCCAGCACTGCAACAGAGGCGCAGACCCAGGCACAGGCCTAGGCACAGGCACAGGCACAGGCAGCTAAAGTTTCTGGCTAATTGATTTTGTGATTTTATCTTTTAATGACTTTTTCGCAAAGTGCAGCGCTTAAATGCCCCAGCCAAACACACACATAGACACTCACTCACACACATATTGTATATATAGTCTCTGTGTATATAGTAAATACATTTGATTTTAATTGCACATTAGTGCAAACGCCCGCAAATTGTAGAGCCAAGCGGTTCGACGGGAGCGTACGAATCTGGCCGGAATGATAAAAATGTTCAGCGGCAACATTTTCATCTCTAGCCACAATTTTAAATGCTACTACAATTTTATTTAACGAACATTTTTATTAACTGCGCCTAAGAGTATGCTTCACTTTTATACCACTGCAGAGCAAACCGCAAAAAACGCGCACAAAACGCGTGCGAAACGCGTGCAAAACGCGCACGCTATTTTATTTTATATTAATGCTATTTTTTCATCAAAAGCTGAAAATAATTATGAAAAGCATTAAAAATGTGCTTTTATATATTTGATATTCAATATGGGAGCAGTTTTAGTTAATCAAAAATTAATTAATTAACTGAAGCCTAGTCGATGCGCATAAGCTAAACAGCTGCAAGCTGAAGACATAAAAGCGCCACAGCAATACACAATTAAATTACTCTAGCCTAGGCAGAAATCAAGCTAAAGCTAGCAAAATTAATTGCTATAATCACTGCATGCCACAGCTTCACTCGCACTCACTCTGCCTCCCTCTCTCTCTCTCTCTCTCTCTCTCTCTCACTCTGTTTCTCTATTATCAACTAGTCAGAATGAAGCTCTCCGGCCGGGCTCTTAAAAAAGGAAATGAAAATGTGTGCAGCCACATTTGATGACCGATGAAACTTGGGGCCATGTCATGAGCATTTAAGTTTCGACTTTTAATGCCGTCTAGCTTCGACTATATCAGTTCGAAGTTGTTCCCCCCGTGCAAAGTTTTTGTGCCATCCGAGCTGCGAGCACAATTGCTTCGTTAGCGCTTAAAACGCATTTATTTCTGGTCGTCTGAACAATTGGCGAGCCCACGCACAATTTATATTGCATGCCATGAATATTTTATGTTATCAAACACTTTAACTTTCGTTCTAGTAGAAAAACCTCTCTATATTAATATACACACATACATAATGTCATTTGCTGATTTTGGCAAATGAAATTTTTGCACGAAATTTACATATATTGGATATTATTGTTCGGGATAGCTACGTGCAATCTGCTGACAAATCGTCATTAACATCGCGGCTAGGTAAGTTTGTTCCACTGTCTGTCAATGTACAAACATAAATATATTATACAGATATAAATGGGTGTATGAGTGTGTGGTTGGGTGGGTCTGGGTGGTGCGCTTGTGCGCGGCAACAATGGCGGTTCGTTAGTGCAACAACCGGCAAATAGCAATCAAAATGAAATAAACATATTTATGCATCAAATTTTATTTTAATATCATAATGCGGGCTTTTTTTTCTTTTTTTTCGAGTTTTTTTACTGAAGCCGCGCGGTAAACTCAATCAATTTATGGATCATTGCAATATAACTGTATACTTTGTATTAAAAACGGCATAAAATAATATAAATGAGCAGCCATCGAGGGCGAAGCGAAATTTTAATAATACACTCGTAATTCATAAGCCCATTTTAGCAAATGAATTTCACTACCAAAAATTCCAGCTCTACCTAATTATCTAACCAAATTAAACTCTCTTTTTATTAAATATTGATATCTAACGATAGCCGCAACAACACAATTACAAAGCGCAGCGCTGCATTATTATTAAACACTATAAATACACTCACACACACACACACACACACACACACAGCAATGTAGTTCAATAGGGCCATTCAGATATTAAACACTGAAATATTTTGGTGTAATAAACTCAATTTACGCTTTCATATAATTTGATATCATTTGCATATATATTTGCAGTCGTAATTGCATTTAATTTCATTTTATGCAGATGCCCAATAATAACAAATATTGTAATAAATTAGGAAACGCAATTTGTTCATTTCATTAAATGCAATATATACAAAGAGCAAAACAGACAGCAAACCAACGACAACCCTCTCCCCCTCATCGGTCTTGAATGGCTCTATGAGTTGAGTTGAGATATGGATGTGATCGAAGAGCATTGAGCAGAATTTTTTCTTACAAATGAGACTTTCTTAATGTTTTTTTTTTATAAGCTGGACAATATTGTAAGAGCTTACACAATATAATTAGTGAGAATAGCTCGGCCTTAGCTATTCGCTGCTTTATCCTTAACTCTCTGCTCGCAAAATCTATCATAACCTCTCGCTTTGGCTCCGAGCAAAGAACTTCGGTTCTTCTCGTTTTTAATTCCTATTGTGTGCCTTGAGTTTAACTATTCGTGTGACGCTCTTTGAACAAACATCGCCTAGAGAGAGCTTAAAGAAACATCGGCTGTCCATTGAGGGTCCGTGGATGAGCAAATACTTAAAAAAAACTCAATGCATATGGTCTTCACGTTCAAATAAACATGCATACACAGAATTCTGGAATTAAAGTGTTAGTTTTAGTAGGCACAGCAATAAATATCAATGCACAAACGATCGGCGAAAAGCCGACCGAAATAAAATACTTCCCATCGCACGCGGATGATCTCGTTAAAGAATCAAGGGAATCGTTTGCTCTCTGTGTTTCCGCTCACCATTTGTGAACTCTGTTAGGGAGCAATGTGGCTTGATCAAGTATTTGCTCATCTGCTCCGCTGTTGTCTCCCTGACTGGTGACTGGTGCTTAGATCTATCCGTCTGTACTCCTTTCGAGCATACCACGATGCCCTGGTCGCTGGTGGTCACTCTCTGCAATATCTGCAATATCTGGGCAATATCTATGTTGCTATCTCAAACGTTTCACCACACTTGGGAGCCGTAGGTCCAGATTGGATTTAGAGCACAGACTAGTTTAAATAGCTTCCTGCACGAACAACTCTCGTTCGATTAAACTCGCTAGGAATACCCATACTGTTGACTGCGGTTTTTAGTCTACGTCTTATATGAAAAGCTTCAGGTTGCGACTCCTGTTGCAATCTCCCTTTTGAGCAATTCTCTGATTGAAGGATCTTCAATCCAAACGAAAACACCGAAATCTGTTTCATAATGATTTCTTGCACCTTCACAGAAATCCAGAAAATCATCCAGCACATTTTGATAATGCTAATTTTAAAACTTGCTCAGATTGATGTCAACACTTCGCAAAAAGTAAATTTATGTTGAGTGCCCGTCATAATGAAGACACCTGATGAGATATTTATGTGTGCTGACCTTAAGTTTTAATTAGCAGTGGAAAGAGCTCTCAGAGAGCGGGAGAGTTGCAGTCACGTTGATTTATCGCACGGCAGCCTCTTTAGCCGGAATACCTAATTTTGAGACAAATGCCCACGCCCAAAAACACATACGGCACGGTAGAGGACAAAAGCTCATTACGCATACGCCATGTGACGGCGAGGCAAACAATGCAAGCGACAATGACAATGATGATGGCGGCTGCAGCAGCAGAGCAGAAGCAGCAGGAGAAGCAGAAGCAGCAGGAGGAGCAGCCACATCATAAACGTTTGAACCGCATTTGCACACATGAATTAAGCATTCCACGAAAGTAACAGTAGCTGCAGTGCTTCGCGGCACATTCCAAGGACCTTCAGCCGCAGGCACCATACCAAAACACGTTCAGCTGGCAAACACACACACACACACACACTTTTGCACTCTGGGCACGTCATGACCTGGTCATGTTTGTTAAGCGCGTTGGCGGGAATGGGAAATGGAAACAACTAACCTATGACTGCAGGTTCCGCAGTGGTGGTTACTCCCCGCCCTCCTCTCTCTCTCTCTCTCTCTCACACTCTTTGTCTTTGGCTGCGTCGGATGTGCAGCGGCTTAATGCCACTGCAATTTATTATGGGTAGGAGGAGCAGGAGCAGGAGGAAAGCAGAGCAGTCCGAGTAGCCAGCGGCAATTCGGTGGAGGAACGATTTCAAGTCAACCCTAAATCAATTGTATTGTTAAGAGTTTTAAATTAAATTTCCAATTGTCAATGTTATTTTATTTGGTCGCTTTTCCGTTGCCTATAAATTTGAAGTCTGGCCAGCAGCAGCAGCAGCTGGGCTTGCAAAAAATTCGCAGGCACACAGGAGTCGCTTCCTGCTGGTTAGCTGCACTAAATTCAGCCGCAAGGACATGGTCTAAGGCCAACAGCGACAACAACAGCAACAACAACAACATCAACAAGAACAACAACTTTATTTCCGCCACTTGTGTGGGTCCGGCGCACTCTATTGTCCTGCTCCTTTGGATGCGAGTATATAGTTATATATTTCTGTAGTTCTTAGCGTATTTTTACACCGTAATTGTTTTTATTTACCTTTCAGCTTGCCCCATAAAAAAGACACATACATACATATATACATACACATATACGAAATATTTTTTTGATCTTCTGCCCTGAATTCTTTTTCATATTATTTTTAACAACATGAAAACATTAGTGTACTTTGCACACTTTACGTGCTTTATCTTTCCCATGCTTCTGCTTTATGGTTTTTTCTCTTTAATTCTATTTACGCATTTTATTCGATTAGAATCTCTGTAGCCGAGGGCTATTGTGACCAAACCAAACCGAAATTGCGTAATAGAGCAAAGTCAAATTGAATTTGCTAAGAATGTGTAAAGCCAAATGTGCTGTGGGAAGTGCTGCAGCTCCGAGCCGACAGTCTAAAATGCCCCAAGGCCAAACTCGTTCAAGTCGAGTCCTTAACATAATTACATTTGAGTTAATAAATTTGAAACAAAGCATTTCAGGACAGTCAATCAGCACAAGGACAAAGCTCATGTTAGATGTTGCAGAAGAGAGAGAGAGAAGAAGAAGAAAAATAAGTGAAACTTATGACAAGTATTTTTGTAAATAGACAGGGTTTAAGGAAACCAGAGCAATGTATAAATATACATGTGGATAAAGGACTCTATATACATATGTGTAAAGAGAACAAGTTTGGGGCTCTCGTCAAACGTCTAGGCAACATCATTCATGCGAAAACCTTTGCATACCTTTTACAAATTATCTCAGCATTCATGTTGGCAACAAATTTGTATATTCCAAGGAAAGTGTCAAACATTATGTAAATGAGATATTCCGCAAGTCGTCCGACAAGCACACACACACACACACGCACACGCACGCAGACGCACGCCTACTGTGGCTGTTAAGCCTTAGCCGAGCACTTGAGCAAATTAACAAAATTTCAATCACACTTCATTAGCAAAGGCATTTCAATGGAGCCCATTCCATTTTGGATAAATGTGCTGCTGCGACATCTACTTGGCATTGTATGCCATGAATTTCTGCACAGATCTCAGGCAACAGCAGCTCCAGCCCCAGAAGGGGCTCAATCATCGACCGCAAAGCTAATGGAATGCTGCTCGTGCGAGCTGCAGATGACAACAGCCTTCCAATGCTGAATACCATTGCGTAGAGTGCCTATCCAGGGCGAGGCTTGTAATAGCCGAAGGTAGCACAGCAGTCGCATTGATAGAACTCCAATTGTGATTAGCATGAAAATTGATTTTCATATATGCGTGGCGATAAATATAATATTATTTACTTAAATACAGCTAGGCAATGATTGAAGAGCAAATATTGATAGTGAATAATAAATTAATTGAGTAAGTCAAACTTAAGAAAATATATAATAGGTTCCAGAGAACATATATATTAAAAGAGAATACATGTTGATTTAATATATATTAATAAATAAATAAAAATAATTTCTAATTTGTTGAAAAATAATATATATATATAATAAGAGTAAATATATATTATATATATAATAAGAATTGTTAGGAATGACCCAACAATTTGAGCAAAGTAATGAAATAAAAAATAATAATTTAAAGATTTTCTGTGCTCATTTTAGGATCGGAGCATATTTTATTGAGCTTAGCTTTTTTATTATTATTAAATTGAAAATAAACAATTTGTAAGCAGCAAAAAAAAAAAATAAATAAAAATAAATACTTTTTTATATATATTATTTAAATATTAAATATAGTCAATAAAAGAATCGAACTACTTATTAAATACTAAATAAATAAATACTAAATATATATATATAGCTTCTAAATATATATAGCTTCTATCTGAAATCATAGTTGAGATAAAAAAAAATGCAATAAATTTTATTTAATAAAAAAAATATATTATACAATAAATTTTATTTAATCAATATAAAACTTGTGTTATCTAGAAACCTAATAAGAATTTACTTGGGATTGCAACTTGATTAAAAATAAAAAATAATAATAGTAGCAAAAAAATTAACATACACACACAAAGTACACATTGCTGATAAAGTCAGATATTATTATCCAATTCTATCCTTTTTTCGCAGCTCTCTAGAACTAAGCGCTGATATGGTAAGCAAATCGCTTATGCAATAGAAAAATATCTTAAAATGACCAATTTATAAAAAAATGTTTTTTCTATGTTTTCTGTTTGTTTTCTATCTGCATTTCATCTTCAAAACATGCTCCCTGGCTGAATCGTACGAGTATCTGAATATGCAAAACACTCGTAAATTGCAATAGCTCGCTGCTGGCCCATGGGGCCATGTAAACAAAAATGATTTTTAGCTTTTTGCAGTGGCTTTTAATTACTTTAGCTGCGCAGAGGTTTCACAAATATTTTAGCAACGCTTCAAAAATATTGCCAGCCACAAAATTTTATTATTAATAGTACAAGAACTGGAACAAGGGCCAACAAAAAATTGAAAAAAAAAAGAAGAGTATGCGGATTGCATAAATTGAGCTTTGAACGGAAGGTATATGCAAATAGTAGAGGCTTTTCCAAATATGACGAGTGCCGAGGGCCGAGGGCCGAGACGAGAGCCGGCCGGGAAGGCGGATGTGTGCATCACGACTTCACATATTGCCCAGGGCGCCACTAAAATATTATTTTATAAAATTTGCTTAAGGATGCAGCGGCAACAGCAGGAGGAGTAGCAGGAGCAGGAGCATCAGTAACGGCAACAGCCAAAAGTTTGCTTATCCTTGAAAGTTTATTTTACGCCGGAAATAAACCAAATTGCGCTCGTCGAGCGCTGAGCGCCGAGCGCCGAGCTCCGAGAGTGCCGCATGGGGATCTCATGTGTTGCATGCGAGTGCGAACAGTAAGTGCTTGTGAGTGTTTATGAATGCGAGGGCAGACAGCGAGCACAGGGCAAAGCTCTTTTCAGCTGTAACTTAAGAGATTTGCCCACGAATTTATGGCGCATGCAGATTTTTCTTAAATTGTGCCATCGGCCGGACGGACGGACGCTGGTGCTCGGATGACGTTAGCCTTGACTGGGCAGCCACTTCACAGTTGGCCGTCGTCCGTTGGCTTGGCCAGCTAAAGTAAATACAAAATGTTGTAATTTAGCTACATATTTGCACACCAATTATTTTCCTAGCAGCAGTGGAGCAGAATCAACAGCAGCAACAGCAACAACAACAATAAAATGCCCAAAAACAATAGTAAAATTGTTGGCCAGGGAGACAGCTCTGGGAGCCATGACGATGATGGCCATTACGAAAACATTTAATTGTTGTTTTTGCCAAATGAATGGCAAACGGCCCGCAGCGGCAAAAGCATACGACACAAATTGCGGTGTGCTCATTACGACAATAGGACTACGGCATGCCCTGCCCTGCCCTGCTCTGCCGTGCCTGGACCCGGCCAAGTCAATTCCGTGCGGCCCATTAGAAGCCAGTGGTAGAGCCAGGCAGGGCGTTGTGCATTCGCCTTCTTTCATGCTCGACTGCACATCTTTGTTGCAGCGCAGCCTCGGCCCGCTTGACAAAGCAGCTCAGTCAGTGGCCGGCCGAGCGGACAACCTGCGGCTGTGAGCAAAGTGGGCCACTCCATTGCGTGCGCTGGCTCTGTATTTTTTTACACTAATTAAAATAAACCAAGTGGCAGCGGGGCTCAACAAGCTGCTCAGTGCGCACAGTGCGCACAGCGCGCTCCTGCGTAGGCATCAGGAAAGTCTCAACTAAGCTCTGACTGTCTGTGTGTGTGTGTGTGTGTGTGTGTGGGCAAATAGCACAAGGTTGCGTGCATTTGGCCGACGGCAACCAAATTGAAATTGAGCAGCGGTCGCTGCGGTTAGGCAGATGGACAACTGAAGCGTAGTTAGCCTGCGCACTTTAGTTTACCGGCAGCGGTTTGCGTTTTGGTTTCATTTGCTCAGCTCGGCGCTGGCAAAGGGTAACAATGACACGATTCGCCGTGGCTCTGCACTCCAAATATTACGTATACGCCCCGGGCAACGGGCGGGCTGGAAACTATCTCGCCGCTGCAGCTAAACTACACTGGCCAACACAACAGTCCACTCTCATTTCAATTTGGCGTTGCAGGCATCCAAAAACATTTTGCATAATCGTTTTAATAACAAGTTTGTAATTGCTTATTCATGTACTGCCAGCGAGATCGAAAACTCTCCGAATGGGAGGAGCTTGGTTGGGTCTGCGAGTCCTTAAAGTGTGTCGAAACAACAGCTCGACCCAGCAGCACTCGGTAAACCCCACAGTTATGGAACAAACTTTTGCTTTTTAAATGTTTCTTTATTAGTTGCTGTAATTGTTTTCGAGTTGTTGTTGTTGTTTTTGCTGTTTTTTGGATAGGGGCGCTTGCCTGAAAGTAGGAAATGTCCTGCCAGTGGACAAGGCGCCGTTCGCCGCAGGAATATAATTTTTACTTTTTTTTTTCTCTCAATTTTGTTTTTGCTTTGTCTTCATCAAAGAAATCGAGACTTCAGGCTTGAGTCGTGAGCCAAGCACTGAAACTTTTCACAAACTACCAACAGCGACAACTACCAACAAAAGTTGGTAAAGAAACGGCTACGAAAATTCGTTGTTGTTTTTGCTTGTAAATACAGCGGAAATGCTTCAATTTTACGTAGCCCGCTGCGGAAACTACACAGATATCTAGATATATATATATAATAAGTTTGTATATATATTTATATTTAGATGTTCATGTATTTGCTGCAGTAACCACCAAAAATTGCAACTGCAATTTGCGCCTTTGTTTTGCCGCCTGGCCAGAAGTTTGCCATGAACAACTTTTAGCCCAAAAACCAAACAAAGCCAGCCCAGCGAGCAATGGCAACGACGAGTGGCAAAAACCAACTCGGATTTACGTATAAAAATGTATTCATTTATATAAGTAGAAATGCCTGGCTCTCTCTGTGTGTGTGTGTGCGTGTGAAAGAAAATGTTGAATCTAAAACTAAATTAAAGGAATGCCTTTGGCGACAAAATATTTGGTTGGAAAACACAGGCAAACAGCTCGAATGAATTCTGCTGAGAGTTGTTTGAATTCTGCAACGGATTAGTAACTCAAATGTTTTGTTTGTTGTGCGAAATTGTTGCGTGTTTGTGTAGAATATTTGCAATCAGCATTAGCATGTTTATCGAAGCAAGAAATGCAATTTGTGACCACACACACACACCCACGCAGTTGGCCAAGTTAGTTTTGGCAGAAACTTTATTAATTCAAAGTAAATGCCAAGCAACTTTGCACTTTGCCCGGTGCGTAATGTTGCACATCGAATGCCTGGAAGTTAGCAACGAGCTGTATTTATGCCCGAGCAAATGTGTAAATCAAGGATAGATAGCCGATGCCAAGTTGATAGCCTACGGCAGGGCCTGCCATCGATGTATTGCACGTGAACCATGTCGCCGACATGTGTAGGTAAAGTGAAGCACGAATCGACGAGGCTGTCGTGGTGCCACCGGCGACAGCAATGTCAACAGCAACAGCCACAGTAAAGGCAACAGCAACAGCAACAACAGTCACACCAACAACAACAGCAACTTATTAGATTAATGACGCTGGTAATGGATTAGTGAGCATCGCAGCCGTCAGTGGACTTTGTCATTGGCGCCACAGCGTCTACGGCCAACAACTAAACATCAGTTCGTAATTAGTGACATAGTGGACGTTGGCTGTCCAGGCGCGGCCTGCAACGAGGTCTGTCAACAGCAGCCGGCGGCAATAACTGCAGCCAGCGAGCTTCGTATTAAGTTTGCACGTGAAATGTGCATTTAATGAAGCACTTAAAGTATCCACACACTCAACTGCCATAAATAAGACTAACAAGTCAATGCCGTCAACTGTTTACAATCCGCTGGCCAGGCTCCATGCTCGCATTCCATAAGTATGCGCACATACACTCACTTATTGTTTCAATAATAACTTTGCACGCACGCCGCTTGCATTTCAATGGCGAGGCGCGACGCCTGGAGAAACTTGAACAGTTTCATGTAAAATGACGACGGCGACTTTACTTGGGTGTGTGTGTATGTGTGTGTGTTCTCCGCTCTGCTTGAGGCTGCTGTAGAGTCCAATTTGAATGAGCGCCAAAGAAATTTTAGCAGCACTGAACTTAACTGTGGAACAGAACATTTCAATGCCCTTTACAAGAAGAAATGATATAATTATATATTTTATATATTCTATATATTCAATTAATACTGTGTAAAATTATATATTAAGCAGCTAATGTTCTGCCCGCTGGTTTAGAAAATATCAGTTAGATCGTACACTTACCCCTCTACTTTAAAAATGGACAAAAGATATTATTGTCTCATATCAAAAAAAAAAAAAAAAATACCCAAGCTGGCTAAAAATCTCCAGAAGCACGACACATAACAGCCTAATTATAGCCTAATTATATTGACAGAACATATATTATTCACTGTCTTTATTTTGAATAGAAGACTCTTGAGCATAATCAATTTGTTGTCGATCTGCTATGAGCTCGATTACGAACTCTAGTCGTCGACTTTTGTTGTCTTTCTCTCTCGCTAACTGTGGGAACGCTCAGACCTCTATTGACTGAGTTGAGGCTCAGTTTATATACGATTTACTTTTCCAAACAGTTGATTATAATAAGAGTATTCTGGATTCTAGATTTTTTTATTTATTCTTTATATATATATTTCTATTACTTGTTTTTGTTTCTTATTTATTTTTATTTCTGAATTTATTTTTGCGAATTATGTATTTATTTATTTATTTTTTTATTATTTAAAATTTTTTTTACAAGTCAACTAAAAAAATTTGGAATTCTTTTGGATATAAAGAATTAAATATAAAATAAATGTATGAGTACATAAAATCATATCAGGTATTTCCTTTTTTCACAAAGTTCAGTAAATCTCGAAGACTGTTTATTTATTTTTATTTATTTATAATTTTATTTATTTTATTTATTTGTTTACTTTGTTTATCTATTTTTTTATTTCTATATTATTATTTATTTATTTATAAATTTTTTGTTTTATATATATTTTTGTATTTAAGTATTGGAAAAATATTTGATATATTTTTATTTATTTGTTTATTTTGTTTATCTATTTTTTGATTTCTATATTATTTTTTTTTTTATTTATATAAATTTTAGTTATATATATATTTTTGTATTTAAGAATTTTGAATATATTTTATATATTTTTATTTATTTATTTATTTTATTATTATTCTTTTATTTATTATTATTTTATTTATTTGTTTATTTTATTTTTCTATTCTTTATTTCTATATTATTCTTTATTTATTTATATAATTTTTATCTTTTTTTATAATTTAGTATTTAAGACTTTTGAATGTATTTAAAAAATATATAAAATAAAAAAAAAATATGCACACTAGATATATTGTATATTGTGTACGTATTATGTACTACAATCCAACGATGCCAAGTATAAGAAAGAAAATTTTCTCAAACAAGTTTCCTCGAGCCGAAGAAGCATGTACTCTTTTCCTCGTCTTCAGCTAGAGTATCAAGGCATTTGCATGTCAGCTTTTGCTCTAATTCTTGCGGACGAGCTGGGAATACGCGACGAGTCCATCAAGACAAGACACCGTTTGAATCGTGTCTCTCAACGTTTAGACAGCATTTATGCGCAGAGCGGAGTTAATTTTGGTTGTTAACCAATTGAGAGCACAGCTCCAAGTGAATAATCGGCCCACGCCTCGGCTCCGTCAGCTGTCAAGTGCGGGACACGGCGACACATTAGTAACTTCATTTGATTCACACCTTCGTCAAGGTAATAACTGTGACCGTGTTTGTGGCACGGCGGCAGGTTGAAACGTTTGCCGCTTGCATTACGCTGCAGCTCCGCAGTGCAGGGCCATCACTCTGGGCCGACGTCACTCTGTCTGCTCTGACAGTTAGAAACAGACGCTTAGTCAGGCAGGAACACGTGCCAGAGCCTGCCAAATGCTGCTCTAAGCCCCGTTCGTGTGTGGGTCTTGGCCCGGTCGGCGTATCGTTCTGATAGCCCAATTGAAATGCAGCGCACGTAGCTGATGTTTTTTTTTTTTTTCTGTACCCCTCCTCCTCCCCGCTCTGTTCCCTTTTTGTTTTCTTGCTCTTCTCTCGTTCTGTATTTGTTTAAATCGGCGCTAGTTTTTTGTTGCTCCTGCTGTCATATTTTAATGCCAACTGCTGTGAATCGCTGCCGGCCAGTGGCGCATTTTAAATGTCATGTTGTCAATCGCCTCGCCTGTCCGCCTCCTGTCAGCTTATGTGCGGTCGCTAGCCAGGCATAAATTACCCACATCTGACGCCCCACCATCCACATTAAGTGTGTGCAGCAGCGACACAGCAGCGACATCGAGTTATTTGTAGCAGGATGTCCATAAGTTGCATTCAACCTTGAAATCGAAACTGAAAACTGAAAACACAGTCAGCGCACTTGTCGCAACAAGTGCGAGCTGCCAAGCCAAATCTGATCAAAATGTACTATAAATTTTAGTCCGTTGGCAATTAAAATACATTTTAGTATTATAAATAATACATTTTTAGCATTAATTATAATTTATTATATGAGTTGAATGAATTCCGCTTCATTTGACTTCTTTATATTAAATTACAAAAATACATTTAATATTTTTTACAATATTTGTTGTACTTTTTCTACGATAAGTTTTTTTGATAGGTACTGCATATTAAAACAAAAATATTTAAAAAAGAGATATTTGTTAATTTTTTACTATACTAATTACGTAATTTATTTCATTTTAATTTCAATTCAATATAAAAAAGTTGAGCGATTGGCTAGCCGGTGGGATTATTTTTTAGATATTTACTTATAGTTAGGCAGAATGTACATCAATGTGCTCTTACCTGCACCGAAGGAATGCAGCTTAGCCAGGCTAATAAAAAACGTAAAATATATATAAATACTCTAGTTTTTGACTAATACGATTATTTGTAATGAAATCATTTATTTATTATTTATTTATAGTTATCAAGATTTATTTCTAAATCACAATTTTTGTTAAGCCAGAGCGACAAAGGACTTCAGGCAATGAAATAATGGCAAATGTTCAATGAAAAAAATTGCAATTTGGGTTATCTTCTAACTCGTGGACTACGGCAGAGCAATACGGAATGAGCGAACATCTCCCGATGGAACATATAAAAAGAAATAGTGATCTATGCTTAAACTACTCTGGAGAATCATGGCAGAAATAATTTTCATACATGACTTTAAACTTAAAAGCGTCTCATTAAATCAACTCCAATTCTTCTAATTAAACCACAAATCTTTCAATGCCACCCAGATCTTTTCTCTTAAAAAAACGAACTAAAACCAAAAATTGATTCCAGAAGGCAACTCAAAAACGAAGTATATTAAATCCTTTGAATCTGAAATACTAATACCTTACCTTTTGCTAATGTACTAAATACATTTATTGAACAAAGTCCAAGGCTTTATCTAAAGCACATTTTAAATTATGTCAGCAACTAACACAGAAGTAAATTTATTAATGCAGTAATTTATTTATAAATTAATTTTCTGTTTTATGTGCTTAAATGCTTTACTATCACTACATAATTTGCTTTGCAACTGCACATAAGATTAGTGCGTTAGTTAATACACATTTAAGTTAAGTTAATCTATATTAAAGCCTTAATTGAAATTTCAGGCACTGCACACAATTATATTTTACTTTAGACTTAAATAAATCTCGCTGATAGAAATATTAAAAATATATATTTTATTTATTATTTTTATTTCCATTGAGAGCTTCACTCAGATATTTAAGGTAATATTTCATTAGAGTAATTAAGTTTATGATGTCGTTAAATCGGATTAACAAAGCCCTCAAGCTGAGTCAGAATCTTTACGATTTCTCGGCCTTGGCCAATAGCCCAATTTGAATGCAAGATTGTCGAAATTCGAAATTCATTTCCGAGTGTGTGATGAATGTGCTTCATATGCAAATGATCACACAGAGTTCAGTCAACTCTTTGGCCGTGTGTCAATACGTTTATACGTTTCTTGGGTGCCATTTGGGTTAATGTGGATTTTGTTTAATTTCACAGTTTAATCATAGAAATTTGACGTGCGAAAAGAAAACGTTTAGTGTTTTAGGAATAACCCGAAATTCACATTTTGGCTATCCTCCCATATTTATCTAACCCAAATCTCACGCACCCAACGCAGAACTGCATGAGAACTTTGCGAAAAGCTCAAGAAACCTAAAATGATGCCAAATGTAACACACGTTCCGCAAATTATCATAAGCGAAACACAAATTGCACATAAAACTTGTCGTATTGCCCGACTCATTTGCCCATTAAAAGAATGGCAGCAGAATCATATAAAAAACATTCATTCAAAATCTCGAAAATAAATTGCACGAATTTCAGCACCCAGAAGACAACGCATTAATGTCGCGCCCATAAATGGAGCGAAAGGAAAGAGCCAAAAAACAAATATATACATATTTTATATATATGTATGTGTATACATCTGTAAAAGACCAAAAAGTAAAACAACTGCAGAACTACTTAAATTTAAATGAAATCACGTTTCAGATTTGCCGACGACATTCTGGACTTTCTCTTTTCAAAAACGTGTAAATAACATTTTTATTGTATGTATTTATAACATTTATTCAAACTTTCAGCCAGAGACGGACAGGCGGACAGACGTAGCCCGGCCAAACAGCAGGTGTGACACTTGATTCGGTTTCAGTTTCGGTTTCAGTTTGGGATTCGGGTTTCGTAGCGCGTTTTACTGACCCACATCTGGCGTGATACGGCATCAGAATGCAGTGGGCGAGTGCCAAGGCTCCTGGCAACAACTCTCACCCACGTCTGCCGTGGTGCTGCGGTGCTGTGGTGCTGCGGTGCTGCGGTGCGCCAGCGGAGCTTGTCACATCAAGCATTGTACATTCTACATTAACAGAGCAAAAGAAACTGTGCAAATATTTTTATGTGCACATAAAACAATGGACACACGGACAGGTCCATCAGTCCGGCAGCCCACAGCCAGACACGGACAGCCGTAGTCCGGTCTTGAAGCGGAACAAAAGAATTGGGCTGCCAGTTGGTAGGCTATGAAATTGTCAGCGAATGTGAAATTTTAAATAAAATGATGAATTTATGTGAGCACTCGACGTGCGTGAGACGTGCGAGAATTTCACAAGCAGCTGCCCGTGAGAAGAGGGCTCGCAGGTGCGGGGCGTGCCATAATGTTCTGTGGCGCTCTGTCAAAAAAAACCCGAATATATATATTTATATATAGAGAGATGTTGAATGCTTGCATCTCTTAGATATTTGTGCGCGCTCCTCTCGCCGCTCAAGTGTTAACTGCAAAATTATGCAAATAACGCCCAGTTATCATAAAAGCGACAACAAAAACGAAAACAAACACTTGACAAACAAATATCGGGGCGGATACGCAGCGCAGCGCAGCGCAAACAAACAAATTTTCGAGAATGAATGGGAATTGCGGTTCACTGTTATCTTAGCCCCATTTGCGTGCGGCGAGGCTCGAGTGCATATAGATACAGTTATTGGGGCATGGCTGGGCACTGAAAACTTAAAGACATAAGACGAATAAATGCAAATACTGGCTAAATATATCGCTGCCCTCAGCTGAACTTAAGTCCTGCGCCAAGTCTCGGCTAGTTGCCATGCAAATCGGATTGCCATCGTCCCGACCCCTTCCCTCGCCTCCGCTTCCGCTGCTGCTGCTGCTTGTGTTGTCTGTATTCTCTGCTGGTGGCTACGACGGCTGCCAACGGATTACACAACTTTGGGATTGTCAATATGGCTTAAGCAGCTGTCGCATTGTTGCCACTGCCACTGCCTCTGCTGCTGCTGCTAACGAGCTGCTTGCGTAGCCGCAGCGCCAAGAATAACAAAGCTCGGCAACTGTTACGATGGCGGCAACGGCGGCAGCTCAAGCTGACTGCAAATCGATTGGGATTCCGCAGTGGGTGGCGCTGACAGCAATTAGATTTGGTCGAGATTTAATTATGCGTGCACATTTCAATTAGCAGTGCAACGGCTGCTCCTGCTCCTCCTGCTACCGCTACTTAGGCTGCCTAGCAATTAGTAGATCTTTCATTTTAGCTCAATCGTCAATTAGATACTCGAGCTCATGCACCAAAAGCCAGCATAAATCAACTCAAATTGCTGTGATTCTTAATATCAGGCATATGGAAATGCTATGCATGCGCCCCAAGCTCCTGCTGCTCCTCCAGCTACGACTTTGACAATCCCTGTCATTTGCATACTAACAACTAGAGCAACAACAACCATATCGACACTCCAACAAGGTTTAGCTAGTCGACGACGTCGACGTGAACGCTTTTGAGATTTATTAGCGCATTTGACTTGATTTAGCTTGTTTATGTTTTTGCAGAGCAAAACTTATGGCTGAGCATTATGGCCACAAAGCGGACAGCGTAGCTGGACACTAGCGTGCAGGTGCACACGCACACACACTCACGTGCCTAGGTGTTGCTCAGGATATACACGCAACAGCAGCGCCTCATCTATAGCTTTGGCTTTGGCTTTGGCCAGCTGATGTGCATCATAAATTATTTTGATGTGCGTTTTAGTTGATGCTGTTGTTGAAAAATCTGATTGGACGCAGCAGATGATAGTCGCCGTCTGTGGGGCTGCAGGTGTTAAATGTCTTGGCCAAAGTGCTCCACATAAATCTGACTGCTTGTGTGTGTGTGTGTGTGCAATAGATGTGACTTTAAACTGACAATAGCTCATTTAAATGGTCGACATTTGTTTTTGGGCGCTGCTCCTTTAATTTGATTTGAATTAATGCGCACTCAGTCAAAGGTTATACGCCTCAGCAATAACAATGGCCATTCCGCAGTCCCCCATTATCTGCCCCTCTCTGTATCTTGGCTGATGCCGGGCAAAATTCACGTCTGTCGCAGACACAACAAACTAATTCCTGCCGCCCTGGACAATCCATTAGGGTCACTTTATGTTTTAGTTGCTTCATGTTCTTGTTGCCGTTGTTGCTGCAAATGTTTGTGTCTTGTAAATGGCACCATTTCAGGCACAAAAAACTCGACCGAATGCAGCGTCATTCATCACAACAACAACAACAACAACAACAACATCAACAAAACAACTTCCCGGCGCTGAAGTGAGCAACTGTAACTGGGACTCCCGGAGGACACTTAGCTCTGCACTTAAACGTCGAGCAACGAACCCAAACAAAAAGCCACAAATGCACATCACACACACACACACACATACACGCACATATCCAACGGTATTCACTCGCTGGCAGCCCTTTTGTTGTTTGTCTCTCGCTTTTTTTTGGGCACCCTTACAAATATTTTTGTTATGCATTCCAAGCGAAAACTGTTAAAAAATTAAAATGCTGCTTAACAACTTTAGCACTTGATAAACGAGTGCGAATACATATAGCACAAGGTGTGCACATTTGTAAACAAAATGCACACACACACACAGACATGTACAGACATGCCCGCATAAGCATCCCATATAATACATTTCAATTGTTTATGGGCCTTTGTCAGCGTATGCTCTCCGAGAGATTGCATTTTATTTAAGGCCAAAATGTCATCGTATATAAGTCGAAAATAACAACGCAAGCAATTAGCGTAGCACATATGCAAATTAATTGTAATAATAAGTATTGTGAATATATTAAGGCAAACATTTTGCTTAAACACGGCAAGCAGGGCAACATTTTATTGAATGACTCGACTGTTTTGACAGCATGTGAAAGTATTTCACCGAGTCAATATCCAATTAGGCAGCCGCAGGGGCTCCCAGCGAGCTGGCATACATACATACACACACATATATGACTGTATGCAGTTCAAGTGAGTGAATTCAGTCGAAAGCATCAGCAATTGAATGCTCGCTTATGCATTAAACTTGGTTAAGTATTTAATGCATCGCTGACAGCGGGAGCCAGCAAGAAGAGCGTAAGGGCTTATAGCATTTACGCTGAGATACATACATATTTACGCGTTTATGTGAGAACTGGCATATTGCAGAGAACCGATGACGACCTTATCCATAGCACGGATTTATAAAATATAAAAATTTACTATTGAATTCTGATTATCAATTGTAGAAATGTTTCCCTTTTGTAGGAATATAAATATTTTTATGAATTTCAAGGAAGGCATCTCAATAATTTCTTTTGAATTTAAAATATGTTGAAAGCTAATGGATCCACTGCTATAAACGAATTAATATCGGGTGCGAGAAGGAGTTAGTGGGACTCTGGCTATATGTGTATTTTACTGGGCTGTCCATTTGGCAACAAAGACGGGCACAATATGCACATTTAAGAGATTATAGTGATCACATTCGGAAGAGCCCAAATAAATTGATTATTGTCATTAACATAACGAGAACTGAGTTTCTATTTGATTAAAAAAAATAAATAAATAAATAAATAAATAAATAAATAAATAAATAAGTAAATACATAGGTAGATCGAATATAGGTAGAACTGTAGGGCTTTCAGATAAGTCCGTCGAATATAAGCAGCCCTATATTAAGTATTGTAAGAGTCCATTTCATATTTTTCTCTTAATATAGATCTTTACATTCATTGGATCAAAAGTGAAAGTAGTTGTAGCGAGGCTATCAGTAAGTTAGCTATCAGTGTGTGTGTATGTGTATTTCCAGTAGCTGAGATGTTAGTGCGATCAGTGTAGGTGCCGCCTCTTTCGAGCTGTGGCTGCGACTACGGGCAGAGGCTATTGGGTTGTTAACTCACGCAGATTGTGCACAAGATGCTATCGCTGCTCTTCGAGTTGTTGAAGAGTGAGTGCTCTATTACTCTATAGCTGTAGATCATCGGCTAAACACACAATCAATCTCTCACGCTGTAGCCACACGAGCAGCTGTCCCAGCCGAACGATGGTTCATTTCTTACGAAGCTAAAACGATAAGCATCGGCTTAGCTTGATCAAGATGAGATCCATAGCGAGAACCAAATTCATATGCAATGGAGTGAAAATGAAATGAATTTTCTATACACATATAAATAATATTTAATATTATATTATTTAATAAATATTTAACAAACAGAAGAAGCGAATTGACTCTCTTTGATGACAACTATAACAACTAAAGGCAATAAAACTTTGAGATTTCTTTAGTTATATTGAACATATTAAACTTAAATAAAATAATTACATAATATTATAATAATAATAATAATAGTTGAATGAATACACTTGACTATGATGGTGTTTAGTTCGTATTGATCTTTATTATTCTGAGCCTGGGTTTATA
>NW_022045865.1:494308-505582 GCF_001654015.2 Drosophila navojoa
TTTTTTTTTTTTTTTTTTTTTTTTTTTCCCTTTTTTTTTTTTTTTTTTTTTTTTTATTTGTTTTGCAAAGAATTGTTTTTAATTAAATTTGTTTTATTTCAAGCTTTCAACAAAGCAAATGAGAGCGAATAAACCTTATATGTATATTTATTTTATATTGTATATAATAATATTAGTTCTCTTGAGCTGACCCAATATTAAGACAACTCAATAAATTTCATAGCTGTTGCCTTATACAGTTTGTCTGCAAATTAAAAAACTTAAGTCTAGAACTATTTGAAAGTCTTTCTGTGTATTTTCTTGATAAATACAGGTGATAAAATCTCTACAGCTAAGGGAAATACATCAATCGCCTTACAGAGATCGCGTGAAATATACTTTTCTCAGGCAATAAATTTTTGTGTCTGTCTGTTTGGAGCGCCGTCAATCTACAATTTCGAATCGACTTGACCATTTTGGGCCAATGGTCGAAAACAAAGCCGCCAAATCGCTTTAGTTAAGTTTTTAATTGCAACGCCAGCTGGCTTTCGTGGGGCTAACCGGTTTTTACAGTTGATGCTGCTCAAGTTCAAGAGCCCAGGCGTCGTCATACGAGTACCCACACAAGTGCTGTCTTACACATGGTAAACAATCCAATGAGAAAAAACAATAAACAATAAGCCATACACAATATACAATAAGCAAAAACAATAACTGCTGCCGGTATTTCAATTGTTTGCCATAGTAACCCATTCGCCAAGCCGCCAAATTGTCGGTCAGTGGCACAAAATTTGGGCAGGGTGTGCGTACACGAAAAAAACAACAAAAACAACAAAAATCAACAGATTATAACAATAACAAGGCGAAAGAGTAATGCGACACGTCTTCGACAAGTTTATAAAAAATTCAGCATTCGTCGCGGCCGGGGCAAGTTTTTGCACTGGATTTAGTTTTAATGGTCTGTCTTGAACATCTATATATGTACATACATATACTTATACCCATATGTATATGTGTGCGAATGACTTTTTGTTGTTTCTCGCTTTTGTTTATGTTTTCGCTTCTGTTGGCTCGCAGTGGTTTGGTAATTTCTCAATAATAATTAATTTGGGGAGAACTTTCTATTGGCTGCCGTCATCGTCATCGTCGTCGTCCTCATCAGCATGCGCTTTAAGAGGCCCACGGTGAAAGTTCTGACAGCCAGTTGAAACCGAATCGAACAGTGTGACCAACGCCATGCTCAACAATTCCCATGATCTGTGTGTCTCTGTGTGTGTGTGTCAAGGCCCTGGAGCCGAGGCTCGAACTCATTGCGACCGTTAAGCTAAGTGTTTGGCTGAATATTTTTTGATATGCCTGCTTATCTGGACAGACAGGCCTCAAGTGATCCCAGGCCCAAGTCAAACACCGAAATTTACTTAACTGTATCTAGAATAAATTTTGCAATTTAATTTGTTGTGATAAGCACACACACACATACAGAGAGAGAGAGAGGGTATCTGTCATGCCACAACATGTTTTCCTGATTACACAAGTCTCAGCATTCGGCAGCAATCCCAAGAAACCCAGCAATCGTGACTCATCCAGAAGTTCTGCTTTCTTAGAAAGCTTACACACATTTGTAATATTTACTTCAGTTAATTGTTATCGCTTAAAATTGAAATGTTTATTGGCGGGCTATATGGGGTTACCATGTTGCGGTTGCTTTTCCCCCTTTTTTTTTTTTGCTTTGCTTTTAATTTAGGTTAATTTATTCATTTAAGGTGCTCCACTTCGACCGGCCTGGCTCATACGACATAAATAAAGCTTACCAGCCGACAGAGCCACAGCGACATTTCCTTTAAGTCCGTAAGCTAATTCGAGCAATTGGTATGAAAATAAAATGTGTTGACATGCTTCAATGCATATGGGATTGTCTTTAAACTAAACTGGGGAGCCAGAGCAGAAACAAAATGAAATTTGTTTCATATTTTACTAAATAAACACAGAAATGGGCTACGATTTATGATAAAATAAAATCAATTATAAATAAATTATAAATCTTTTATGAGACTTTTCTCTGTAAAGTGATCAAATCTCACTCTCATTTAAAATGTAATTTAATAACATATTTTAAAATCATTTTGAAATCGTAATTAAAAATAGGTAATTAAAATTTGTGTATACATAATGAATTCGAGTTTCTCAGTTTAATTCGAGTTGCATTGATGTAAAAATTAAAATACGATAATTGAATTTGTTTAAGTCGAATTTTAACTAACCTAAATTATAAATAGATCCTTCATATTATATCTATATAAAATGGTTAAAGTTTAATTCTGAATAATAAGATTATTTATAATTATAAATCATTCATTCATCTATTTTAAATCACTTCAATTTTTTTAACTTTTTATCAGCTTCCTTTTCCCAGCTGAAATTCTATCAAATTATTGAAGGCTCATAATATTCAATGAGCGAGTATTACGCAGTTGGTTTATTTGATTTTGCTCGTGAATGTCCAATAATTGTCGAGAATCACTGTCAAGTGCATTTAACATGCAAATTTTCCATATATTGTATTATAATAAATATTATAATATACCCGAGAGGATGAATAAAAATAAATTCCGCACAAATTGTTTTCGTTGGCCAAATTATTATTTGCCGCACAAAATAGCCGGGCTAAAATAATATTAATAAAAATAATCAAAAAAAAGTCTGTAGCCCCATGGGGCGCAGTCTCAAATTTGAAAAAGCAACAATGGCGCTAATGCAAAATCTGTGCAGAGCCACAGGCGGGCCTAATGGGGGAATGTGGGAAAACTGGAAAATGCTGTGGCGCTGACTGACGCGTGGAAATATTGAAAATGTGCGCATTATGATAATTTAATGCGTGTGATTATTGAAAATCATAATCATATTTTTATGGCTCGCATTTTTTTCTGTCTGTTTTTCAAATGTTGGCAGACAGACGTGAACTAAGCTTTGCTGACGGGGTCGATGTCGATGTGTCGATGTGTTGTTCTTGTCGCATTATTATTGTTATTACCAAGACACATTTATTTGATCAGTGCCAAAGTGCCAATAATTTGAAACAATTTATTATTTTAGCATTTGTGTAACACACACACACTCACACACACATTCACACACACACACATACGTATACAGCCCACACGCATATCTGTGTGCGAGCTGTCTTGGCTACTTACAAATGCAAATCACGTTCGCGCGTAAAGAGCCAAAACAGCAGCAGCAACAACAACAGAAGCAACAGCATTGGCCACAGCCGGCACCTGTGCCACAGACTTTGGCTTGAGCTACACAAATACAAAGATACGCACAGATAGGCCGCTGCACGCCCCCATGCCAGCCTATATAATCACAGTAATATTGAAATTTCGTGTCTCTAGGCGGGGTGTTTATGACATGGTAGACTTTGAAAATGAAATATCTGTGCTCAGCGCAGATAAAAGAGAATTCAAATATTCGGCGAATAAATAACCGGGGAAGTTCTTCGATGAACTGACGGCTCCAAATGAGAGTGCCTGTCAGAGCAGTTGGAATTAATTTCACACAGAGTCCCGACTCTCTGCTTTATTTATTTTTTTATCTCCATGTTTATGGGTAAATCGTTGTCGAGGATTTCAATTTGAAGGGACTAGCGCAAATCGTTGCACGTTCATCGGCGATAGGCCAAATTGAGTTTCCGCAAGGCTCGAGCGATTTCCAGAAGACAGCGCTCTCAGAGCTCTAGGAGCGGGGGGCTGGTTCAACGAACCCCGGCCAAATTTAGGCCTCGGCGGTTTTAACACCAAGCGCTTTATGTTCATCTAATTAAGGCACATGAATCACATGTTGCATCGCCCGAGCCGCCGACGAGCCGTACGTTACGCGAACAATAACAATAACAAAAAAAAAAAAACAATAATTTTCCGCCATAAATCAGGCCGGCCGAGAGCAAAACAAAAGCCAAAGCGAAATGAGTAACTGCGAATTGACGCAAAGTCAGGCTAAACAAACACAGCTGAGGGCAATCCCAGTCGCAGTCAAGTGGAGCTGCGCTGGTTGACCAATCAAGAAACGCAAAGACAGCGCCAAAAAAGCCAACACTGTTGACCAACAAGAAGAACTTTTTTGCCCGCTTTTGGCCAAAGAAGCAGCCGGCAGAAACCAGAAACGCTGAGAGAGAGAAAGAGAGAAAGAGACAGAGATAGAGCGAGCGAGAGCCGTAAGCGTAATTCGTAAAGACAAGCCGCGGCAGCGACGTCAGCGTCTTGAGAATACCCCTTTAGAAGCAGAGGCTCGCTTACAATTTATGCGACGTCGACGTCGCAACGTAACGCTGCCGACAGCGACGCTGGCAGCGACGCAGGGCTTTTGCTCAGAACTGTATGGAGAGCAGCGAAAATCGCGAACGTCTCAGTTGAGAAAGAGTTGCGCCGGCTGCGCAGTCGCAGCCGCTGTCGCTACAAGAACATCATTATCATCATCATCATGGGCATTATCAGTCATCATTAGCAGCGGCCGCAGCGGCCGCAGCGGCCGCAGCGGCCAAAAGAAATTCGCGCCAAGCAAGGGACACGAGGGTATATAAGAACGTCGCCCTGCCGCCATTCAGCAAACTCTCATCTCGGTCACGCGTGCGCCGTTCCAGTTGAGGTCTGGATTTGTGCGCGGTTATCCTGCGGCAGGATATGTGTAGCGCGTCTGTGCAGTGTGCGAAATAAACCAAGCCCAGAAGCAAACAGATATATACATACATACATACATATATATATATATGCTTGAAGTGTAAAGCGACTTGCGAATTTTGTGTGCAAAGTGTGAAAAGTGTTGAGAAATTGCAGATCTTAAGAGATTAATCAATTAGATTATAAATAATTCTATCGGTGAGTGAAATGAAATGATGGGCCTTTAATTAATACAAGCCAAATTTACAAAGAAGTTTACAGTTCATGTATAATATATTGCTTTCAAAGAGAGAAAATTTAATTGCTGGCAAATTTGTGCCTAATTGATTAAGTTATGCAAAAGCTTTCACAGAATTTGTGCTGCTTTAAGTGTCATCAAATTCACACACACACACACACACATACACCTATAAATAAGCACTTGCCACATTAACTGAACTGAAGTGAAATGAAAACGAGGCAGCCCTTCCACTGCCACTAAAAGGTCCAGTTGTGCGTCTAGCCTAGTGAGTCTAGCCCCTCGCAGCGGCATTTATCTCATTTTATGTCACTCTAAAGCCTTCATCAGCGCGGCCGGCGCCATAAAAAAGGACCCAGTTAGAGGGCTGCTGCGCGCTGTAAAAACCGAAAGGGCTGTAAGTCAGCACTCGCAGCTCAATCAAAACGGCCAGCGCAAGAGATATAGGGAAGGCAGAGAGGGAAAGGGAGAGGGAGAGGGAGAGGGAGGCGGGTAGGGCAGGCAAACCTCAAAGTCCAAAATGTAGCTGAGAGCCAAACAAAGCCATTAAACTACAGCGCTTTAATAGACTTTTATTGCTGAGCAGTCCAAGACACGCACAAGTTGAAGTCAATTTGGTAACAGGAAGACACAAAAAAAGAAGATGAAAAAGAAGAAGAAGAAAACAAGAAGAACGTAAAAGAAATAGAAAACTTGCAGGCATTTAAAATCGAGGGTTCGCTGCGCTGTGACCCAGAGGAATCATGGGCATCTGCATCCCTTAGTCCATCATAGTGGAAGGAACAACAATGTAATGTTTAATTGACACCATTGTTCGGGCAACACTTTTTGCTCCATTTAACAGCATGGATTGGAGCTGACAGCGAACGCAGATAACAACCGCTATGGATGCGACGATACCCGCACCACTCTCCACTCTTCACTCTCCAGTCTCTATCCCTGTCAGTGGGCAGCAGTCCATCAGTCACTTAGCCCGCGCGACATTTGGCCCTTGCGATGATTTTTAACAGGAGGCGATGCGAGCAGAGAGCGGCTGGGAATAGCTAGGAGTGCAAGGCGTGCAAGGCGTGCAAGGGGTTGTGGGGGGGGCAGTCATCATCGGCAGTGACCAGTCAACAATTCCGGGCACGTCGACGCGTCGTTCAAATTATTATTATGCGCAAATCGCAAAGGGATCTGCAGAACTCAATGTTTCAGTCTCCGAGTTTGGACTGCCACTCGACTAGACAATCAAGAAATTTAAATTTGATTCGTTGCGCAAACTGTCCTACCAAAAGCAGAGCCACTGGCTGCGGCAGCGGCAGAGGCACTCAAGTGTCAAATGTAAAAAAAGCGATATATATATATATATATATATATCTTTATATACATATATATCTGCACTTCAATTGAAGGATTTCTGCGCCGACAGCATTGTAGAAACTTTTTTTCTTAACGTTACCCTTCCTGTGCCACTTCGTCTCCGCCTCCGCCTCCGCCTCTGTCTCTCGCTCGTAGCTGTCTCTGATTCTTTTTGCAGGTTTCTTGTGCTGCGCAGCTCTGCTCTGTCCGCTGTCCACTCTCCGCTGTCCGCTGTTCGCTTTTGTCAATTTGCTTGGCATTCTGCTTTAGTTTTCAACGATTTTCATAAATTAAATTGTTTGTCGCAGGACAACATTGACAGCGCGGCACTGGAAGTTGCGCGACGGCAACAATGTTGACAGCTCGTTTGACATTCGCGCCGATTTATGCATGTCCTCGACGCTTTGTCTAGTGGCCGAGGCAACTATGTATGTGCGCGTTGGCTGCCACGCGGTAGCCACTCAGTGCCGCCCATAAATCACTCGGGAGGCGTGGCGCTGTGGGTCCTTGACGGATTTGAAATGGGCGCGTTATCCTTTTGTCGGGCTCTGCCCATCGGCAGTTTAATATGACGCAGGCGATGAGGCGTGCACAGGTGAATTCCCCCGGCCCACCTGCACACTCGAACGCTCCCCTGCCGGCTGTCTGGCTCCCAGTTGGCTCACGTTTATGAGCTTCATCTGTTTAATTTGAGTTTTGGGAGCGTCAAGAAAGCCGCCGCCGCCCCCAATTTACGCCCGCTTGAGGCATTATTAAATTAATAAACGCCAGAGTTTGGGCAAGTGAGATATTTGAGAGCAGCCCGAGCCTTTCATTAAAGTATTTACTGGATAATGTGTGTGAGTGCTTAGATTACCCATACGCCGCATGGGCCTTGACTTATTCATCGCCAAGTTCACACGCATTAATTGCCACACACACACACACACACACACAGACACTTTCTTTACTTTCCGTTATGGCAACGGCCCCTCGCTCAGAACGAGAACCCTAATTTATTAATTTAAATTCCGGACAGCAATTTAATATATTAATAGTATGGGCCTCACGCCATAAGCAAACGGAAAAAGTGAAATGATTCCTATACGATTTGGTCATTACGTATTCCGATGGCTATCAACGGGCGATGGGTCCATCGGTCCGCTGGTCCGCTGGTCCGTTGAGCTCGGACCGAAACTGCTCACTTGTCACTTGGCTGGTGTAAAAATTATGCTAATTTTATATGTCAATTATCTGCCAATAAGCACAAGCACCGCCAACCGCAGAGTGTGGGTGCTTTTTGGGCAGTGCTGGAAAGAATTTGCTTCGGTCGGAGCTCGGACCCAGGCTGCTGCTCATGTGTAAACATGATTTGTGCCAGTCAAGTGGGCAGCTCTTGTTTCTGGGTCTATTGGCGCTGGCATTTGCATATTTTCTGTTTTATGCAAATTAATTGGCTCCGGCCTGGCCCAAAGAACTTGCAGAAGGCAGCAGCAGCTGTGAGCCAATTAAAAGAAAAAGAAAAAGCTCTGCCTACAAAAATGCAACAATTTGCGGTCATTGTATTGGGAATTTCGGTGTGATATCATAGCTGCGGCTTTAATTAGCTCGGCTCAATCAATCAAGAACAAAGCCCACAGCCACTGCCACAGCCACAGACAGTACTCAGTCATAAACACATACAAACACATACATATTTGTGTCAGGCATTCACAAATTTGTATGAGAAGCTTTCTCCCCATCTCAAATTCGAGGCACTCGCTGCCAAAAATAAACATATGAATGTGCCGAAGCGGCTTATTTACAGAGTAGTTTATCTAAAGAGTGCGCAATTACGCACACTGGGGCAACAACAATCCAACGAGTCGTGCGGGGCTCTAATAGGCGAACAAACAAACGAACAACAACAATCAAATTGCTGCTGCAAATACAAATATGCAATGCACTCCGGCTGGCTGTTGGCCTTTGGCAACTTTGTTTGCAAATTATTCAATTAAACTTCAACTTGAACTCGATAGAAAAGATGGCCAGCTGACACGCGATGGTCAAGTGATGCAAGCGATTAGCTAACAAAGCTTCTTAGCTCACATCTGTATCTCATATTTGTATCGCACAGCTGTGCGCCGTCTAGCCCCACAGAGAATGGAGAAAGTCGAGCGTTGGCTTTTGGGCCACACCTCGTGAGCTCGCAACAAAATATAATGAAATAACTTCTGATCATGTAATTCTTGTGCGATTTCTCGACATACTCAGAGCGTGAATCAGCGCAATTCGTTGATGCTGTTACCGTTTTGCCGCTGCTACTTAAAGCCAAGTGCGGCTTGTGGCTAAGCAGAGGCAGCTCGGGGCACTTGTCGGTGCGAGCCACAACAACAACAACAACAACAACAGCAACAAGTCGAAGGTAGTAGCAGCTAACCAATTACCATAAAATCTACATAAAAGCTTCCGTGTAAAATTTATTTAAAACAAACTGAACAAATCCTGTACTCAGACCCCTTGAAGGGGCCCCAATAGACGGGGCCAGCCAGAGGCAAAAAGCCATAAACATGAACTGCTGCTGCTGCTGCTGTTGCTGCTGCTGCTGCTGTTGATGGCAACAACAAAGGCAGATAGCCCAACAATTGGCAACAGGTGTAGGCCAAGCCGTAAGCTTGGCCACTGGTCCGTCCCTTATCTAATAACAACGGCGACTTGACAGCACACAAGGGCGACTCTGCACGAGCTAAACACGTGTCCCGTCGTCGTCTTCTTCTTCTTCTTCGAATAGGTCTTAAGTTGTTGTTGGGAAGACATGCCTGACAATTTGGCTAACCCGAAAGGTTGGCTGCTGCTGCTCGACCCAATCTGGATTTGGGCTGTCAATGTTTGTTCGATTGTTCCGCTACGTGTTTGCTACGTGCCAGGACCTCGTCTTGTCATTGTACAAATTTGCAGTAGTAGCTCAGGCGGTTGGCCAGCCGGTTGGGGAAATCTACAAAATTGTTGCACCAAATGCGACACTGAAGAGACAACCAATTTCCCATTGATGCCAGCAATGCCCCAATGCGAGCCAGTTGAACTGAACTGAGCCGAACGTTGAGGCCGGCTTGGCTCATGTGCCGTAACGGTAACTAAAGCCATCGCCGGCAACTTATGAATGCGGCCGATAGCAACTCAGGGAGCAAATTAAGCAATTATGCAGTTGACTTGCCGTTTTAGCCATCGGCCCAGCGCTTAGCTGTCTGGGCCCATTTAAGCCGCTTTGCCAACACATTCTGGCCGGGCAGCTATGCATCTGCGTATATATGCATGCATGCATAGATGCATAGATCGCATACACATCGCACATATGTGTGGTACGTATGCCAATTTCGGGCATTGACCAAAAAGTGCAATGCCATCGACTGGGCTGGGCTGGAATATTGGCCATTGGCAGCATGTTCCACTTTGCAGGCATTGCAACGTTTGCCTTTAACAAAATTATAGCCACGCTTGGACAGGGCGCTGCCTGCCTGCCTGCCAGCCAGTGTCTGAAGGCTGATGGCAGTGCTCCTGGTCAATGAATCCGGCTTGGGAAGCGCTCGCTGCGCCAAATGGCTGAATTGTGCCAAAAACTCTCAGTGCTCAATGCATGCGATTCCTGCAACTGACGCGATATCTCGAGTTGGGAGTTGGCCTGGCAGTCAATAGTCAACTAACTGCATCAAACTGCCTGCCAAACACGAACGGTGACTCTTTTCAGTGTCTTTTTCTCTCTGTCTCTTTCTCTGTGTCTGTCTCTGTCTCTGTCTCTTTCTCCAATACGAAGGTGGACATAGAACGATATCGATATAAGGCATTACCTGCTAAACTGTTTGGCAGCATCACAGGTAGCTTGTCAGACAGTTTTGCAATTGTTTCGAAATTGTCTCTCGTGCAAATGCAATTTTCTTCAATTTCATTTGGGCGGACATTGAATGTAGTAGCCACTGTTGGCCCATAGCCGACAGAGCGCTGTGACAATGTCAGCCCATTGCCAGCGCCAGTCGACTCGACTCGACTGGGCTCGTATATATGTATGTAGCTAAAAGACTTTAATCTATTACAGAGTACGAGTGGCAGATTTGTTTTGTGAGATGTAAGCATGACATTTAAGTTATCTCCTGCAGGCCCTTCTGCTCGTTTGCATTCAGCTACTTATTCCACAGCTATCGAACAGAGACTGCCAATTGACAGGCCGGGCCAATGGGCGTTAGTTACTTGCAGCTTTGCCAATGGATGCGGCATTCAGATAAAGTTGAACTGTCCTGTCACAGTCCATTGTGCCCAACATTGGCGTCAACTGGCGTGAGTCACCGCAGCGACTAAAGGCATTGTCTTTGCCTAGATTTGGTAGCAATGTAATTTCCGGCATGACGCATATAAATAAAGGTTATGAATGCCATTGGCAACGTGTGAGCGCCATAGATTTCATACAAGGAAATTGCGAGTATTTAAAGGCAAAATGAGTTTCTATTTCTTGGCTTTCTTTCTGGGCTCCTCACGTCAATAATGAGTGAATAACCCAAATTACTGCCAAAAGCGTAATCTTATAATCAGGATTTGGTCCATTTGCCTGACAATTACCAGCTCAAAACTGGGCAAATTTATTACACAGAGCTTATGGTCAGCATAACAAATATATCAAAACCAAAAGCCGCACAAAGGGCCAAAAAGAGAGAGAAAAAAAAAAGAAAAAGGAGGAAGAGAAATCAAACAAATAGCAGAAAAACAGCAGAAAAGCGTTATGATATGACCAGCATCAGATGAACAATGACCCAATGTTGACATAATAAAACGCATATTCGAGTATGTAACTAGTGAATCAACAGCCGGAACAGCCGGAATGACCACGGCAACGACAACGGCAATGGCAACGACAGAGGCAGAGGCAGAGACAGCGGCAGCGAAAGCGACGGCAACAGCCGGAACAACAGGCCGCAGATGCCGCAAATTCCAATGCTTGCACACACACACACACACAGAAAGCTGAAAGGGTCAGAGAAAAATATTATTAAAAAACGTATATATATATATACATACATATATAAATATATATGC
>NW_022045865.1:505592-523945 GCF_001654015.2 Drosophila navojoa
ATAATAAAAAGTCGAGTAAAAAATGAAATCATATAAAAGACATCAATGCGAAACTATGGGATTTAAAAGCGCTTTAAATTGGCTAAGAATATGCAAGGGCATGGCTCATAAAATTTGCGGGTTCACAACAGAACGAATATGCCAAGAATGCCTGGGCCAGCTGTGGAGCCAAGGAGGTTAAGTAGGAGCTTGGTCAGCCGCTCGCTCGCTCGCTCAGCTTGTCCTTCAGTGAGACGAGCGTTTGAGAAGTAAGTTGAAGCTTCCACTCAATACATTCACTGTTGGCGTAATTCAAACTTAACGATGTGTAAATACTTGTTGGCTTAAAGTGCACAAGTAACAGAACAGCAGCAGGAGTGGCAGGAGTGGCAGGAGTGGCATTGGCAGTAGCTGTTGCATTGCAAGCCAAAACCACAATTATGACTACGGGCTGAAACCACAAACTCTGCCTGCTCGGCCTCTATCTAGCCACCCATGTCCATGCCCATGCCCATGCTCATGCCACGCCTCCCTCGCTCGAATTCAGCTCACAATGACTTAGGCACGGAACAGAATGATGCCCACGGCTATGATTTGGTCCTGTTGCAGCCGTAATGCCGGCAAATTGCATGCTTCTTTGGTACCCAAATGAGACACATTGTAGCCCATTGGACCATTGCTCCTGGAGTGGCCATCGACCACAGATAAACACACACACGCACACAGATGCACGCGCACATTTACTACGACAATTACCCTGCAGCAATTTACTTGAATTAACACCCTGGCCAGGCGCGCAGTCCACTTTTATAACTTCTTTTTCAGTCTATGTCCCAGGCAACAACAACAAGAACAACAAGTTGCGCTTGCGGTAGTGGTAATCTAGTATGGAGAGACTTGGTCGACTTAAAAGTGAACTGAGCTGTTGCTCCTTTAGGGAAATATATAAAAAAAGTTTCATATGGATATAGTGGGAATTTCATTTGCATTTATCTGTAGAGTCTATATGTTCTGATTCAGAAATATTTTATGTGGATAATTTTACATAATCGAGGCAGCTAAACTAAAAAATTAATACACATAAAATGTAAAAAATAAGAAAAAAAAATTTAATATAATATTTATAAAAAATAAAATTAACATATATTATTAATTAATATCTATTAATATTTTTTAACATTTTATGTTTATTCATTTTTTTTTTATAACTAATTTTTTTTATTTCATGTTCAATTATAACATATATATATTTTTTTTTAATAATTTTATATATATATATATATTATATATTGTTTTTTATTTATGCTTATTGGTGTTAATTTTGCTTTATATAGTTTTCATTCAACATTTTTTGTTTCGTTTTAATTTGTATACCCTGAACCCATTGAAAATTGGGAAGTTATTTAATTTAATTTAAATCTTTAATTTTACGAAAGTAATTATTTGCTTATTTTCTATAGTATTTTTATTTTATTCTTATTTTTTAATTATTTTTCCTTTTAATTTAATTTTTATTTATTTTCATTTATATTTTTTATTTAAAATAAAACTATGATGTTAACAGATTGATTGCCAGTATGAACATAAATTTAAGCAACAATATTATATAGCCTAAGCAAAAGCAGAATATGTATAAATAATATCAGTGATCAGTCATCAGTGATATTGTGGAACAAGATAGAGAAAGATAGATAGTGTTAATGGACCTACATACTTACGCATGTAAGTAAGCACAACACACTGCACAAAAGCAACATACCCTCTGCTATAGGGTACAAGAAAAACAAAAGGCATAAATTTATTATTGGAACAGCGACGATAACGACCACAGCGACGACCTTGAGCCGCCGCTGAGGCTACGTGCTGGCCCCGGGCCCATGTCCCAGCCGCAGTCTTGTAACTAGCTGCTTGGCTGCCTGGGCATGAGCTTCATCAGGTTGCAAGACGATAAATTAGCAAATGACTGCGTAGCCAAGGCAATTAGGTCGCTTTTTATTGTTTGACCATCTTGCGACTGTTGTTGGGGCCACGATTATAATGAGCCAAAGCTCCAGCTGCAGCTGGGGCAGGCGAAAATTGAATTAAATGCATGAGATTTAAACTCTGTGCGAGGAGCTAGCGCAATCAGATTTACTATTTATAATTCATTCGGTATATATATACATATATGGGATAATACATGCATTATAAGCTCAAGCCCATTAAAAAGCTATACAGGCTCAAGGGCGTAACGCCTTGTCCTAATCTATGCGTAAACGCCCTTTAAACTTTGGGCACGCCCCGAACATTGCGTGATTTAATGAGTTTTGCACTCAAGCTAACATATATGTATGTATATATGTTGCGTCGTCTGATTTATGCCTAATGACTAGGCCGCAGCGTGTATAAATACAAAACTAAATTGCTCGAAATAACGAAACTTTTTGGGGCAACTTTAAGCCACAGCAGTAACAGCAGAAGCGGAGCGGTCTGGGGGTGTGAGGGAATCACATCAAGTGAGCAAAACAGATTTGTCACAAAACCGCAACAGCCAGTAAATCAGCATAAAGGGCGAGTGCAAGTCAAAACATTTTAGGAATTATGACCCGCTCAAAGGACAGCCGCAAAGAGGGGGTGGCTGATGATGGTGGTGGCGGCACTTTCAACGATAATTGTCAGTGCTGGTGGCTGTGGGTGGCTAGGCAGGCCAACGAGCCTTGCCAAAAACCAGACCAAAAAGAAGCGACACACACACACACACACACTGGGAGTCTGCTCTGCAAGGAGCAGAATTTTATAAGTGCAATAATTGCTGCATGCGTGTATGTATGTGTGTGTGTATGTGGGTGTGTGTGTGTGTGGGTGCGTGTGTGCATATTGCTGCAGTATATATGCATCAGTATGTAAGTAGGCATGCACAGAAGATGCAAATCAGTCAGACGGCCGGACAATGGGCCAGACAACTGTGCAGAGGAACGGACTTGCCGCAACGCAGCCAACATAAATAAGTTGTATGGCTCAGCCGGCGCTTGCACAAGCCTGCCGGCAGCTTAACCCATGCCCCACCCCCCGACACACACACAGCCACGCTGCACCGCCGCCTCCCCTCCCCCAAGCCCTTCATCAGCACAAAACGAGGCACATCGTATTCATAACAACAACAGCAACAACAACAACAACAACAACAGCCTCCAGTTGGGCCATGCAGTAGAGGATCCGCATAAACGCTTGAGCAGAATGCGACTCGCTCGCTGCTGCATTGTGCTGTACATCAACCACGTGGGTATGTGTTGGAGCTTGGGAGCATAGCATAACAGCTTGTTGTTGTTGCTGTTGTTTTTGTTTTGCTGTTTTTTTGTTTTTTCATTTCTTCTGGTAGCTCACTTGAGTAGACAGTGTACCAGCCACTGACACTTCCGTTTTGGTATTGTTTTTGCATTTTTGGACTGAATAATAATGTATGTGCTTATGTATGTATATGCATATGTATATGTATATGTATTAGCATGCACATGCATGCATGGGAGTCGAGCCGAAACTCCTCTGGCATGCAGCATCGTACGAAAAACAACAAAGCAATTAAAAGCTTTAACTTAGACCCGGCCCATTGGATAAGTTGTAAATGCAGCATGGATTATTTATGGCTGGTCATCTTGATGCTTATTAAATAGTTGCATTTCGAATTTATTCTCTGTGCCAAGCGTAACAAAATTGCACATTTAACAATTATTTAAAGCTCTTCACACCACTCTCAATGCTCGCCCTTTGCCTGCTATTTGCATATGGAATAAGCTTTGTTTTCTCAGCCGTTGATATATTTTACGAAATTTTCTCTATGCTTAGAATTTATAACTTAAATGACATTAAAGATCAAGAGTGTATGCAGCTTAGAGCCGTAAACTAAAATGAAAAGACTCAGAATTAGAGCAAGAATTATTTTTATAAAAAAAAAATGAATAAATTCAAGAGCAAAAATACGAAGAAGACGATTTTAAATGGAAATTAGAAATTTGTAGAAATATGTTTGCCATGGTAAGACTCTTTACACGCTTTAAAAATAGGCGAGATTGAGTATTAAAGTTAAAAGGAAATGTGGAAAGAGTCTTAGTCATATTCGCTCGCCTGTATATCGAGTCTTCAAATGTCTCTGTTATTTTATCGTAAGCAAGGCAATCTTGTTTTCATTAATCAACTTTTTATAAACTGGGAATTCAATTAGCTCCTGGTTCATGGTATCTCCTAGTCGGTCACATCCATTCTTAATTGGAGAAAGTGTAGAAAATACTGAGAATGAATGAAGCAAATAACTGGGCAATGTCTAATGAAGGGGCCTAGGACAAAGCAGCTCTGCTGCAATTAACTTGCCTTCATTTCCGTCTCTACATAGAATATTTGTATTGATTGAACGTGTATATAGCATTATGAAAAATCCAATCAAATTTAGACTGAATTGCAAATACTGGAAATGAAAAGGCTTGCTTTACTGCCTTTTCCATTTAATTTCAGTCGGCAGCATAATATAAACATTTTCATTAAAGTCCATCAAGAAATGCCGAAGATATTAAAAATGTTGAAAATAAACGATAAACGTAGATGCGGCATAGTTGAAGCAGTTTATATAATAATTCAAGATTAAAATTTCTTCTGTTAGATAATATCATTGTACAGAAACAATAATAATTCATGAATAAATATCAGCCTAAGTTAAATAAAAATAATAAATCGATAAATATTTGAATTAAGTAAAGTGCATGGGGAGTCAAAGGATATTTATTTCCCTTCATATTTCGAATACTCTATATACAAGCCAAGGTTGTTTAAAAGAGAGCGTAATTATTTTACAGCTTCAATAGACAAACACTTTTACAATTTTTAATTCAAGGCCAATGGACATTGAGAAAAAAATAAAAATAAAAGTAAACTCATTACATTTCATAGCAGAAATAAATTTCTTAGAATTACATAATACAAATAGATTCTTGGATATTTCGTAAATCCAATAATTGCAGAAGAACAATTCACATGTACGACTGCGTTATGAGACGAAAGCACTTGCTTGGGATTGTCAATAGCGTTTTGAGAATCTTATTTGTGCTCCAGTGTTAAATGAGCACAACAGAGTCCGTATAGAATTCGCAGCTAGTGTGATTACCCACACTGCTCTTGCATCATGTTGAGCAGAGGCTCTATGGCTGCTTCGGTTTGCTGTAGTGCAAATGACAGGGCGTTTCAAGCATGTGAAGGATATGGAGTGCCAGTAGGGAGGGAGTGTGCTCGTCGTCAGGCTACTTATACGTTGGCAAAACGTTCTGTCATCTTGACAACACATACAAACGTTGTTTTGCCTTTGTCTTACAGCAGCAATACACGAGGCGAATAAAAGCAAAAAGCCAACAGCAACTAGCAGTGATGTATGTTGGTGAAAATGCGTTGAAAAATGTGTAAACGAAGCGATCTAAACGCTGGAGTAAATGTGCTTGAGCAATAATAGTGTGACACACACACACATGCATACATACATACATACATATTATGTACATATATCTACTGGCACAGACAATGGCAAATAGATTTGAGTGAAACTCTTATCAACTGCAGTTAACGAGCTTGTTGACATCCTCACGCATGAAATAAGTGGGTAAACTAATGTAGACATGGAGTTTTTCCAGGAAAATTCTGTTGCGAAATGCTCTAATTGAATTAAAATCAAATTGCACAAGAGCCATGCAAAAGTAAATTATTTGAGAATGCAACAATACAAATATAACTTTCAGACTAGCAAAATGTGCTCAAGTGTGTGTGGCTGTGTGTGTGAGTGTGTGTGTGTGTGTGTGCTGTTTGTGTATTTGTCAATATGAAATTTTTATGTCCAGACGGAGCATAAAATTTTTAAAGCCACTTTGATTTACTATAAAGGATAGGCCCCTCGTCCAATCTTATGAAATTGCGTATGAAATATTTATGATTGCAAAACAGAAATAAAAAAAAATAAAAATAAAAATAAAAGTATAAAGCAACAACAGCAAGGCCTCGCCTGACCCAACGCACATTTCTGACTGCCTGTCTGGCTGTCATATGCTGCTGCCCCTGCTAGCCACAGCCCCACTCACCCCCCGGTGCACAGATATTTATATACATTCATTCATACCCACATTGAGAGAGCAGTCGCATAACTGGCAACATATTTTACCCCAATCACATACTTTTGTGGCCTGGATGCCGCAAAGAGGTGTGCGATGCCAATGGAGAGGTGGGCGGGCGGGCGGGTGGGCGTTGTTGGGCAATTGGCTTCCCTAGCCGAGGCCAGTCCGATAGTTGATCTCGAGTGCAGCTAGAAAGCCAGAGAAAGAAGTTGACAACTTGCTTAATTTGGTGGCACATACATACATACAGATTTATATAAATTTGAGTAGATATACATATATTTCTTTTAAATATTTATATATAAATGCAGTAAATATTTGAAATTTTCTATCATATGTCTCCTTGGCTTTCATATTTCTTTTATGCTCTTTACTTGTCCACTTGTGCGCCTTGCCCTGGGCTCCTTACGGGATAATCTCGGCTTCTACATAGCTGTGATTATAAAAGGTTGCATACTTCGGCGCACTGGCATGCCGGCAATGCCAGAGATATGCACGTCCCATTGGCTCTATGTGTGTGCGAGTGTGTGTGTGTGTGTGTGTCGCTTAGCCAACTGTCTGGCCCAAGTGTAAGGCATTTTCGTATTTCAATTTTTCGTCTTTTTCGGCACACAGCACAGATGGCAGGCCAAAACAAGCTGGCCAAAAAGGACGACAGCATTTTTTCGATTGCATGGATATGCAATAACCGTAATTACAATGCCAACTTGGGTGTGTCTCAATGTCTCTGATTGTCTCCGAGTGCCTCTCTTTCTCACTCTCTCTCTCTCTCTCTCTCTGTGAGTGTCGATACGTCCTGCAGTTTTGTCCATCGATAAACAAAAGTTGGCCAATTAGATTTTTCAGCATCAACCAACTGGTTTCTTTGCTCATATTATCAACTCCTTGATATTTACCCCACACAGAGCTGTCAACTGATTTAATACTCCTGTGTGTAATGTTTAGGAATTTAACAAGAGCTGGCAAACTTGCAGTTAGCCATCGCACAGCTGCACTTAAAGCAATTAGTTTGCCATTTGGATGGACAATAGACTCCATGAACTTTAATTGGAACGTCTCTCAGACTTTGGCATAAAACAAGAATTTATGAATAACTTTCTTTGTATATTTATTATAATAGATGAATTTACTCGATAAAATTTCTATCTGATATTTGCATTACTTAATATGCATTTTACTAGTAATCTTTAAGGTTATTTAATATTCATCAGATTGTTTACAGCAACTACAATCGAGCGGCTCAAGTACTTTGTATTGCAATTAGTTTGAGTAGCATGTTCGATTTATCATATTAATCGTCAGTTACTTACGATTTAATTGAGAGCAACGCCACAGACAGACACCACAGCATATTTGCCAGCTGCTCTTGCGCAAATTCAATTAAAATCGTTTGCTCTGTAGCTAGAGCAAAATCGATTCTGTGATAGGTATCGGCGGCAAGCGCCCAACCTTTGAGGCAGAGGTCGAGGACGACGTCGATGCCGATGCCGATGCCGATGCCGAAACCACAGTTGAAATTCTTAACCAAGATTCCAATAACTTAATTGGAAAAACGCATCAAAGCCGATTTCAAGAGTTTGCGCCGCGCTCAGCCTTAGCCGCGAGGCACACTTAAGCTCGAGCTGGCCAAGGTCTATAACGAATTTAAAGCAACAACAATGGGAGTGGGAAACTGTCAATGCGGCCAGCTGCTGCCTAAGACAGTGAGCTCTGGCCTGCGGCAAATTTCTAAATGAAAAGATATTTTTAACGCAACCGCAGCGAGTGCTCTGGAGTGGGTGCTCTGCCTGTGTGTGCGTGTGGGTGTGTGTGTGAGTGTGTTTTGGTGTTGGCCCAAATCAAATTGCAACTGGCAAAAGAGTGAAGTCAAAATAGGCGTAAACAGATTGCCCACTTGGCTGGCCAAACTCCTCTCTTAGTTCGCAGTTCGCAGTTGGCAGTTCGCAGTTCTCGGTTTTGGCTTTCGGCTCCGTTGCGAGCTCGCCGCAACACGGAAGTCGCGTTTGTTGCCACAGAGCGCATCCTGGCTTTGGTTTAGCCGCTGCCAGCGACTGCCACTCGAATTTTGAATTACGCGCTGCTGTCAGGATGCACCCACCTCATCGCCCCTACCAGCACACCCCCCCGCGCCGCATGTTTAGCCGCATCCTGGCTGCTTTTGAAAGTTTTATGCCGCGCACTTTTGCAGCAGCACAACTTTGCAACTGTACATAAATTTCATTTCATTTTATGAGCAGTCCCAAAATCTTTGGCAGCTCATACACACCAACACACACACACACACACACACACAGTCACAATAAAATCTATGCCCAGCTAATGCAATTTTATTTCCCTCTTTGCCTTTTTTACAGCGCACTTGCAGCAGCAGTCCAGCCGCCTACTTGCCACGCCCCTGTTGCCAGGAAACTGTTTCGGTGAGTTAAGTATGAATTATGTTGTTTTAGTGCACGGGCCTGAGTTTGAAAACTTATTGAAATATGCCAGCAGAAGGCTGCCGGCCGTAGGGCGCACTGCAAACTTGTGTCCTTTTAAGCTTAATTGAAAGTTGGCGAGAGGAGCCAAAATGTTGCCCATAGCGCAGCGCAAAGTTTTTGAAAGACGCGCCTTCTTTTCGGCCGCGAGGCAGTAAATTACCAACAGCTGTTTTGCCTTCTGAGTGGCTGGCTGCACCGCCAACTGCAGCGCACACCTCTGGTGGCCAGGTCCTTGGCCAGGAAACTTTGCGGGCAACAATTCGATTGGCATTGATCGAGCTGTGGCCAAATGATATATCGCGTCTTTCTGCCCAGCCTCGTCTCGCCTCGCCTTTGCCGTTGCCGTTGCCGTTGCCGTTGCCCACCACAATATCAACAACAGACAGAATATGAACGCACAACTTTTCACGCACAACAAATTTTTGGTGGAAAACAAGCAGACAAGAGCAATAGAAGCGAACGACGAAAATCTTTTGCAGCTGCTCATAAAAATGTCAGAGAGTGCACCGCGCTCACCCACTCACCCACTCACCCACTCCACAGCTGCGGCTGCAATTTGTTATTTGATTTTTTCTATGGCCATGCAAAACTTTCGCTTTGAAATGACAGCAGCGAGAGCAGAGAGGAAGCTGCTCCGACTTTGGAGAGCACAACAAAGTGCTCCTTCTGCTGTGTTGGGGTGGGTGAGGTGGGTTGGCTGTTTGGCTGTTTGGCTGCTTGGCTGCTTGGCTGCTGGCAGCAGCACGGAAATAGCTTGAAGTTGTCAGCTGCGCAATGATGCACATTAAGTGTCAAGTGTCAGACGCTGCCAAAAAGTTGTTGACAACAACAACAACAATAACAACGGGCGACACTTGCATCAACCACAAGAAAAGTACTGACAACTGACGCCGCCTGTCAATGGGAACGAGCAATCCATTGCCTTGGAGCAAACGAGTGAACGCCCGCTATATTATTTATTTATTTTGTTTAGCTTCTCGACCATTTTTGCCAATTTTGCAACGCCTTTGTGTAAACAAATCTAGACCCAAGCAATTTCTGGTTATTTTTAGGGCAAACACAATAACAGTCTCTCCAGTGGTAGCGCGAGGCGACAAAGAGGGCAAAGTCGTCGCCACACTCAATATTATTTGCGTTTCCATTTTCGCTACCTAAACTGACGGAGCACCCCTCGCCGGTCTGGCCCGCCCACTGGCTGTTTGCACCGTCTGCTGCCTCCTGCAGCGGGCGATATCCCATGGAGTTTTCAATTCCAGCTCAAGTACGTGCCTTGCTTGATTTGCAATCCTTTGAAGTCGCATGCCAGTTGGCTGGCATACACACATATATGTACATATATATAAGTAAATATATATGTAGATGGGGTCTCGGATATGGCGAAATGGTTAGCTGGGGACATAGCACAGATATTTTGATGCATGGTTGTCAAAATTGCGATATGTCGCTGGCGTTTGTTTGCGTTGCAACTTAAGTTGCATTCTGATACTCTCAGCCGTGCTGCGTGCGCCGAGCATAAGCATAACGACTACGATTTTCCACTGCTCGACATTTTTCATGCATAATTGAAAATAAATTTATCCCCGCCTGCTCCTGCTGCTCCAACTCCTGCTGCTGCTGCTGCTGCTGCTGCTGCTGCTGCGCTTGGCAAACATTTGCTGACTCGTACGCTGCAGCTCGTTCAATTGAAAAGTTGTAAAATCAACAAGTCACTGGCAAACAGGAAAACCAGCGACAACGCGGAACTGGCAAAATACTCGGCTTGCGTGTGGAGCATGCGAGCAAACGCACCCACTGCTGGCATACGCTGGGTCATAGCCTTGCCAGGCTGGCAGCACTGCCAAAGGATTTTTTCTCCTGAATAAAATATTTAAAATGCAATATTTGAAAAACAGAGAATTATTTAAAAATCTCTCAAATACAATCTGAAATATATTAATGTGGAGAGCACAGAATTTTTTATTAAGTCTCTCATATGAAATCGTTAATATATAATTTGTAGGTATGCAGACATACTAGAAAGATATACTACTATGTAGATTGTATTTCAAGTTAAACCTGAGTTTGCCGGAAGAATACTAAGAATATTAATTTTAATTTAGGTTAAAATAATAATAAAAATCTGAAATTCCTGAACCATTCAAAATATAATAATGAAAATATTTTAATTATTTAAAGAATTATTTAAGAATTTCAAGTATTATTTTTTTTGTATTTATGTGTTTCCATTTGTACAGTTTATTCATATATTTTCACATAAAATACATGAATTATATGCATACATATTCATCAATGTTTGCTGGCACTAAGAAATTGTAACTAGGAACCCCTAGATTAAATACCCATAAATTTTTAAATATAGCAAAAATGAATCAAAGGTAAATGATTTTATAAACAAAAAATAAAAAAAAAATGCAAGTAAAAATAGAAACAATAAAAACTGAAATTAAAATTATAAAATATATATATAAATATATATAAATTTAAATAAAATTTCTGGGAACGCTGAAGGCAATTTCCACAGTTGACATACGCAAATTAAGCCAAAACATATCTACTATTATATGTAGCTTGTGTTCGGAGAAAAAAGATTAAATCACCATAAAACCATAAACTGTATAACAAATACATAATACCATAAACTGTATACAATAAATTCAGTTGAGTTTTGATTGAATTGTTATAGACTATGGTGCACAAACAAAATGGAAATTCAATTTCCTAACTGACAGAGTCGACAACACTGCAGAGCCTCTGGCTAAAAGTCACTTTTAATAACTAACAACTGCGACTGAGTTCAAACAATTGAGTTAAGCACAGACATCAAGCTCTATGAGCGAGCACTGATATCATGTGTACAAGCACTTGATCAATAGACAAGCTGGGAAAAAAAAGGAAAAGATTGAAAATGTCAGTTTTAAAGCATGCTTGTTTGACAATTGAAAACCAGCTGAAAAACTAAAATGCCAGTTAACTTTTTGTCCGCACATGGTTTTTGTTGTCCAGCGCCCGTTGGCGGCAGCATTTGCAATTTTTGTGCAAATGATGCCCACAGGAAAAACGAAACCCAGGCACATGGCTCAAAGGACCCCAAATAGTGCGCAGCGGAAAACGGCCAACATACGTTATAGCAGCGGCAGCAGCAGCAGCAGCAGCATCACGCATACGCCGTATCAATTTTAAGCTCATAATGTGCAAAAGTCAATGCACCACCACTTGCACCACCAAACAGCAACAAGAGAAAAACTCTAAAACTGTCAGCGAATAAATTACGCATATTTCAAAGGTGCAAACTAAAAGTACGCACTGTAACGGCAATGCAATAACATTCAATATATTTACACATATTTATGTACATACATACATATATCTAAGTTGAGCATGGGCCACCTGGCTATATTTACATTTCTGCCATGCATTTGTTTACTGCTGCTTTAATAATTTAAGTGCAATGTTTTATTCGATTTACTTTAATTATCTGCGTATTACAACTTATGAAACTGCCCACGTGCAGCAACAGCAACAAAATGTTGTCATTTGATATTTGCTGATCTCATTGTTGGCGTTGTTGTTGTTGTTGTTGCTGTTGTCACAATGCTGTTGTCATTTTTAAGCCAATTTCCGTTCATTTTGACGCATCTGCTGGGCACAGGCGCACACACGCGTAAATACACACACACACACACCCATACACCACATCGTTGTATATGTATTTACTCTGTTGGCCAGGCCTTTTGTTTTTCGGTTGTGTCTGTGGCCACTGTTGTTGTTGCTGTTGCTGATGTTGTTGCTGTTGTTGTTATTGTTGCATTTGTTGTGGTTATTGCAGTACCCGCGGTTAGTCCGTTCAACTGCACAGTTGTTGTCCTTTCACATTCACAGTTACAATAAGCCCTTAACACAAACACAAACACAAGCACAAGCACATGCACATGCATGCATGCGCATGTGCATGTACGTACGTGTAAACACTGTTGCACAAACTCTGTTTATTTCATGAAATTAATCTTAAAGTCTGCCAAAATATTAGCCAAATAAACCAAACTAGTTCAGCGCACATTGAGCTGATTGCAGTTGCAACAAAAATTCAATGAATTTGATAATTGTGAGGGATGAATCATTTATTTTTGGAATGTAATTAAAATAGTGATAGCGATTATCCGCTATTTGTGGGAATAATTTGAAATATGAATAGATATGCCTAGATAGATAAGATTAGGTACCCAAGTATATTACTTAATATTTAATTAAATACTATCTAACGATGCTCCGTCTTATTTACATTTATAATTTGACATTTCATATTAATGAAAAAATAAAGTAACATAAAATAAAATTAATTTAAAATAAATATTAAATGGTTTACATTTATAAATTAACATTCTATATATTCCCAAAAAAATAAATAAATAAAATATTATTAAAGATTTCTTTTATTAAATGGTTTATTTTTATAAATTTACTTTTAAAATTTTAAAAATAAAAATAAAATAAATAATTACCATTGTAAAATTACTCATTATTTAAAAAAATATAAAAATAAAATAAAATATATAAATAAATAAGTATTTATGTGGACAATTAGCAAGAGCATTCTCTCTCTATCTCTATCCTTCTCTCACTCTGTTTCTCTCTCTCTCTCTCTCTCTCTCTTTATCTCTCTCTCAATTTCTCTGTCTCATAAGTATCTCAATGACGTTCAAAAATCTGCTTTAATGTTTAGCTCTTTGGCTACACTTTGCAAATTACAAATTGCTGACCAAGTTTCATATTAATTTAATGGTATTAAATTTGCATTATTTTCATTTAGTTGCCTATGCAAATTTGTCAATTGCAACTCAGCTACAGCGCATCAGATCACAGATGACATCACACGGCAGTTCATGCAATCATTTTGATTGACGTCTCTGTCTCTGTTTTAATGCCAATTGCCAATTAAATGAAGCAATAAGTCCGTTAGCTATTCAGCCTTCAAGTCAGCCCTTCCATAGACATTAAAGCTGAAACGCTTTCATGCAAAAATAAATTATCACTCACAATTACTCCAAAGGAAATTAATAAGACTGATTGTGTCAACAGAATTGAAGACGTAATGTTTTCTAAATACATGAATCTATGCTGCAGCAGATATGCATGACATAAGGATATCCTGCAATTATTTCAAACATTCTGCAATATAGTTTAATTTATTTTTATATATTTTTTGCCTCTATATAATAATAATCCAAGCCGTATTATTAATTCATAATACGCACAGGGTATAACTGTATAAATAAATACAATTTATTCTGCACGATTGCGCTTTATAAAATGTTTACACAACTTAGATGGTGACAGACAGAGACAGAGCGACAGCAGCGCGAGTGACAGAGATGGAATGATTGGCGCCATGTTATTATTTATTGAAGCGTTATTTGCCTGCGTGAGAATAACGAAAACAAATTGTTTGGATGCACCACACACCGCACACCACACACCTACCACCACCCACCAGCCCACCTCGAGCTGCCAATTGTTGTTCCAACAGCCATGAACAATTTTGCCGGTTTCCCTTATACTTGATTTTATTTTTGGCAACAGTCAGCCATGAATACATTCAGAGTGGCAGCGGGACACGCGCGCCTGCCAGGGGAAAATCCCCTAAACAAGCTACAGCGGTTATTCTGAATACTAAAGGCATATATGCATGAGAGACAACAAAGCTTTAGATTCAAATATATATAATAAAAGAAAGTCATAAAAAAACTTTAGATTAACAGCACATTCTAATATTCTACAAAAATTGTGAACAGATCGAGACTTTACTAACTCTTTGCTGAAATTTTATATACTACTCCATTTTCATTTACTCATTATTTGATGATATTTCACTTAGTGGGAAAACCAAATTTTTATTAAGCTCGAAAATATCATGAATTTAATGAAACTGCAAATCACATAATGAAATGTTTTCGCTCTCTAGATTCTGGATTTATGCATATTTAGAAAATATATATCAAATTTTCATTTAGAGCTTTGCTAAATTTAAAAACCCTGTATTAAACAAATTTCAATTTTCGTATAAAAACATTTTTCAGAACCGAGCGGAAAACATTATTTTCAGCAAAAATTTTTATTATGAAAAAAAAAAAAAAAGATTGTGTAATATGTGAATAAATATATATGAACGGTACCTTGTTAGAAACACCCACACACACACACACACACACACACACACACACACACATATATATATATAGTTTGCATGCATGTATTCAGTTACATTCAGTTGATGCAGCAGTTCGCTGGCCATTTGTTTACTGTTCGTGGCTCGTTTACGCCTCAGGACATGGCCAGGACTGTGTGCGTTGTCAACATGTTGTGCGGATTGCATAGCCGTTGCCGGTGCAATGGGACTGCATATGGCGCTGTTTGCCAGATAGCCATTATAATAAAGCGATATTTTTCAAACGAGCCGCGAGTGCGTGTATAGAGAGAGAATGGCAGCGTGTGGGCAGGTGGGTTTGTGTTTGTGTTTGTGTGTGGGTCTGTTCAATGCGTATTGAGGGTCGTTCGACATTATGATGCGGTGACATCACGAACGATGACAGCGACAACGACATATTGGGCTGAAATTAAATTGCAAGCTTTGATAAGCGCGATGCATGCAAACGGGGGGGAAAAAACAGAAGGAAAAAAAATATACTGCGATTGGCTGACCAGTCAAGTTTTTAATGAGCTCGACTTACGTGGCCTTAATTAAAAACTGTGGGCGTGCCAGTGATGTTTGTTTACGTTAGCAACTGCCTTTTGCAGCTCGATATTAAAAGTTGGCAGCGATGGGGCCAAAGGAATTTCATTAGTGCGCCAGATGGGCGTGATCAACGTTTGCTTGTCAGAGCCACTGGGGCGCACCGAATGCGGGCCAAAATATGCATAGCAAAGGATATGGCAAAAGTTTTGTTATTATTTCATACGGTTGTTGTTGTCGCTATTCGCTGCTGTTGATATTGTTGTTATAGTTGTTGTACACATGTGTGATTTATTAGCCCATATTTGGTATAAAGTTGCCTGCTTAAAGCGCTGCCGAGACCCCAACAGCTGCCGGCAACTTATTATACGTCACATGCATACATACATACATGTGAGCGAGTGTGCGTGTGTGTGAAATTAATAATCCATAATGAGCGGAACGAGTGAATATGCTTTTGATTTACCTACTCTGGCGTAAGGCTAGCTTATACAGCAAATTGTATATGGAATGGAAATAGAAATATATTGAGGAATCTGAAATATAGAGTTGTGCATTGATATGTTTGCTCAGATCTCATTTGCTTGCTAGATTTAAACAGGGCTCCAAGATTAACAAAATCAACTAAACGTATTTTAATTATATATATATATTTATTATATATTTTTTGTAGAGCATTCTCTGAAAACTTACAATTCAAATGCCATAAGGAAATTTAGTGGCACACCAAAATTTCTATATTAAATATATATATATATATATGCGTGCACATTCAACAGCCACACAACGGCGGGCAGCTCCAACAGAGCTTTGATTACTTTTCATGTATTGCGAAAATCATTTATTCGACAGCTCTGCGTTTGGGCAGGTGAGAGGCGAGGTCGAGCTGTGAGATGAAAACGAAATAAATAAACGAGACTCGTTGCCTACTTATGAGCGCGCATTTAATATGCAACTTTTTGGTGCACGGGGGGCAATACATATTAAAATACTGCTGACAAGTGCTGCCAGAGCAGCCAGCGCACATGTTTAACAAGCCATATTGCCTTGTATTTCATTTTTATGATGGCTTTCGTCTCGGCCCCAGCCCCAGTCAGGCAACAAAAATGTTTATTTGGCGTGTTGCAGCAACACAAATAATTGTCGTGCAGCATGTGGCATGTGCGTGTGTGTGCGTGTGCGTGTGTGTGTGAGTGCGTGGCGATGTGCTGTATTTTATTTATGATTATGTGCGCTCTGTCTTTATAGCCATGACGCGCACGTCGCACACACACACACACGCACACTCTCTCACTCTCTCACAGAGATATATCACACATTGCCGCCATGTCTTCAATTGTATGCAAATATTTCGTCAGCTGCCACTTGGTTATTAATATTAGTCGCACACACATGGCTCGGGGAGCTATTGAAAGAGAGAGAAAAAAAGAAGGAAAGTAAGGCTAAACTAATTGCAATTTGTGGCAGGCTCGCAGCCAAAACGTTTCTCACTAAAAAATGATGCGCACCCCCCACTTTCCGTGGAGAGTCGATGACAAGCTCTAGCCCCAGTCGCAGTCAAACTAAAACGGCGTCAGCTGCAAACGCAGGCAGAGTCTATATAGCGCGCCATGGATGTTTGTATGGCGATGCATTGAATTCGCTGGGCTGCACTGCGTCTAGCTGGCATGGCTCATGTCTGGGGGAGCGTAAAGTCCATTAACATGAAAGACAAACAAAAAAGGCATGGAGGAACGTCGAATTTCAAACACTTCATAAACAACATGCAAACAGAAGAGCAGCCAAAAAAAAACGGAAAAATGTGAAGCCTGAATGCAAATTGAACTGCAGTTTGTGGAAAAAACCATTCGAGGTAGCATATGCATCGAATTTATTGCTTTTCAAATGTGAAATTTACAGAAAACTCTTGAAACTCTCATTAAAGAGGCGAACACTCGACTCCATTTCAATGTATTATCTAGCCGACCTCAAGACAATTTCATTTCGACTCGTTTAAGCTGTGACTTAATCAACTAAGGCATCAAGACAAATAGTTTATTGTCCTTTTGTCTCTGTCATCAATGGGGGTGGGGAGGGGGGCAACGAGGGAGGGGGGCGAGCTGCTTGTTGGGCTCGTGCAAATAGTGAGAAAATAGACAATTATTGTGTGACAAAACTGGTCACGCCGTTAAGCCAATCAACTGTATCAACAACACGCATACGCCATGTATGCCCAGCACACGCACAACTACAACAACAATACTTTTCGTATATTTAGGGCTTACAAGGAATACAAACAATATACGTTGACCAGACGGTTGTCGGGTCAAACTGTTTTGGTCTGGTTCAACTCTTTTATGTAGCACACAATGGCAGCACACACACACACACACACACACGCACACACAGCAGCAATAAACAAATATTTAATGAAGGGAAATAATTTCTAATAAGATTTTGCCTCAATTGAAAACGTATATTAAATACGAAACAATGTAAACAGCAAAAGTGCAATATATATTCGTGGCAGTGTGTGTGTGCGTGTGTGTGTGTGTGTGTGTGCATTTCTTGCTCTCGATATCTATGTAAACATTTACATATTTGCCAAAATGAAATAGAAAACAATTCGATCCACAGCTCAGATGCGAATAGGATTACAAGCTTTTTTAATTAAAACTAACAAAGTCAGAGAAATTCCCTTTTTTTATTCAATTGTTGATTGTTAATTATTTGTATACCATGTAAAATTCATATATTTCAATTTAAAATTTAAAAGCAAAAAAATAAATAAATAAACAAAGCCACAAATAAAAAGAAACAAATATTTCGAAAACTATTTTATCTAGTTAGCATTCAAATGGACATGTCCAAGAGGCAGTTGGCAAGTAAACATTTGATATACTCTGCTCGACCGACTCGAGTGCAGCCTCAAACTTAAAGCTACACACAGACAGTATGTGTGCGTGTGTGTGTGAGTGTGTGTGTTTACTTCACACCTCAAGGGTGCTGAAATATGGCAGCAAAAACAGTGCAGCCAGCGCCCACATTTACCACTCAGTCCAGCCCCCC
>NW_022045865.1:523955-542821 GCF_001654015.2 Drosophila navojoa
TTCTCTCTCTCTCTCTCTCTCTCTCTCTCTCTCTCTGTCTCTCTCTCTCTCTCTCAGCAGCGGCCAACACCTTTCGACAAACTTTCAACAAGTTTGACTACTTTTTGTCTGCAAATATAATCAACTTACATAATTGAGAGCATTTGATTGTTGTCAACAAAATCTGTCACGTCATATAACTTTGTCCTGCATGCAAGACAATTCGTGAACGTAAGCCTCGACACATACTCCAAGAATGCGAATAATAACAACGGCAACAAAGCAACATATATCCGCTACGTGCAGAGAGTTTGTGAACAACAACAACAGCAACATCTCACAAATAGAAAAATATGCCTGTTTATTATTGTGTAAATCGACACAGCAAATATTTTGTATGACCCTGACAAATCAGTTTCGCTCTATTTATATATAATACGCATCGAAAAGCTCAGCGCACGGCGACCCGAAGGAAAAGTTGGGCGTGAGGGAGCCTCGATTGATTGCGCTCAGTGGGGCGACTGAGGGACAGAAGTCGACTCAAAAAAGAAAATAGAAGCCGTACAAATTTATAGCAATTGATTTCACTGCGAATCATCATGCCATGCAAAGCACACCTACACACACACACACACTCTCGCATACTCGCACACATGAGAGCGAAAAAAAAATCATGTGCTTTTATAGCTTTCATGGCATACGGAGCTATGTGAAGGTAGACAGAACAAAGAGCGCAAATGTCGATCGATTTCGTGAGCTTCCTGTTTCGACAACGACACGGCATTTATAAAAATCATACGCACCGTTGTACCAGCAGCACACGTCAGACGAGGACAGACGCCGGACGGGGCCACAGCACACGGCTATGTCAATATATTCTTATGGACCGTCAGCAGACGCTGCCGATGCCCGCACGCCGCACGCCGCACGCATACGTAATGTCAATTTTGACAAAAAGCTGTCGCCTGCTGCTGGCTTGTTGCTATTGTGCTGTTGCCAGAGCTCCCTCTGACTCTGGTGCGGGGAGAGCGAGTGGGGGTGGCCATAAAAACAGGACACCATTTTATTTGTCCGGAGCTGTCATTAGCACGCCTAATCCACTTGGTTGCCGTGCGGCGAGCTGTGTAAGATTGCCAAACTAAACAAATCAAAGGAAGGACCCAACAGGACATGGCCATTTTGACTTCTTGTCCGCGGCATATGAGTGATTGGCCCTAATTGAAGGTGACACAGGAAATAACTCAGCATCCGGCAGTGCTTCCAATATAAATTCCGTCACATTTTAGTGCCGTGCCCGAGATAAAACTAAGCCGCAATTAATTGAATTGCGCTTGAAGTAACTCGCAACATTAAGATCCAATTTGTATGCTAGTTTATGCCAAGTAATCAGCCGAATGCAAGTCTGAGCGGCAAGCGCAGCACATAATGCAAATCGTCTTACGAAGCATTTCAAAATTCCAAATTGAAAACGCAAATTGTGTGTGGGGAAGTTGGCCATATGATGATGAAAGCGAAACACTTGAACATATCCTGGAGGCAGGAGAAAAAGACGTTCTCTCTCTTCTAGCAGGACTAATAGAGGCAAATGAAGAGGGATCGAGCGACGCAAATCATCAAAATGGCAAAGAGAGGAGAACAGGCGCTTAAAAAGGACATGAGCTATTGAGAATTTAAGAAAGTCAAAGGCAGCTCAAGTGTTTGCCATAGTTACTCGGGCGGGCAACGTCTTGAGTGTGTCTGCCGCACACACACACACACACAAACTGCTGGATGTGGTGAGAGTTTGACAGCTCAACTTCAAATGACAATTGCCTGGGCGTGGGCGTGAGCGAGAGCGTGAGTGTGGGCGTGGGCACGTCTGTGTGCAGGTGCGTGTGGGGGCGTGCGAGCAAGGTGTTCGGCATTAAATTGGCCAATTTGAAAGTGGAGCTACTCATGGCAGACAAGGCAACAAAATAGCTAAGAGTCACGCCCAGGCCGCCAGATGCCGGCGTTTGGCTTAGATGACTCGGGTCATCCCTCATCACCGGAAAAGGTATGCCAAAGAAACAGAAAGAAGAAAAAAGCACTGCTGTCAATCAGCGGCAATGAAACAAGCCAACAAACTGCCAACTAATTGGTTGAAATGCTGAACAGAAAACTCGGCGCGGCGCCAAGGCACCAAAAAAAATAACAAAAAGTTGAAAGAAAACCAAAAATTTGCGCTGCCAAAAAGTTTTACGCTTATTACACCAGGATCGCTGCGTAGCCCGTAAAATAATGAAACAGAAAACCGAAACGAGAGAAAACAAAATACATAAAATAATGGCATCATGATTCATTAGCAGAGAGCGCCAAGTGCGAGCAGGAGTCGACTCCTGCGACTGCATCGACACCGAGAGTTGCCTTGGCTAATTTAAATTCCTTTGACGGCGCCACCAAACGGCGTCTTATTAGACATAGACGGGCCTGACAGCTCTTTAAGCGCCTGAATGATTGACATCAAAAAGGTTTCTTTGTAATTCTTTCCCAACAGCCAGCAGCAGCAGTCGCAGCAGTGAGTGAATGGAAGCCAAGAAGAGATAATTAAATAAATATAAATATGAAAATCAACTCATCTCTAGTTGATACAATTAAAGCAGCTCATAATTAACACCAATTGGCGCTGATTTGGGATCTACGGCAACAAGGGGGGCCTTCGTAGAGCCCCCAGTTCTCTGTCTGCGCAGCTAAACGAAATCGATTGCAAATGACTTCAGTCGAAATTTAGCATTGAACTGTCGCACCGACTGTTCACATTTGTTATTCATTAGATCATTATTCAAAAATTAAAACCAGATGAACATTTTCGAATTTCTCTAAAGAAAATAAACACAAATATTGATTCGAATTGCGGGAAATTCTTCGAAATGTGCAATAAATAACTGACAAATAAGTGGAAAGCTGCTTAGGAGCTGATTTGCATGTTGTCTGGGCGACAACTTGGGAAAATTATTATATATTTAGATGAATGTTATATTTAAGCAGACAGGAATCTCGGGAGGAAAAGGGAAAAGGAAAAGGCCAGGCAATATTGTATATTGTATTGAAATGTTACCTTATCCCTGACAATGCCAGCCAGACCTGTGAGCTCAGCCTCGACTACCCAACAAATCTCACTAAATGCCAAGACAAAAGTAAATGAAATTGCACTAAATCTACGGGGAATTTTCTACAGAAATATTCAACCTTTGGCACAGCTCGAGTTGGGCCCGAAATTGGGTTAGCAATCGTGCCCAGCTCGCCCCGCCTTCTGGTGGCCTCTAATCTGCAAAAGGTACGAACAGGCCTAGGCCAAAGTGATAAACCGTTTCCACTGACATCGCATATAAATCTGCGACAAAGTTGCGTCTGCCCGACACACGGACAGCTCCAAATCGTGCCGGATTTGTCACTCCAAATCGTTGAAAATCTCGTGCGTTGTTTATTCGCTCTACTCCCCGTCCAAGCGTCCCACATCCAACCTTCTGCCGTGCCCGTCCCGGCCCGCCGCCTTCAAACGAGCTCTTACTTCATCCCGTTTAGTTTAGCTCGTGAATTTTTGAGAATTCCGCTCTGGCGATAGCAAAAAAAAATAGACAGCAACAAAATAAGAAGAGCTCGTCTCTGACTGAGTCGTAAATCTTCGAGTGGCTTATCTGCAGCAAAGCTATGTGCCTTTTAATTCGCTGCAGAAAAAAATATGCAAAAATCCGGGACAGAAAATAAAGAGAAACGAAACAATGAAAATCTAGCAAATGTTAATGTTTATTTAAAATTAGGCACATGTTTAGCCTGCTCAAGCTGCGATGAGCTTCTCTTAAATGCGAATATTATTTATAGAGACAAGCGAGGCTCAAAAGATGACTGTCCAAATTAGTTTAAGGAATTGCCTACGCGAGTGCAATATCAACGAATAGTGTGGGAGGGAGAGATAGAGAGAGGGAGAGTGAGAGAGAGAGAGAGAGAGAGAGAGAGAGAGGGAGAGTGAGAGAGAGAGAGTGAATACACTTGTCTTATTGAAGATGTAACTGCTTTGCTGTTTAGTTTGATAGCAACGAATATTGAGAAGAGAACGAGAATGAGAGAAAGAGCGGAAGTGAGAGCGGGAGTGAATACACTTGTCTCAGACTCTTTTCATAAAGACGTAATTGATGTGGTGCTTAGTTTGATAATATCGAACAGTGAGGGAGAGAGAGAGACAGAAATTGAGAGAGGGAGATAAATAGAGAGATAGAGAGAGGGATAGAGAGAGAGGGAGAGAGGGTAATGAATACGTAACTGTTCGTGGTATTTAGATTTTCATTACTCCTTAGCCTTCTGAATCTAGATTTGTATATAGATTCAAACCTTAAATCAAATATATCTATTGCTGCATATGTAAAAATCTTCATAGTTATTTTAGGTATTCCCAGTGTGTTAGGCGCAGCATTCGTCTCTTAACGTATCGCTAAAATTCTAAGAGTCATCGTGCATCTACCCAGGGTCGGATTAGCCCTCAACGGGACACTAAGCAACCATCAATTTCAGGGCTCCTTTTCTAATTATATATTTGATTCACTCTCTCGAATTTTATGCACTATTTGAACGCATGTTTGCACTTATTGTATGTATTGTATATTGTATGTTCATGCCTGAAAATCTGTTTAGAATTTGGTTCACCAGCGATCAAGCGAATGAAAATAAATACTAATTTCAAACTAATTGGAAATCTCTTTACCAATGTAGGTCGCTTATTATAACATACATATATACATATATACTAATGATTCCAATATATCAAATTTACACAGAGGCCACAAATAAAATATTGACGGATTTTTAATAATGATTCTCCATGAGTTGAACTCATTAAACTAAAATAATAATAATTATTATTATGTTTATATTCATATTTATAAACAGTTTTAATTAATTTATATTACAAATAGCATAAATTGATTTTTAATTCAAACCAGCAATTAAAATAGCATATATTTACATACACATATAGTTATTATATATTTCCGAAACAAAAGCCCTAGTTATATACTTACATACATATAAAGCGCTTATCAATATTTAGCGCCGCTTTTAGTGGGTCATTTATCACAGAGCCCAGGCAGCCCAGCACAAAGCGAGCGATGTGAACAAAGCAAAGTGGATGCGCTTATATGCATATCGGGGAGTTGATAAACGAGATGCCACATAAAACATTTTGGCTTATTACCAAAACGAGGCGGACTCTCTATATATACACTCATATAAATATATATATATATTTGTATATGGCCGTAGCAGTCTGGTCGTTGGTTGGAGTTATTAAAAATTTCATTTGAGCTTGTCATTGGAAAAGATGATTAGCGAAAAGCGAAAACAACAAAATATAAAGCAAACGCAGCGCAATTTGATAAATTTGATTAGATTTTGGCGCAGTAAATAATTGTATGCAAATTTATTTAAATGCATATTTACCCGCGTAATTGCTGCAAATTTACGTTTCATTTAGCCAGGCAGGACGCGAAAAAATAAATGAAAAGGACACAGGTCACAGGACCTCACGGCCAAGCAAATGACCAAATGGCGGCAATGAAAAAGCGGCAAACAGATTATAACTCCCAGCTGACATTGTGGGCTTTATTATTTGGCCATTGAAAAATGTGACGCTGCTTGGCTCAGCGGCTCGGCGACCCAAGTGGACTTTCATTTTTCAAAGTTAACCCGCAGCATGGGCGAACCTTTTTTTTTTCTCGTGTTGGATGTTCTGTGTTTGTTTAAACATCGCCGGGATTTGCTCGCCGGCTCTCCAGCTTTTTATTGTTTACCTTTTGGTCTGTTTGCTGATTGATCCCTCGGGTGGATGGGTGGGTGGGTGGTTCAGCGGTCCGTTTCGGACCGGCGTAATTAATTTTGCTTTTTGATTAGTGCATGGCAAAAAGGCGAATCATCAAATTGTCACGTAATTATATTTGTGTTAATGATGTTTCGTGCCAGCCATGAAAAGTCAATTAATATTTGGCAAAATGAACAATCTAGATTTGACATCAAAATCAACATCAGCGACGCGCCGACGTCCGAGGACTGAGGGTCGAGGGCTAGCGGGCTCTTTAATTAAAATTTGCTAGGCCGCAGTTTTATGCATGCTGTGATTTTTAATTTCCATTGAAATTGCAGTCGTCTACCGAAATCTCTAAAATTTGATTCATATTTTTTCCATCACTTGTATTTGATTTGTTATAATTGTTGCTGTTGTGTTTCTTTTCGTGCAAAAAGTCATTCAACTCGAGTCGGGCACGCGACCTTAAAGCCTCGTCAGATGCCAACTGAGTGCTCCATTAAATTATATAAGCAATAAGTGGCTATTAGCCGCTATTTAAGCCAGAAACAGGTTTTTTATTCGCCTGGCAGCGATTCCAGTTAACCGACTGAGACGAAATTGCAACAACAACTGCGAAAGTATGGAACAGCATTGAGATGAGGTGTGAAACGGCTACTGAATTCATTCAAATTAGGAACTGAAGCCAATCGAAAGGCATTCGTGTAAATGCCTATTAAGCATTCCATTTGCATTTGGTTTGGGAATTTCAGATATTTCCGATAATTATCATTGTTGCTTAGCAATTTTAGGTTGCATTCTGCACTCATGGCGCGTTTTTAATTGCAAACTTTTGTTCGTTTGACTCGAGAACTATAACTCATGCGCCAGGCTGGAGAAGTTGAGCTCACGTTACGCATACGACATGTTGCACGGCAGTGTTTGACTTAAATGCGAGCAAGCCAGCCAACCATCTGTCTGTTGCATGTACTCACACGTACGTGCAGGAGCAGGAGCAGGAGCAGGAGCTGGGGCAGCAGTGGGAGCAGAGGCAGGAGCAGCGTGTTTGCCGTGAACAGGTGCACGCAGGTGTTGCTCACATTCAAGTCATGGCCGGAATCGTGCATACTTCGATCTGTGGAAGTGTGTACCGCCTCCTGCATCAGTATAAATTACTATTAACGGTGTGCAGAATAAATTGAATTGCATTGCATGACGACGTCAATTAAAAGCATGTAAAACCGAATTGCCAATGACGTTTTTAAAATGCAGTCCAACCGTCAACGACAGGGCAGGAAGGGGGGAGGGGTGGAGGTGTCGCTTAATGAGTCGGCAAATGGCTGATGAAAATGCCGAGGCAATATGAAAAACGTTAACTGCTAGCCTTTGAGTTGTTGTTGTTGCTGTTGTTGTTGTTGTCGCTGACATCGGAACAGGGCTCACAAAGTTACCGAAAAGTGACAGGAAACATTGATAAGAGTGGCAATAATGACTCGATTCGATTCGATTTGATTCAATTCGATTCGATGCGGACTGATTGCACTCATTCGATTTGCCTGGCTTAATGGCCAGCCATTAAGCTAGCCCTTTCAAATGATTTAATATGCAGCATTTAATAATTGTCAAAGCAAAAGTTTTTTAATCAAACTTACTCGCCGAATTTTTAATCAAATTACAACTTTTGCAGGAGGCAGGAAATAATAAAAATAGAATTGTGCACTTTTTTTTTTTTTTTTTGTTGGTTTTCGTTTGGTTCAGTGTAGCTGCGGCTGCACTTATACGTTTAAACAAAAATCCCATTAACAATTATGACCTTCCTTTCTGCCGTCAAGTAGTTAAAACTTGAAAGCAAAGCGCACTGCCATTGACTGGGGCGCAGGGCCTGGCTTCTCTTTAAGAGCGACAACAGTTTGTATGGCTGCGCTGTTAGCGATGATGCTTTGGCTTTGGCTCTGCCTTCGGCCCAGCCTCATTTCCACTTTTTACTTTTGAAGTTTTTAATTCTTTGAATCTTAATGACTTCTCGTAATAAGTTTTCATTTCTCGTAATTTCTTAGGTTAATAGAATCTTTCCAGCTTGCAGTTGCAGTTGCAGCTACAGCTACAGCTACAGCTACAGCTGCCGTGTCAAGTAACTATAAATGAGACGACAGTGGGCCGAACAACCCTCGCACTCACGCAAACTCCAATGAAATATGAAAACTATTACAAATTAATTGAAACTATTCAATTGTGGTTGTTCCAAAAACTGTCCAGCACGACTATACGAATTGCAGTTAATCAATATGCCCGAGCCATAATCGAACCCACTGTGTGGTATTGAAACTTTGTACTGGCAGCAGGAAAAGGGGCTAGGAGCGGCAAGCCATTATTACGAAGTTGACGCACAGTCAGTCAGTCAGCAGCAGGAGCAGCAGAGAGCCGCCAGGAAAAACGCAGACGACAATAATGATGACGAGGAGGCGGGGCAGGAGCAGCTCCTTCGCCTGCCCGGCATTCCTATGGCAATGCTATCCAAAGGGAAGCGCTAGAAATGCATAAAAGTCGAGTTCATAAAACGCAGCAGGACCTCAGTTGACATTTATGCGAACCGCGTGCTCTGGCTTTAACTTACAAAACGCCCAAGTAGAAGAAGAAGAGCAGGCAAGCAAAAAAAAAAAAAAAAGAAATAATAATAACTGTAAGCCGCCTCAAAAGAAGTCCAACTATGAGCCGCGTTAAGCACTCGGAACGGACAGCTAAGCCCACATCATCGTCATCCTTGGCCGCGGCTAATCATAAATTCAAAAGCGGCAAAAGTGCAGCGCAGTTACAATTAACTTATTAAACGGGCTTTGGGGCCAAAACAAAAGCCAAGCGACCAAAGGAAGTGCGCGTGCAAATTGTGGAAATGAAAGCGAAACGGGAGGCGTCAAAATGACCGACGAGCCGGGAGCTTGTGTTAGCGGAACGCGGAGCAGCGAACCGGTCCTAGTAAGTGCTGCACATGGGTCCTGCGAGTGCTCCCTATGAAACGGCTTCCCGGCTCGGCTAGTGCGCCACGTGGCGTAATTCATTTAACTGCGGCGTCTTCAAAGTGCTCCAGCTCGCTGCCAGGCAAAGCTCTGGTGGAGCATCCTTGATTGCCAGCGACATTTGCTAATTAGGAAAATTGATTTGGAATTTATGATGCGCAAAATAGCCAGAGGATGGTTGTGGACTGCCTCGCCCTCTAATTGAAAGTTAATGTTTTGCATAGTTCTTTCACTCAACGCACAGCTGTTTGCGCAATTCGAATCAAACGCGTTACGTATTGTTGCATATTACACACACACACACACATATATTGTATATATATACAGACAGTTATTTCAACACTTCCTATTCTTTGCCTTTTGCAGTTGTTGTGACATTTTGGCAACATAAAACGCAATGGCGCCAAAGATGACGCCATTCTCGCAGCTCGACAAAATGGCGACGAGGACGACGACGACGACGACGGAAATTCGCTGGCTCTGCCGATTGCTGCTGCTGGGGGCTTGCATTGGCGCCGCCATAGCTCGAGGTAAATATAACCTGATTACTTCTCAACATATTCATATATTATATAGAAATGTTATGTAAGTTCACTTACGGAATCAAAAACACAGCTTGACTGAAACTCTAATCAATTCTTGACTGAAAACATGAAAGAACCTAAACCTAAAGTGGCTTAAAAACTTAGCTGAACGAGACCTCTAATCAAATTTGATTCGAAATTCAAGAAAGGGTGCTATGAACCATATATTATTTTCCAGCCTAAAATCGCTTCAAAACTTAGCTGGACGGAAACAGATTTGATTTAAGGTACAACTGTAGATCTTTTGCTATATCTATTCAAGCACTGACCATATAAAATATGTCAGGTCTATAGTCCTGATATGATAAACTAGGCTTAACTGTAGCTCTAATCAAATTTTATTCAAAATATAAGAACAGGAGCATTTTTCATATATCTAACCAAGCACTGCCCATAGTCCTGATATGATATACCTGAATCCATATCGAGATAGACATATTTTTGTATTGTTAGGTCGAAAGGCGCATGCAAAAATGCATTTATTCGAGCTATCAAAGTGTTTCCAGCGGCATATTGTGCGAAAACTAATTATCTGTCAAAATCATATTGCCAAACAAGTGCACAATGTCCTTTGTGGCCAGAGGATATAAACGCATGCGAAATATTATTAATTAAAATGTTAAAATTGTGCGAGGAAAAAAAATGTGTTGTTGCCGTTGAATACAGTTTATAAAATGTTGCGATTGTTTTTGCCCCAATTATTATCATTTTTATGCTATACGCACGACCCCACTGAAAAGAAATTTCCCAGATCTCTGGCTGGTTTTTTGCTGCTCTATGCTCTGTATGTACGTGCTCTGTCCGTATATTAATAATCTATATCATGTCATTTGTGGAATATTGATTTTGTCAATTTAATATATGTACATAATTTTTAATTTTTATTTTTTAGTTTAAGCGCATTCCTCGACTAGTTTAAGCACTTCATAAATTTGAAATATGTGTCAACATCGCATCAATTAAAATTAAATTGAAATATGCAATAAATATGAAGCGCATTTAAGCAATTTACACAGTGAGCAACACAACAAATCGAGAAAAAAGGGACCATAAACTGAACTGCCATTGAAATATGAGTGACAAAATCACACAGGGAATGCCAGCAGGGCTTACGCGGCCGATTCAATGGCGACAAACTAAATCCTTCGTCTCGACACTCAACCGCATCAACCACAGCCAAAGCCTCAATGCAAGCTATGGCAACTAGTTGATATCCTGTACAGGATAGGCAGAACTCAATTATTGGCATTAAGCAAATATCTTCTCGGTTAAAAGCTATTAAAGCCTAGCTATAACTGCAGAAGATGAGCATTCACCCTATTAAGATAAAGCTACTTCTACTATCATTTATATATTAAATGCAATTGCGGAGGCAAATACCCTTCTCAAACACGCCCAATTGTATCGATTATGTTTTTCGATTAGAGGGTATGAAATACCAATAAAAACATTTAGCAGAAAAAAACTGAAAAAAAAACCTTTCAGAATTCGCTCATACTAACATACTGACAAATACATATCAATCGATGCTCGCCTAGCATCAAAAAAAGCAACAGTGAGGTACTTTGCAATCGGGCATAGCCGACTGCATGATACTCATGTGAGCTAACTTCTCTATAGAAAATTAGTCAATATTCCTTTATTTTTCAAAATGAAAGACATATACATATGTAGATATAATGATATATATTATAATTGTTAAAAATATATTAAGATTAGCTGAAGTATGAAGTAAACATTTCATCATATATTTATCAATGGCACAGTCGAGTTTCGGTAATTTGTAACTCGCCAAACCCAAAATCGCTAAAGATTGTGAACAAACTTTTATGCCCTTGGAAAAAAAAAACTCGTTCTCGATAATTTGGATTTCTGTTTAAGTTGAAAAAACACAACCCTCTGCCATTTCGAACTATAGGCACTTGACAGTATTTTGATTAAAATTTGCTCTCTAGAAAGATATGTTTAGATTTTAACTAAAATTATTTGGATGTCATTTCAACAAAAATCTTTAAAATCTATTAAAATGCGCGCTTATGCTTATTAATTGACTCACACCTATCATATAATTTATATACACATAGTCCCTGGCGATTTGCCACGCCCTCTTGCACATACATTGCATCCTTGCACAGTTTACTTAAAATCTAAACAACTCTAGCTTTAGTAATCTAATATACTCGCTTAATTTAATATACATATATTAAAATTGATGTATATACTCATTGCCGATTTGCCACGCCTGTACATCTTCGTTCATAGAATTCATAGAATAGCCCGTCTGCAGAAAACCAATATACTCTTATTAATTTCATGAGCTGGCATACAAAATGAATTTGCGATGCAACGAATGCGGATCACGTGATTGCCATGGATATGCCATGGGATGGCCATCTCTGCCGCTGCCGGCTGCCGGCTGCCGTTGCCTCTACCATTGCCAGTTGCTGTTCCTGGCTGACGATGGCCCGCAGCTCATGGCAATTTCATAGCCATATTGCGACAATTTTTATTAAAATTTAGAATTTTTCAATTTATTTAGCACTTCTCTCGGACGCCGTCTGTGACGGCGCTCGACTCGCCTCGACTCTCGATTTGCTGCTTGCTTTTTGATTTGTTGCAGCTGCGTGAAATTGGTCAGCAAAAAAAGAAAAAAGAAAAAAAAAACAGAAAAAGAAACGAAAAAATGGCAATGGACACCGTACGTGATTTGAATTTAGTTTGGCCCACTCAGCAAAAAGTCAACATCTCGTTGTTTGTCAGCTAAGCGAAATGCGATAGTCGGCTTAAATGCTGCCACACCCACTTGTGGGCTGGCCCATGGGAGCTCAAATTGAATTAGTCATTTCAATAATAATATAGCCAACTATCGTTGCTCCTTTGCATGTTGTGTGGTATTCAGCTGGGCAAACGTCCGCGCCCTGGCAAACGAGCCACAGCGCAGACAGACAGTTCCCTGGGGCAAACACTGAAGCAAAAGGAGCAACAACAGCAGGAGCAGCAGGAGCAGCAGCAGCAACAGCTGCAGCAATACACTGTTTTGCCTCGTGCCACTGCGCATCGCAATCAATGGAATGAAATCTGCAGTGGCACATGAAACAAGTGGGTGAAAGGCAAATTAGAAATTGCAAAAATTGTCATCGGGCCTGTGCTGTTGTTGTTGCCCTTGCCACTTTCCACTTCCCTCCTAGTGATGGCTGTCAACACGCTGATAAGTGTTGCAGCTCTCTCTAGGCAGTTGCCAGGAAATCCTTGTCTGCAGACTTTCGCCCCAGGCAGCTCAGTTCGGCGACAGCCAAATGCTAATTTTATTATGACAAATGCACAAAGTCAGTGGAAAAACTGTCTCGTTTCACGTTTCGAGTCCATTTAATAATCCTTAAGTGCCACTTAGCCCAGCCCATATGAGCTGTCATCAATCATGCGCGATCGCAGCTGGCCACAGCCACCGTCTTACACATCATTTTATTAGCATGGGGCTTGAGCGGTAATTTGTGCGCCTCAGGCAGGCGTAAATTTAACAGGGAGCATTACTTATGCGGCTGACTGTGAGCGGCTAATTGAAAATGATCGCACGCCAAAAGGCCAAGATAGACACGCAGCAGCAGCAGCAGCTGCGCTTAACTTAACTAGACATTTAGTTGGCATTACAGCAACGCCCCGAGTCCTGCTAACAATCTTGTTGGCACAACTTTGACGCCAATGCAACAAGCAAATCGTTAAGCGAACCGACTGTAAATCGAGATTGCAGCCAGTGGCCGCTGCCCCTGCTCTTCCAGCTGCCTCTGCGGCTGCGCAGCTGTCAGCTCTAATCTAAATAAGCGATTTGTCTGCGCATAACTTTTGCCTTAACCGGATCGGCTAGCCTCGCCCAGAGTGTGAGAGTGCGAGAGTGCGAGAGTGCGAGAGCTGCTAGGCAGCTGCCTGACTAAATAATAATTTGTATAATTTATTCCAGAGAACTCTGGCCAGCAGCTCTGGCATTCTGTGTTCAGGTATTTGCAGCGCGATAGCTTCGTATGGGCAGCTCTCTGGTATTCCAGCTCCGCAGCTCTCCAGTTGCATTTCAACTGATACTCCTATAAATAATTAACACGTGCATAACTTCCACTTGAGGACGCGAGTCTGAATTGCAGTTTGAGCTTGTTTTTGCCTTTGTCTTGTCTCTTTTTTATAGCAGCTGCTGAAGTTAGGTAAATTACATGGCCTTAGAGAAGACCTTAGTGCAGCGATGCATATTCTATTCCCATCTATTCCGCTCCGCTGTCCTGTGCTCTTGTGCAGTGCGCCGTCCGCCTAAGTGCTTCCGTGGCCTTAGGTCAAGCTTTTGTTTCAAATCTTGCAAAGGTGTTGCACACCTGAGGCGTGTCTGCACAATTGTTAATTTATGATGATAAACACAATGCTATTGACCTTAGCAAGCTGGTGAACTTAACAATGCACAGGACTCTGCACGCAAATATAATTGAATAATAGGCGCTGGGGCATTTTGAATATGGAATTAACAAGGCTTAAGCTGAGCCGATTATCTAAATAATAGAGACATCAGTGCTGCAGCAATAGTAAGAGCCAGTAGCTTAATCAATTTTCAATTTCGACGAAATCGAATCATTGTTAGGTATTAACTTGACCCAGTTGCCCTAGTTACGTTAATATGTTAACTGCTTATGGATGCCATGAGCCTGCTTTACGGCGATTGTTCCTCCAGGTGCGCCAGGCAGTGTTAATTATGAAGGCGCCGCCACATCGTTAGCTGCCAGAGCTCTGTCACAATGCACATCTCCAGTTACTCGGGCAGTTGCTCTAACTGTTATCAACCGTATCTCAGGCATACGGCGTAACACAATAGACGCAACCTGTGAGATCCCAGCCCCAGCTTCTCTCCCCCACGCCTCCTTCAGCCTTCACCCGTTCTTAAGATTGGTTTAGCGTTCTATGGCCTGGCTGAGAGTAGATTGGAAAGTGACTGGGCGTGGCATGGGAGTTTGTGCAGTTGCTGTACACATACACACACTAAAACATACACATATACATATATGTTCTGCATTGTATAAAATTGTTGCTGTTGCTGCTGTAATTGTTATTATTCTTGTGGTATTGTTGCAGCTTAATTGAAAATATTGTAAGTACAACTTTGCGCTAGTCAGGGTGTGTCGGTGTGTGTGTGTGTGTGTGCTTCCTATGTCTCTGTGTGCGCGTGTGTGTGTGTGTGTTTAGTAATCGCTTGCAGCGTTTCGTTGCGCCGCACTACAAATGAAATTAATTGAATCCCGTGGGCTGTACACAGACTCCCGCTGCCTTCCACACACACACACACACACCCACACACACTAGCAGTCACTCACTCACTCACACACACACACACTCACTCGCACTCACTCATTGTTGGGATTGTTACTTAATGGCGAGGTATACTCAAACATGCAAATATCTAACTTTTCACGCCCAATAACTGCCGGCTATTGACGCTGCACTGAGAAATGGGCAACTTTGCTCGAACCCAATGAAATATAACTGTATCATTGGGCATAGCCAAGTAGACTGCAGCATCTAATCAATATCTAATGCGGTTTACAAAAAAGTTGACACATTTTTGGTGCAGCAAAGTATGTAAATATGCGGAGATTGAAACTTTTTAATTAAAGCGCCTCAGTTACTTTAGTTTTCAATCAAATTAAGACTTCAATAAACGAAGAGCTATAAACTCAATTTCAAGTGAATTGCGTTTGAAAAATAAATAAAATATTTATATATGATATTTATATATAGATATATAGATTAAAAATAATTGAATAACCAAAAAACAATTGATAATTTGACCTAATATATTTTCATTTTTTTAAATATGTATTTAGTTTATTTATATTTTGCGGATTGACATAGATTTCGCTCAAACTTAAACCATATATCAAGCAATACTTATAGTAGATATAAAAATAAATGTCAATGAATGTGTTTAATACTTATTTTAACAAAAATTTGTATATTGTATTGAAAAATATTTGAAAACAAAAAAAAAACATTAATACATCATTAAAAATATTTGAAATAAATCTTTTATTATTTATTTCATATATTTTTTAATACAATTTAAAAATATTTATTAAATTATGTTTCAAACACATTTATTAACATATTTATTTATTTATTTAGATATTTATTTTTACATATTTTCTGAAAGGTTTTTTTTTTCTTTATAATATTTACTGAAATATTTATATAAAATATTTATAAACGATTTATTTTAATTTTTTTTTTTACTGATTATAAATATTTGTTTAAAATATTTTTTCAGTTTTTTACTAAAATTTTGTATCTATTTATTTATTTATTATTTATTAAAATATTTATCTTAAATATTTGCTAAAATTATGTGCTAAATTACTTCATACAAATAATTTTTAAAACACATATACATATTTATATTTTTTTAATATTTGCTAAATTATGTCTTTCTATTAATTTGCTAAAATTTTAATATAATATTTATTCAATTATTGATTTATATACGCGTCTGTTAATTTCTGCACAAGCAACAGCTTGAATAGAATATATATATATATATTGTAGATATAAAGCATAAATAATACGTTTTTATCAAAATATATGAATAATATATTTCGGAAAACATTTATTTAATGCCTGTGTTAGTTTTCGCCGCAAACAAAAATCGCTTGATTATCTATAGAAAACATAAACTTTGATGTTTATGAATCGATTCGAGTCGAAAGCTAAAGAGCCTGATTATTATTGCATAAGGAGCAGCCATGTGGCTATACATCATTAGCTGAGCTGGCAAATTGGGTTGCGAACGCAATTCATTAGATGGCCAAGAACAACTTGTTTAATACAGTGAACACGCCCAAAGGCCCAGACACAAACTGACTGCTAACATGCCATAATCCCATGCCAAGAACATAAAGTAACTGGCCATAAGCAGGTCAGGCACAACTCCAATGATAATAATGCAGCCGAAAGAGGTCAACATAAAATAAAGTAACTAAGCGCTAGACAACGCATACGTATATGTATGTGTGTATGTGTGTATGTATGTATGTATGTATGTATGTATGTATGTGGCAGCTCTGCTGGAGCTAAGAAGTCACGAACAGAGGACGCTGGCTATAAGCGATTCCTGGACTTTCGCCTTCACCTTTGCCAGCTGGGCAATTGGTTGTTGTGGGTGTGGCTAAGGCGACGATACTCTCAACTTTGTCTGAAAGCCTTTGCGCTTCCGGCTTTCATTATAATTTTGAGCCAGGCAATGTCTCGGAGCGTGCTCGTGTCCTTTTATGACTCATTTGCTCTGTTGTAGTTGCTATAGTTGTTGTAGTTGCTGTAACTGTATGTCTACAATATGCAATTAAATTAAATATTAAACTTAATTACACGAACGAACTAACGCGTCGTGCAGCACGCAGCCGTTGAGTCATCGACTCTTCGAGTCGTCGACTCGTTCCCTCATCTCAACGGGCCTGTCCAATGTGACAACGCTCAATAATGCAACATGATTGTAAGAAGTAATGAAAGTCAATTGTAACGTAGACGTCGTAGACCCGACCTATAGAGAGACAATGTCACTGGCTCCATTGGCAGTTATAGTGGGTCAGGTCGCTCGCACACAAAGATCTTTGGCATCCCAGGGCGAGGCCACGCCTCTAACCGTAATGGGAGTGTTGCTTATATTTTGCGCAGCTGCCTCCTGCTGCTTGTTAATTGAATTTAATGTAGTTTAATTGAGACGAACGTGATTCTAACTAAAAGCGCTTTATGTTTCATTTACCAGCAGCCGGGCTGGCAGGCAGCCATGAAAGTAGGGCAGGCAGGCGTTCCGTGCCATCTCAACTACTTAGTTGACATGACAAGCACTGAAGCTCTTAAGTTGTTGAAACTCAAATTAATTGCTGCCAAGTCAAATATAATTTCCATTTAAATGTGCGACAAAACGTAGTTCAATATTAAATATCTTTTATGGCAGCTGTCGGCAATTTCCTACCGAGTTTATCTCGAAAAATGAATAATGCATGCCAATGAGGATGTTGGCACAAGAGACCCGGCCGTCAGGCAGGCAACGTTGTCACACGCTGCGTATGAGTAATGTTGTCGGATTCGGATTCGGTGCACTGGTCATTGCAATGTTTTCAAGGACATTTCCAATATTAAAAGCTGTTCGAGCGCAGCGCAGCGCGAAATTCAAACGCAGCTGCCGCATCGCATACCAAAATCTATAATCGCAGCAGGGCAAGCGGAGGGCAAAGGGCTGCAAACAGCAAACGGAATCTTCAACAAGGCCAGCTGTTGGAATTAGCGTACTGTGTGCCCTTTCCATGCCAGGCTTTATGCGGAGCAACTGTCACAGCATCAGGCGCACTGTCATCTCGCCCAGAATGTCAGAAAAAAGTCAAGCTGCATAATAAATTGAATTTCTTCTGGCTCTGGTCATTTGCCGCATCTAATGCCGAGCCAAAGACACACTTCTGAGAGAACCAGAAAAAAATACAAAAACAAAACTGAGAGCCAGCTTAGGTAATCAAGTCAACAATATATACGACTAGCGGATACTCTGTGGCAGCTGCGATGCCCCAGAAGAACTCATACAGATTTCTTTGACTTGAATATAAATAAAATAAAGTATTTGGAGTACTCTTCTTTATAATTAATATTATTGTAAAATTCTATATATGCATATGTATATATGAATATTGAACGACTTCTTTTGTAGATCAAAATCTTTATGAATGGGGCATAGAGAAAGAATTTGTCCCTACCTCTTTTTTACTTTCTTTCTCTATCTCACTCCATCTCTGTTTCCCCATATCTTTCTCTCATTCACTCTTCACTCTTTGCCTCTCTTTGTCCCGCCGTAAAACTGTTGACGCCATCCTGGCCGCACACGTACGTTGCTCAACATAAAGTTAGCGACAAAATGCCACCAGACGCAAATGAAATTATACCAAGCCCAGGAGCAGCAGCAGAAGCAGGAATAGTAGTCGTAGTAGCAGATGCCATGGGAGCGACAAACTTGGACAGCAGCTCAAAATTCCAAATATCATATTTACAACATGCAACTACTTGTACAAAGCGAAAATAGCTTCCAACTCGCCGGAATGCAATGCACAAGGCAAAATGAAAACTGACATCTGAATTCTTTTATTTTGTCTACGTTGGCATTTACACAAAAAGAGAATAGGATGAGCTGCTTTATTATATTAGTCTGTAGTCGGCTTGCAAGCCAAAGTAATCAAATCGCGGCTCAGGCTTGTCACGGAGCTCGCCTTGGATAATAACCAATTATATGCACAACAGAATTTTTAAACAACTATTTTTCATATCTTTTATGAAGTAAAGCTATGTAAAGCTATAGATAGCTATAGAACGTTTTCCAAGTGGGTTATAATACATATAAATAAGTTCTTGTAGCTAATCTCTTCTTACGTATACATATCTCTCTGTCTCTGTCTCTGTCTCTGTCTCTGTCTCTGTCTCTGTCTCTGTCTCTGT
>NW_022045865.1:550057-627635 GCF_001654015.2 Drosophila navojoa
ACAGAGCCACCAACAAAACCAACAACAGAACCACCAACAAAGCCAACAACAGAACCACCAACAGAATCGCCAACAAAGCCAACAACAGAGCCACCAACGAAGCCAACAACGGAAATAGTTACGAAACCAACAGATTCTCCAACGAAACCGACTGGACCCCCAACAAAGCCCACTGATTACACGGAGAAGCCAACGGATATCCCAACAAAGCCCACCGATTATCCAACCACAGAAACGTATCCAGAAACAACTGGATCAGTGCCAGGCTATCCTCCAACTACTACTCAGGCTCCGCCAGTGAACTTTACGTGTCCAGCTGAAGGCTTCCACGCTGATCCAGAGGACTGCAGCATTTACTATCGCTGCACCAAGAACAAGAATACCTATCAAGTATATAAGTTCCGTTGTCCGAAGGGCACGGTCTGGGACACATCTCTGGACACATGTAACTACGCCGATCAGGTGTCCGGCAATTGCTCTTCAGGCAGCACGACTTCAACAACAAAACCGACTGAAATAACAACACCATGGACTGAAATGACAACCACCACCATGGTGCCAGAGACAACAAGTAAGCCAGAGACCACCACCAGCTCAGACAGCACCACAACTACAAGTAAGCCAATGGACACAACTACAAATAAACCGGAGGACACAACTACATCTAAGCCAGTGGATACAACAACCACTAAGCCAACGGACACAACTACAACTAAGCCAATGGATACTACAAATAAGCCGGAGGATACAACTACAACTAAGCCAGTGGATACAACAACCACTAAGCCAACGGATACAACTACTACAAGTAGGCCAATGGAGACAACCACAGAACAGCAAGAGAAACCAAAGCCTGAGGTATCCAACAATTCAAGTGCTCCCTGCCCAACAACCACTGAGGAGCAAAGTTTGTTTGTCTGCCCGTCCGGCTTCCGTCGACACTCCAAGCAATGCGGCGTATTCTACCAGTGCAATGAGAACTCTGACTCGAATCTGAATATTGTATTGTTCCAATGTCCCAATGGTACCGTCTATCAGGAGGCATCATGTCGCTGCGGCAAGCCAGAACCCAATGACACCTGTTACAACAAGGGATCGTCACGTACACAGCTGTTTGATGAGGCCGTGGAACCACTAAACATGGCAAGTATCTGTTAGATATGGCAAATCGCACAGTTTTACTAACCCACCCAAATTTGTCTCCGTTTAGGTGCCAATTCATTCGACAGAGCCTCTTTGTCCGGAGGAGGGACACTTTGCACTGAACCAGGATGAATGCAGCCAAGTCTTCGTGAAGTGCGGCTACTCGCAGCAAACAGGCCACATCGAGGGACAGATATATCGCTGTCCCCAAGGCTTCGCCTATTGGAATGTGAGCCGTCGCTGCGAGCCAGCTAAAAAGCTAAACAGCTGCAATCCAGCCTCATACAACGTGGGCAACAGTGTGCCTCTGGAGTGGGTCAACATCGGCCACAGACGTCGCAATCTGCCCATCTAAAACATATACATTTTAATAAATCGATAGCATTAATGTAGAAATTGTAAAAGGCAATCGCAATTGTTTGCTCCGCACGCTCCCCGATCCGAGGCAGCCTGCGCAGCAAATGACGTGCCAAAAGACTAGCTTAGGTTTTAGTGCAATACCAATAAGTCTCACAAGGGTTAACAATAACATTTTCTGGTGATGGTGCAATTTGAATGACATAAAATAATTTTTTTGATTTCCTGTAAGAGTTGCATTGGCACAGCCTTCGACTATATGCACATCTTGTTGCTCTTCATGCAGTAATTGTATTTATATTAAATGTAACGTTCTGAACGCCATAATTAGCTTAGACTCTATGCTTAAAGTTTACAATAAATTAAAACATATACAAAACGGTTTTACATAAGCTGAAGCTTAAGGTGACTACGGTGCTTGTTCTTTTCTCTTCTCGCCTTTCAACTGAGATCCAGTCATTTCCTCTTCTTTGCGACGGGTGGTGCTGCCGGATTTTCGCCCTTGTAGAAGTCCTTTAGTAAGGCCATTGCCTCATCCGCTCGCACACCGCCCGTTATGTTGATCTGTTGGCCAACCACGGCGGCAACGTCTATCACTGTCTTGCCACCGAATCGATCATTCTCGCAGCCATAGATGATCTCCTTGACGGCGAGTGTGTGCAAAGCGGCAGAGCACATGATGCAGGGCTCCACAGTAACCACAACGCTAATCTCACTGAACACCTGGCGTGCTGGCAAACGCTTCTCACGGCAGTACGCCAAGGTGGCATCGATGCATATGAACTCCGCATGACGTGTTGCATTCCGATGTACATTCACTTCGTTCCCGCCACGTGCTATTACCTTGTCATTGTGCACAAACACACAACCAACGGGAACCTCGCCTGCGTCACGTGCCCGCCTCGCTTCCACAAGAGCATCCTCCATAAACGCGGCCATTTGGCATGGAAATATTGCAGTTTATTCGCAGACTAACAAAAACAGAACTGACTACGACGCCACGACGCAGGCAAGCAAAAAAATAACAAGCAAAAATCAGCTGTTCACAGTCACGATGTGATTGGCAACTCAACGGCAACAGTGTGGCAGCACTGGCCGTGATTCAAATATATTCAATTCTGTTAATACACTAACCATTCAACCAAACATAGACAGCTATCATTTCGTACACAAGTGCGAGTGTGTGCATGCTCGTCGAGAAGTAGTTATCTTTTAGCACGTCACCATCTCATGTATAGAAAATGTTCATATGGTTTGGTATAGTCTTCTTTCAAAAGAGAAGAAATGGCAGCTCTTTACGAACAGTTCATATTCTTGTAAGTTGCTGCCTGTGCCAGCACACATACATATGTACATGTGTGTATACATTCGATAGAGAAGAGAGCGACAGAAACGAAAAGAACTGGGCATAATGGGTCCCATCCTTTAAAATGAGTATGGCATGGAATAGCCAGATAGCAAGAGACTATGAATTGGAGATCATCTAAGTTGTCCATATGTATCATTTGGTAAATAAATGTAAGTAACACGAAGAAAAAGTGCTTAAAGCAGCAGAGAGTGTGCTCATTGGTCACTTAGAGCTCGGCTGCAACGATTCTTACGAAGCTAACGAAGAAGCTAGAGTGCTTAAAGCAGCAGAGTGAGAGTGAGTGCCTGAAGGAATGTCGCCCTATTTAAAGGGCAGCAGCTGCAGCATTTCTTCAGTCGCTCAGGCCTGGTTGGGGTCAATTGTGCAGTGCCGTAAAGTGAAGTGAAGTGCCTGACAGATCACAGACTTAGAGGACAAATTTAGAACAAATACTTTGAGGATATACACGCCAAACTATTATATTTGATATAAGATTTTATTATTACGATGAGCAAAAACTCTGTCAGTTCTCGTATGTATTATTTTGTGACTCACAATGTTATCGCTACACTTTCTTCTTCATATATTAATATGTACATATATACATATTTAGATGAGCTTCCGTTTCTTCACTTAACACTATTTAGCCTTCTGGCTTATTACATATGTATTTGATTAGATCTTTTTCCTCCAGCAATGCTTTCGCCTCTTCTGACCACTTTGTATTGTTGGGCACACGCATACTTGGATGTTTTAAACGAATCACTGTTGCGCTTGATTTACAATAAGACGATCTCTTTTTGAGCTCTATTTCAACCCACGATCCAATAGCCACAATGAATTGTGGCCGCAACAGCTCGAGCTGCTTATCTAATGTCATCAAGCACTTGTCTCGTATCAACGTCTTATAATCGCCCTTCAGGTGGTCAGGTGTTACATTCCCACCTTTTTCATCAAAGAAGGCCAAAGGACATAAGTTGTGGACAAAGCATTGTTGAAAAAATATATCCAAGCTGCCAGCCAATTCCTCAAATAGATTCCACAAACGTAATCCACTCTGCTCCTCAGTTCTGTAATCTAAACCTGTAACAGGTCGTTTATCGTGCAACAAGGGCGGCTGCTGCACTACACCCGAGAGTTGCATCTTCTTAATGACGGTGCCAACGTTGCCGAAAGGTATCTACAAATAATATTATATACATGTGTTTACATATTTATGTATATTAAGACATCTTACGCCTGTCTGGCACATCCCCTTTGGACCAGGATTTATGCCAATAAATACAACATTTTTGGTTCCACTTAAATACTTTTTTAGGTACGCGCAATGTAAGGACGACGCATACTCGACGGGATTGTAAACACAAGAAATCTCCTTTGGCAATACCAGATGCCCTAGTTCTTCATTTAACTTGCACTCGAAGGCATAAAATTGTTGGTCGATTGTCGGTATTGAATCCAAAGCTGATGATTCAGTTTTCCTTAGATCAAGAGCCTTCGTTTGCCTATCGAGCTTGCGTTTCAACATGATGCGTAATTTCTCGCCCTTTTCATTAATAGCAATTCTTTGCGATCACCGAACACTTGTCGGATAAATGCTTGTAATAAACAAACTTCAAAATGCATTTGTGCAGAAAACGATTCGTATAATGCAAAATATAGTACTAACTTTTTGAAGAGTTGCCACCTGGTAGACTTTTAACAGCGCACTGCTAAGATATGAGCGGCAGAAATGCAAATTTCACGATTCAAAAAAACGATAAGTAATTTATTAAATATGTATATTAAAATTGAAACTATGATTGATTATGCGTGAAGCTCTTCAGCTTGGCCTCATTATCTTTCACAAATTTAGTTTTAAAATCCTTAATATTCTTTGAAATATTCGTCTTAACAACAGTTCCAAAAATGTTCAAAAATTGCTCCACCTGAAAGTAAATAAATGCATTTCAATAGCAAATATTTTTAGCTACTTGCACCGTCTCTTTACTTACAGTTAAATCCTTTTCAGCGCAACCCATTTTAACGAACTCACATTGTGGGGCATGCTTCAGATGCTCCTTCCAAGGGTCGTCTTCGGCCTCCCAGCCATCTAAGGTTTTGGCGCACACGAAGCAAGTGGCGGTATCATTTTCACGCGTGGTGCCCGTCCAGTAAAACCCCGCTTCGGCCATCTACACAGTAGTTGGAATAAATAATTAAAAACTGTATGATACCAATATATTCACAACTCGCTTGCCTTGTCAATGCTGCATGTGGACTTTGATGAAAAGGGCCAATCCTTAAAACTCTCAACTCGATGCTTTTCTAGTAAGTTTAACTCACGGAATGCTTCCAGCTTGGCATCGTCCAATATACTTGTTGCATCCATTATTTAGTCTGCTCCAATTACAATAAACAATTTGAAATTATTTGTGCGCACAACAAAACAAAATAGCAAACAATGCCAAGCGTAGCGCGTCGCTGTTACAACTCTGCAATTTTCTGTTAACATAACATCATAAAGCAGTTCCAAAATGAATCATTTATAACCGTACCAAATGAGTACAAAAACTTTACATTTGTGTTGCTTATTATATATCGTTTAAGCTAAATATCAAAATGTCCGAAAAATCCTTTTTTTATTAAATAATTTAACATTGCCCTACGATTTTTATGATAGTTATGTACATTAGCAGTAATACGTTTTTTTATTTGAATTTAAATGAACCACACAGTTCGTTCAACTGCCAAGAAATCATATTCTATAAAGCTAGCACAATTTTCAACACTGACATTTTCAGTGCTCAACATTTATCGTTAAGCCGCCACGAAAAGCGAGATTTATTATCCCAAATAATAAATAAATATTATTTATCATGCCCGCAGATCAAATTCAATATTCCGAAAAATATTTTGACGACAAATATGAGTATAGGTAAGGATCTCATAGATAATAATTAATAACATTTATTCACCATTCAGCCTTTCGCTTTCAGGCACGTAATTCTGCCGCCCGACTTGGCCAAGCATGTCCCTAAATCGCATTTAATGACAGAGACGGAATGGCGTAACCTTGGAGTTCAACAGAGTCCCGGCTGGGTACATTACATGATGCATGCGCCCGAGCCGCATGTTATCCTATTCCGTCGCAAACACGTCGAGGACGAGACATCCGCTTCGCAACCAACTACAGCCAATAATGTCAATGTTTGCGTCTAGTTGGAACAACGAGATGAAGACGCAGACAAGGACGAGCCAGAGGCAGAGGCTAGTAGAGTTGGTAGCGAGCATTATGTTAATGTTAGACAGTATTCAATAAGATTGGAGTTAATCATCAGTCACCTTGATGTAAAATATGTTTACAGTAGGTTAATACATTGTTACAATTATAGCCTTAAGTTCTTTGTGGCCATTCAGTCAAACACAAATTTGAAAGCCTTTCACGAATTTTTCCCTAAGTTTATTTACCTAATATACGAAACGTACGCCATGTGTACAAATTACAAGTAGTAAGACTAACATTCGATTTAAAAAAAAAAGGAGTTTTTTTGCTAATGGTAGCAACGCCACATCGCAGGTGTTATGTAGTCCGTCCAGCGCTCGTAGCGCAGGTCACAATTCCGTTTCGCATAATACTCCATGGAATAGAGAGAGATCATGGTGCCGTTGCCGATAATGAGAGTAAACCAGACGCAAATATTGCCCAGGGTCTTGGGTGCGCTGCGCATCAGGAAGACCAACGCGACACCCAGCACACCGAAGAACATAAACATGACGGGGAAGAACAATTGCAGCCCGAATCCCAGCACCTGCTCGTGCACCAGCGCCGATATCATGAACACCAGCAGAGAGGCGATCACTTTGGAGCCCTTGAAAACGTAGGTATACAGATCCCTATAGACGTACTCGTACAGCCAGTCGTGCACCACCACGTTCCAGTTGCGATAGTATCCATCGTAGGTGTGCGACGTCCACCAGTCCTTGTAGAACATGCGATCCCCGAACCGCAGCAGCTCCGCCGTAAAGTTCAGCCACGAGTGGAGAATCATATAGAAGCCACACAAGAGGATTACAGCGCTCGGCAGCATCATGCCAAAGATCTTGACGATCAGCTGAGAGGGCCCCAGTGGCTCCTTGCCAAACTGGCCAAAGTACTCGCGAATGTGGCGCTCGTGTATGGAGGCATAGAAAAAGGCAATGGCAACGACCTCCATGAGGCGGGCGAGCGCGAACTTCCAGCGTATCTGCTTCGTGCGTGGGTAGGTGTCCCTGTAGATTAGGGTGGGCGCAAACAGAAAGTATACGTAGCAGCGCAGGGGCGGCAAATAGGGACGCGCCTCCTTCAGCTCGCCATCGTCGTCCGTCTTCTGTTTGCCCTGCAGCACCCGGGCCGCATTGTGTCTAACATATGCGTGCATTTTCATCAGCAGCCGCGTGCTCTCCAGGAGCAGCACACAGGCACTGATGAAGGGCAGCTGAAACTTCAGGCACAGCGAGGTGGACACATACCCGAAGACGAACTGAGCGCTGATATATAGGATGAGGCAGCTGTGCGACCAGAAGCGCTGCAGCGATTCTGAAAGGAAATTGAAATTCTTATTCGAGTTTGGCTTCGACGAAATACTTTCGAGACTCACTGTGTGACTGCAGCTTGGCACGGACCAGTGCCCAGCCTTGGAATGCATAGTAGAGCGCCAGCACAAAGACATGCTCCAGCAGCCAGGCGCCCAGCACCCAGTGCAGACGCTTCAGCCCCGTGCGAAACGTGCCGAGGCCCAAATTGATGCGGCCCTCGACAAAGTAGTCATAGAAGATGACGTTCAATAGAAACATGACCAGAATGATTGAGAATATGTGGTAGATGGTGCGCATGTGCTCCACCTGCAGCAGCGCTGTCAAATATGATTCGCGCGCCACGAACACCTTGTCGGGTAATTGACGTCGTTGCGTTCGATCTTGTCGCTGCTGCTGCTGCTGCTGCTGCTCTTGTTTTGGCGTTGTCCCATTTTGGGCATGCACCCGACCATTTGGGCAGTCCCTGACGTCATTTTCCGCTGCTGTCGCAAACGCCTGCTGCTGGCGATTGTGCCAAGTGGCGCTTGCGTGATTGGCCCTGCCCCGCGAGGTGTCGAACTGGCGGAACTCCTGCGCGCGCAGCTCCTGTTGCCGCACGTCCTGCATGACGTCCTCTATCATGCAGGACAGACGCTGCTCGAAATCGCCCATAATTTTGCTCTGAAACTTTTGCAGTTTGTCGCGCAAGAACTGTAGCTGATCGACGCATCCCTCCGTGGAGGACTGCCCGACTGTCCTCGACTCCTCAGCCATGGCGAAAAAAAATAAACAAAAAAACTAAATGTGTTGTCTATTTCGCGTTGTGCACTGTGTATTTATCAGTACTTTGCAATGACCTATGCTGTGCTATAGCAAACCGTCTGCGTGAGAAGCTATTTGAACAATGTGCCGAGAGCTCCGAGGCTCAGTTGCTTTTGGCTGCTGTTGTCAAATGCATGAAATGATAACGGCGCATTTGCCCAACAGCCAGAGGCATAGTTAATGAGGGTGCGATTGCACTGAGAAGCACAAAGCGTCGCGGCGCTACGCCTCCTCTATCGCCCAGCAAAGCAAGCTTGGCGCGCCTCTCTCTTCTCGTACTCTCTCTTTCTCTCTCGTTCTATCTTGCGCTCTGAGCAAAGTACACTGTTGTTGCTGAAATAGTTTTGCTAAGTACATTACAATTGAGACACTAATTTGATTGCTCGCGCCTTATGCGACCCGATTAGCTGTCAACGGCACTTGAAGCTTAATCAATCGGCCGCCCGTCCGTCTTACGAGAAACACATGTGGGTCTATGTTATTGATAACACCATTGTTCATTGGCCCGGGTGCACTAGCACTCGCCATCGTACACCCAAACAGACAGAAATATGTATGTACGCTGGCTTGCATACATACATATGAATGTATGCAAATGTATAGATACGTGTGTGTATAATACAATATGACGCGCCGCGCTGTGATTTCCACAGCGGATTACGAAATGTAATATGTAAGTATGGCAAACAATAAAGGGTATACATATGTATGTATGTATGTACGTACGAATAATTTGATAATAATTTTGAACTTGAGCATATTTTGTGTCTAATTTGCTGAATTTGTGCCCAGTGTCTTGTTTATTTAGAAGGTTGTTGTCTAAATTATCAAATGCAGCAAATTACCCAAAGGGATATTTTTAAAGGATTTTCACTGTTGAATTAAAAGTCCAGTTGGAAAATCAGATTTGCAAATCTTTAAGTCATTTGCTATTTATTATACATACATACACATTGTATGTACATATAATTGATATTAGCTGACTATTTAAAAATAGCAAAGTGCCTATATAATTATTTCTTGTCTAAATTAGCGCATTTAGGAAATACAATATTTTGTTTTTTATTATTTTTACTATATTGTTATATGTAATATATAATAATTAAAACCGACGGCGCCAGTTGCGTGTTTCATTTTGAAGTTTGCTTTAGTTTTATATTAATTTTGACATATTTTGCTTTCAAAAATATCCCAATGTACTACGATTTACAAATTTCGAATATACCTTGCTATTTTTAATTAAAATGCTTGAAAATTTGGATAAGCATGAAATTTGTTGGCTAAATCAAATATAAACAGTATTTGGATATTTTGCTAGTGGCCAACGCCTGGGCTCTATTGAAATCTATCGACCTGTTTATTGTGTGGCGCGTAAATGTGTGTGTGTGTGTTTCGTATATTTAATTGCAAATATTTATGTGTGAGAATAAAAAAACAACAAATACATGCGCATAGGCCTAATGTTTTGATAACGAAAAATGAGCCGAAATTAAAGCTCACGGCAATGCGTTGTCCCGACTGCCGCACACGATGCAGGATGTTAACGTATATGTGTGAGTGTAAATGTGTGTGTGTGTGTATGTGTGCGCTTGTGTGCGCTTGTGTGCAAAATAATATTAATGCTGTGCAGACGCAATAACCAAAAATATTTATTATTTATGCGGAATAAACAGCAGCGCGGCAGCCCAGCGCACACACAAAATATGAAATTAATGCAAAAATGACAAAAGCAGCGCGCAATAGGCAAACGGCAGAAGAGAAGAGCGCACAAAGCGTACAAGTAAAACATATATATTCTATATACGAATATTGGCATAATGAAATGCCAGCTTGGTAGCTCAGCCCAGTAAAACATAAAAGTCAAGCTCAGGCCCAGCAAATATTCATAAACAGAAACAAAAACGGGCCAACATTATGCAGGGTGATCTGCCAGATAGTGCCGCATATAAAAAGACATTTTTATTGCTCGAGAAAAAAAAGAGAACGGCATGCTGGAAGAGATAGTAAGGAAGGGCAAAAAAAATAAAATAAAGAAAATAGAAACAAAAATAATATGCGACCGTATAAAAATCTATATAATTCATAAACCCACACAATCGCAGAAGCTGGGACTGAACGAAACACGTACGCCGCGCTTGGCGGCCATATTGGGTCATAAAAAGCACACACACACACACCCATATATACACATAAAGCCACAACACAACACAAAAGTGGCAGCCGCAGCAAAAAAAATTTTATGACGCAAAACTTTGTGAAGCAGAAACATATAAAAAATGTTGCATATTTTCGGGAGCAACGTTGAAAATTGTCCCACAGCTCGCTCTCGCTCTCTCTCTCTTCCTCTCACATACATACATACACTGAGTGTGCCATTTCCGCTGTATTTCTGTTGTTGATTTATAGGCACACAGTTTTGTGTCCTGTGCGAATAGAATGCCCGAAAAAATGGCGCAGTTTTGTAATTTACTAAAAAGGCACATAAAAAGCAGCAGAAAATATTAAGAGAAAAGTCTCGTACAGCTCCTAATTTTGAAATGAAACTATGTATTACTATTAAGATACATATATAGAGCATCATTCAAAGCCTTTGTTAAGCACGCTCAGCTAATTATTCACTTGTGTATTTTACACAAATTTATTTATTTTGAATTTCATAATAGCATGAGACCATTTTAAGATCCAATTGCAGTAACTTTAAATATATTGATTTAATTTATAATGTGAACTATATTATATGGTTAAAAATATTGTGAATGTTGCTAGTCCATAAAAAAAAAAAATAATAATAATAATAATTTAGAAAAAATCCCTTCTGATGCTGAAAATTATTTTACACATAAAAAAAAAATTAATTAATAATAAAAAAAATGTATACATACATATATACAAATTGCTAATATGTAAAAATAAATAATACACAGAAATATATTAAATTCATACTTATATAGAGAAAATATTTAAAGAATTAAAGGGAAATTATTTGGTACATAAAAATATAAACAAAAATATTAAAAAAAAATATATAAAATTAATATAAATATTCCTTGCAGTCTCCTAACTCTTACTTTAATTATATATTTGTATTTATATTAGATATTTATATATTTTAATATCTTCATCAATTTTAAGAACTTCCCACTGCAACAATTCCCCTCAGTGCGAACGTTTCCAATTGGACAGCAATCCAAGCAGAATTACCTACATAGGTCTCCCAGAGTTGGCAGCTCCTCCAGTTCGACAAACGTTATTAGGGTCTGGCAGTGGTCTTGGTGCTCGTCTAAAAAATAAAATAAAGCTGCTCCTTCCTCGAGCGCGTCCATGTCGCCAACGGCGGCTCACAGTGCTCATAAAAATATGCTTGAAATTGGTTTTGCGTTGGCCAGAAGCGAACAGAAAAGGCAGCGAAAATGAAGGAGGAGGACGAATCGACAATACCTCGCACAATGCTTGAGACAATGTTTGCTTTAAGTGTTAAGATTCCCGCTTTGTTTACCTTTTACAGGGTATATCTCATATAATGTACAATACAAACAACTTCTAGCTACATTTAATGTCGCCAACAACGACAAATGTCGCGGCCAACGCCGGCCATGTGCTCCAAGGACCACGCTCTACCGACCAGGAGTAATAGAAGCAGCCAGTCGAGCTGGCAACGGAGCGAGGGATGGGGAGGCCAGGCGGCTGGCGAAGAGTGGAGACGAATCGTTCGCTTTTGATTGTTTTGCAAACAAAGCGAAAGCGAAACAAGCAACCAAGTAACCAACCACCCACCCACACCCACACACACAGACGCATCCCACACACACACACATTACAATACTTTTTGCTTTCTTTTTTCCCCCAAAATGAAAAAAAAGGAAAAAACGGGGCAACTTTTTTCGAGGGTGGATTTTCATTTTGTATGCTTCATGATTTGGAACTTTATTCGCTTTAGTCGCCCCTTGGTGAACCGTGCACGTCTGTCTGTCTATGTGTGTGTGTGTGTGTGTGTGTGTGTGTGTGTGTGGATATATATGTGCGTATTTCTGTTTGTGCGTGCATTTTTTTTACCATTTCATTATTTGCAAATTTATGCGGGGTGGTATTTTTGTGACTCAGTCGCAGTTGTTGCTCTTGTTGTTGTTGTATTTTTTTTTGTCTTCTTCTCTTTCTCCTTCTTTTTTTTTGCTATTACTACTCCACTGCCATTCCGCTCATCGATTTTTGGTTTCCATGTCGAGCGATTTTTTTATGTAGATTGGCCATTATGTGGAATTAGTTTTTCTGCCAGTTTTTCTCTTTTTTCACTCGCTGATCGCTGTATGTGTGCGTGTGTGTGTGTGTTTGAGTGTGTGGCACATAGCAATGGCGTGCGCCATAAAATGTTATTGGCTGCTGTTAGCAAATGCGAGTGTGTGGAATGTTTGAGATGGTTTTTTTGATGGGGCCCAGAAGTATATGTACTATATAGAGAATAAAGTAGAGCAATATTCGATGAAGAGTGGACATAAATACAGTGAAATGTTTTCAATAGACGATATCCATCAACTAAAAAGGTTTCAGAATAACCTGAACAAAGATTTGAATAAATAAATAAATATATACATAAATAATATTTATGAAATATTAAATAAAATTTCAATACATACAACAATAAAAAATAAAAATATTTATAATATAATATTTTTAATAAATAATTACACTTTACTACTTTATGCGCGAAAATATTTATAAATAATTAAAAATATAATTTAATAAGAAAGTATTTATTTTATTTGTTTTTTATTTTGATACATATTAAATTCATTTTCTTTTTTTTTTTAATTCTTCTGCCAAACTAAACTAATATTCATATGTAAATACTGAAACTGGCAGCGAATTTCATATATTTATTAGAAACTAGCAGCGATATGCTTTGTCTCTGACGAAAAGTTCTCTTGCAATGGAAAATCGACCACAATCACTAATTGTGAATGTTGACTTTTTTGTATTTACCCGAAAATTTCCATAGAATAGAAAATCGCAAAAAGTACAATGACCGCAATGGCAAACAAGTGCCAATGTGTTTTTAGCACTTTATCAGTTGTTCAAACAAAACGCTTCCACAATTCAAATATTTTTTTACAAGTCACAAATTATTTAAACAGCATAACGAGAGGCGAATGTAACTGTATTGAAGTAGTTTATGGGATTTAAAAATAAGAAATGATAAGCTCAGTAATAGAGGGGAATTATCGAAAAGGAATTGAGTTGACAAGACTAGAATAGTCAATTGTATCCATAAGTAGAAGAGTGAGGAGTGAGGAATAAATATAAATCATATAAATTATATTTCCACAAATACCTCTATCTTCAAATTGAAAGCATACATAGAAGGTATCAGAGTCAACGATGATCAATTATAATATTTGCTAGGCAAACTTGAGTTGTTTGCCTAATGGGGTTTGCTGCTAATATTTTCAGCTTCTCTCAGATCTAAGGGCCAAAGGAAAATAATTTTCAGTTGAATTTTCTACCCTGCATGGGCAAGCAAAAAGAAACCCATAACGAACTATTTCGAAAAAAAGAAAGTAAATGGGCTGGCAGCGATTCGTATGCTTTACGTGTGAGTGGGTGTGTACGTGCGTGTGTGTGAGTGCTTGTGGGGGTGGTTGCTGGCAGCATAAATAGCCAGCCCTAGACTGGAGAGGGTGGCTGCTGTCTTGGGCGATAATTTAACAAGAAACGAATGTGAATGCGAAGGCGAAGGCGATGGCGATGGCGAGTGCTGTTTTTGTATTTCACTTTTATTTTTGCTTATCTTCGTCTTTTTTTACACACTCACACAGATACACAGACACTTACAGAAACTTGTGCATGTGTGTGTGACACATGTGCGAGGGGTAGTGAGTGCTTGGTGCAAAAAGCAAGAGATTCACATAAAAATATACGAGTACTCATTATGATAATACGAAAATAAATGACAGTGGTGTTTATACTCATGGCATAACGGGGAGTTCCAGCTCCCAATAACTCACCAAGCAACATACGAAACTAAACAGCCAATTCCACATGTGGGCGTGTTGGCGTTAGGGTATCTGAAAGGAATCATCTGAGAAGTTGAATATCTAAAAGAAATTACGTATATGCGTAAAGAATAGACAATGATATATCGAAGCTAAAAATAATAAAATAATATAAAACGTCATTATAATTTTTATTTCTATCTATCACGGCGAAATATTAGTAGATCTATCACAAATATATCACTCACATATTTATATTATTTTCCATGTAGAGTATTCAGCATTCGTTGCTGCTGGCATTTGCACACCTTAAGGAATAAAATATGCTGTCTTTGTTGTGCCTGACTTACGTCTAATACCTTTGTTGCTGGCGCAACAAGCTGGGGAGGCATGTCTAATTCATCCTTTTTGGCATGGGCTTTGCATCTGATAGGCCGCCCGTCTACTTTTCGTAAGCAGTTCAATTTTTTATTCGCACTTCGTTTGTGTTTTCCGGCTTTGTTTTTGGCACAAAATGGCCGCCGACATTTCCCATTAGCGACATATTGTTACAGTCCTGGCTAAACGAGGTAGTGGAGCAGGAGGAGAAGTAGGAGGAGGACGAGGGGGAGGTGGCAGTAAAGTAAATGTAGGTGCAGGAGCCCAGCTGCCTGGCCATTAAGCTAATCTTTTTGATCTTCAGGTTGCTGCTGTGCACTTACGAATTAATGTATATTTTTGTTGTGTACTTAAATCTTTATGTATATTTATATACATCAAGATATACATATATGTACATATATACTTGAGATAAGTATGTTTTTATAAGAAAATTTTATTAAAATATTTTAAAATCTCTATACAAATATACAATCATGTTTAAAGCTTTACTTTGATTGGGTGAAAGTGAGAAGAGGATAAACAAAGAACCAGAGACTGAGAAAGAAAGAGACACACAGAGAGAGATAGAGATAGATGGATAGAGATAGAGATAGGGATAGAAACAAGTATAGAGATAGAGATAGAAATAGAGACCAATAGGTTTTATTTAAGAAAATTAAGAAATATGAAATAAATTAGCCATTAATTTTTCTATAGGAAGAAAATTTGGATTATTTTCATAGCTCTACAGTATTATAAGCTCATATATTTGGACATATATGCATATATAGTATGAGGATATTTTAATTTAGAGTTACTCATATTTGTATATATTTTTTTTTAATATCATTTTATTTTATTTGTATACTATTTTATTTTTAGTCACATTTAAGGTAATTTTCTTTTAATCTATCTTATAAAACTACCCGCACATAGTGAATAAAGCAAATGTTTATTTTGGATAGTTTTAACCTATTTAATTAAAAGCTAATCATGCAAAGAAAGCGTACAACAGGAAACTGTATAATTTATATAAATTTTCCCCATTCGGAAAATGAGTGCAAAAAGTCGCCCAATAATTTGTATACTCTAAACTCTAACTCTGATAAAGTCCGTTAGAAAAGTAGTTTCTGTGCAGCCTAAAGCAGCTGCAGAATTTTAATTTGATTTTAGGCAAAAATTCGTTACATTTTGGTCATAAACTGGACGATGGATACGCTGCTGCCGGGGTCAACAATTAAATGCCATTTGCAATGGAAACACTGAAATCGCTGATGACCATTGTGGACTGAATGCCGCCATCGAGGCAATGAATAATTATTTAAATGTCCCAACTATTTTGAATCAAGACGAAAAAAGGTCAAGCTAGGGGCGAGGGGTCAGCCGCAGCCGTAGTCCCACGATCCTCGAAAGCCATTTCTCTACATGCAAAACAATGGGATAGAAAATCCTTTTTTACAGCTCGACTGTGTGTGTGTGCGAATCGAAATCGTTACAATTTAGAGCATTGCTGTTTGTGTAGCAATAAATTTGAAAATTGCAGCCCCTGCCCGGGGTCCTGACCCTGGCCACCCCTATGCAGCTCGGGCAGCTCGGGCAGCACGGGCTGCCTTCTTGAAGCTGCGTCTTATGCGTGACCCCGAATATTCACGCAATTTTTGTGACACATTCACAGTTTTCGCATTAATTTTAACCTCTGCTGGACGTTGACAAGGGGTCAACTTCAGCTGCGGCCAATAGCCGTTGCCCAACCCCTGGCACCGCTCTCGCTCTAGCTCTAGCTCGATCCGCATTTGGCTCTGTGTTGGCGTCGCCGCACCGCAGGGTTCACGAAAGTGTGAAAATGTGTAACTGCCCGGCCGCCCTGATTAGATGGCGATGGTCAGAATTTGAGGATATATTCGGGGTGAGATTCAGCACATTTTGGCGCTTATTTCAAATTGCCAATTGTCTAAGCTCGGGATTTGGCACAACGGACTCGAATTCAGTCTACAATTGTGCTGGCCATTGTTGAATGCATTTGGATTCTAATGCGCCGACAACGACATTCAAGGCGGACTTAGTGGTGTTCATATCAGACGCATTACAAATGTAACCCAATGGTCACTCGAATAGGGAGTCGGGCCGTTGTGTCAATACTGAAGTAAAATGATTTGTGGTACCACAGCGATTATATAACGGACGTCTGAAAGATTTAAAGACTGGAATTTTTTGCACATTATATAACATATAGCTATGTACTTATACATATATGAGATTTCATTTATTCTTCATGTTTCATTAAACTAGAGCATCCAAAACAATATAAAAACAAATATTTTTTTATATTTACCGAATTGTGTAATTGATTATAAAATGAACAAAACGAGACAGTCTTCGACTCCCAAGATAAATAACAGTCGACCCTTTCCCATTTATGTCCCTCTGATTTTAGCTATTGTTCAAATAAAATTTTGCTTAGGTTTCTTTTCCTCTTAAGAGCAAAAAACAGTTCGCTATTTTTTTTGCAATTCTTAAGCTAGTCTTTATTTTTATTTATTTTAAACCCTAATAAATAAATAAATGAGTATTATAAAGTCTCCTCAATATTTATTCAATTTTTGAATTATATAGAAATTATCCTAAGTTAAAAAAAAAAAAGTTGAAACCATGTTTAATAATATGAAACAATATTGGAAACAATGTATTTAATGTATTTAAAAATTTAAATTATCTTTTAAGCATATTATTATTATATTTTAATAAACCATTTGCAAACATAAAAATAAATAATAATAATAATAATAATAAAATATTTAAATAAATATTTTAAATATTAAAAAACATAATTTTCCCATTTTTTATTATAGTCTAGTGAAAAAGTTTTCTCGGGCAACCGATTTTCCAGTTTTGTCAATCGTAAATGCAGTGCAATTCATTTCATTTTACGAGTATTTTTAGGGCAATCGTAAAATGAAACCCATCGAACTTAACCCTTTGGCATGGCTAATGATCGGATACTGAATTCGTGGAACGGTGGACGGTGTTTGAAAGCGCTCATAAAAAATGCACAGACTTTGCATTTAACCCGTTCGGGCAAACAGGCCAAGAACTTTCGCCAAAGGGTTGAGGAAGTGCGAGTCTTTCGCCCTGCGAGCTGAGGAACAATGGGTGTCATAAAAAACACAACCGACGCATCATAAAGAACACAAAGCGAGCGGCATTAGCTAGAAACAAAAAAAAACACACACACACACACAAATATATATAGCGTAGACAGTTTCGCAGGAATTTGGCAAGGACACGGTGGGAAAGAGAAAGGAAGAGATTGGTAAGATCTTTTTTGTTAATGGTGAAAGGGTTAAGGGACAAAAAACAGCAGCCGCATCCGCAAAACAGCCAGAGTCCTGGGATCAGATCGGACTACCTGCTTTGTCCTGGCCATAAAAAACTAAATGTTTTATGGTTTGTGCACGGCTCTAAAAAACAACATTACGCGGAAGTACGATCACGGCCTTTTTTGTCTCGCACTCACTCTCTGTCTCTCACAGTCGCCGCGGTGCCGCCGAGTCCTTGGACAATCATAACTAGAGCAGTCTAATGAGCCTTCAGTGCAGTAGATGCTCGAGTTGTACTTACTTCGAGGCGTCAACGCCTGCCCGTCCAGAGGAACTTTCTCGTGATTTTCCAGTGAGTTTCATTGTTAAGCCATTGGCCGTAGCTGATTACCTGGTACGGTATGCCTGGGTGCATGCAAACTATGTGAAAGCATCATCTAACTGCTGAGATGTGGGAATCATAAACACAGCACGGACCCGGCCACCAAGCCACCGAAGCGGGCAATTGTCCTGCACCAATGTTCGCGTTGTCCTTCACGCTTTTGTTGCTTTTCAGCTACTTTTACGGCGTAGCCATTAGGACAAACAATCAAAATTAGAGCAACTATTTCGCCATGCTCATGTTTTTCTATCTGTTTCTGCTGCAGTTTCAGTTTCTGTTTGTGTTGTCGGGTTTGTGTCTATCTGGGTCGCTGGTGCTCTAGTTTCCTTTTTTAATCCTTCGGTTTTTCATGCTAAAAAAGGATTTACGGATGTGTCGCCGTGCCCGCTGTTTAGCATAACATTTCTGCGAATCCAACGAAGCACCTCTCACCCAAGTGGGCGTATCTCTGGCGCGCACTTTGCCATTTGATTTATTTCGATGCAATTTTCAGACATTTACAATGTAAACATTCGGATTTCTGGCATAGCTTAGAATATGATTGTTATATTTATGCAAGTAATGGGTAAAAATTTGAAGACTATACGAAAAGTATATTCCTTTTTGAAATAAAACTCAATATTATATAAAAAGTCATATCAAAATATGAGCTATAAATCTTCCAATTATACTTCTTTAGATAATTCAATCAGCATTTCAAGGATATTCTCTATATATCCCGCACAACCAAGCAATCGCATCTCAATTAGCTTGTCCAGTAGCACTTGGAAAAAGAAAACTATACAAGACTGAAAAACTAATTATGATTAAGGAGCATAAAAAGAAACCACATACAGGCAGGCAAAACCGAAAGAAAGAAAAAAAATCTAAAAGAAAATGCCACATCATCCATGGCATGAAATCAGCTTAAAAACTCGAGGAACCGTTCGATGAGGTCAGCTGAAAAGTGCGCCAAATGCAAACAAAACTAATGAGGTCTGAAATAAGCGTTTTGGGGTGTGGAATTCTGGGCATGGGCACATCAATTGAAACTCAGCCAACCGCAAGATTCGCATTTGCATATGAGATCTTGATCCCGAGCCACCACCACTAGCACCACCGCAACCACTGAGGAACAAAGCAGGACTAAGGATGTTAAGGCTCAATCTCAAGGATGTCTGTTGACATTGGCTGAACAATGGTTGAGGGCAAGCCAGCGTATCATTTTCATAGAGCACTTGAGCTTAGTGCTCGGGCCAAATTAGATGACAGTTATTATCACGATCATCAATTAAAAGGTCAAGCGTGACGCGTTGCCGCTGAACATGTGCGAACTTGCAGTCTAAGGACTAAGGACTGAGGAGTGCGGCTTAAGGAACATTTGTGTTGGCTTTGCGACAACTTTACATAACTTGCGGATCAGCGGCTCCACACACCCGCCCGCGCCCGCCTTAAGCAGCGCTAATCACATGATCAACACTCGGATCAGGATCAAAGTCACTGATCCTGATCCTGCAACACGGTGCGTAATGTTGGATTATGCAGTCGCCCACTGCAACTTTTAAATCACTTTTAAATCTCTGGCTCTGGACCACTGCTGTCGCTGCTGCTCTAGTTTCCCGGCAGCCGCGGCTTGCTCGCAGAGCGCGGGATTAATGAACGCAGCGGCCGGTCCAGGTAGCAGCACCTTTAATCCTTTCTTCAGTGCTCGCAAATCCGCGTACAAAGTCCGGTTGCACTTCTAATCCGGTTGACAGCGTCAATGATGCGAGGCCTGGCTGCCTGCCGCGTCTCCTGCTTCTGCTCGAACTACCTGTTCAGCCACTGCCTCGCAGCCAGCGTCCTGCCATGTCCTGCGCGTGTGCTCTGCATATGCATTTGCATACTGTTCGCGCTTTGTTTGCATTTTCGAACATCGTTTGTTTTGTAAATATTGCCAACAAATTGCAAATGTCATTTACAAGGCTCACATGAAATTTGTTGTTAAAATTATTCGACATATATTGAATTTAGGCAATTTAACGTATTAAAGAGATGTAGTACACCTCCCATATCGATGTATTTTTCGATTTGGTAATAGATTTCGGTGCAAGTCAAAGTAAATATATATAAAGAAGAGGCCATAATTCAAGTTATCTATTGCCATTTTTTAATTTCCTCTCAATCATCTCAGTTTCAATGGCGCACAATCTTCTAGCTGCCCTTTGAAAGCGAAAGTACAACACTTGATGCGTCGCATCAACAAGCTCCATGACATGCTTTATTATTGCTTGCATGTTACTTTCTATCAGCATTGTTTAGTTGGCTTTAAGCTGGAAGTCCAGCAGCCGACCGCCCCCACCTATATGTGCAGGGGAGGAGAGCTCCATGGAGCTCCATGTAACAGCGGTCAAAGGCCGACGAAAATGACCGAAAATCGATAATCAATAGTGAAGCGAATTTTGGCAAAAATAAACGACAGCTGCAATTGCGAGCTGCAGCACAATGCAATGCAGCGCGTAGCCAAAGGATGCGTATTAGACGCGTGCATCAGGACGAAGAGAGTGCGCTCGCCGAAGAAGCATACGGAGAGGGAGCGCGAGAGGGACAGCGAGCGGGCAGGATGAGAGAGAAACAGAGACGGTGAGAGACAGAGAGAGCACTTGGGGAGGCAGCGACCAGTCAATGCACGCCGTCTATGGGGACGGGGCTGTTAGCACTCAGAGCCATTGAGTCTGTTACAGCCAGCAGCCGATTTGAGTGCGTTTTTGCTTGTACCGTTGTAATTGAGTTCGCTCTTTCGAGCATATTCCGCTCTCTGGCTCTCGGCACGGCCCGCTGTGCGTGTGCGTTTGTGTGAGTGTGTTTCTGTTTCTGTTTGTGTGTGTTGTGTTGGTGTGTGAGTATTTTGTGTGTGCGTGTGTTTTTGGTTTTGTTCGTGCATTTTTGACATTTGTTTCTTTTGCATTTGAGTGGCTTTTGGACCAGAGCTGTGCACTATGCGGAGATTTTCAGCTATGACTAGTGCTAGTTGAGCAGGAATCCGTGTCAGTCGTGCTCAGTGCCTCGCATAAGCCGAACGTCGCTCTGGAGCAACCATCAGCAATCTCAAAAAGGACGACGAGTGTCTCAACTAAAACGAAAGCGAAACCAAAAACACAGTAGCTCTAAATAAAAAACCCCCCGAAAAAAAAAAAAAAACAACAACAAAAAACACTATAAAAAACTACATAGCAAATCAACTGCCAGTGATTGTGTCAAGTCCAGCCGCAAGCAATTATTAAACGTTCGTAAACAATTTACAAATTATTGGCCAGCCTTCAGAAGAGTTTTTTTTCGCACATGCGCGAACTTCGCACAAAAAAGCTAAAAAGCAAAGACCAAAAAAAGAGATAAAAACGACCAAAAAGGAGCAGCCACCACACACCAACACTCCTGCGACTCCGTGTGCGTGTGCGTGTGTGTGTGAACGTGCGCCTGTGTGCTGTGCGCGGTTTTTGTTTCGCACGCACTTTTATCGCCGTTTTGTTTGATTTAACGGTGCCGCGGTCAAGTGTAGAGAGCGCGAGAGCTTCCACGCCAGCAGCAGAAAAAGAAGCAGCAGCAGCAGCAGCCGCTGCTCCTGTTCCCGATTCCCGTTTCGGACCAAAACTTTTTGAGATTTGCCCACAGTCGCCCAAGGTATGTAAATATCACTTTCCACTATTATTATTATCTCTCAGTTAACCTTCAAAATTTTGCGTGCTCAGCAGGCGGTAAGGCAGCACATACATACATAAATCAAGAGCAATAGTAATAGGCTTACAGTTAGAGAGCAAAGTGCACTCCGCACAGCAACGGTGCAGTGATTAAAGAAATAAACAAAAACAATCGAACGCCTTTAAATAGTGCATAGTATTTCGAGGGAATAGCACAAATCGCAAAATGTTGAGGCATTCAGATAAACATAAAGCTCGATTTAACAAATTTAATGGGCATACTAAATAACATCTAAGCGAATAAAAGTGATGCGAATGTTATAAGTATATACTTAAATTTTTATATGTTTAAATATTCCCTTTGATTTAGCTTTAGATTTGTAGTTAAGTGGTGTAGCTTGATTTTTATTATATTTAATATATATACATAAATTGAAAGTGGGAACTTAAGGTAAACAAATTACTTTAAAATAATTTTGTTTAGTTTTTAATAAGAAAACATAAAAAGACATGCTTTTGGCTTTAGTTTAGCTAAGCTTAAAATTATTATTTAGTAAACTACTTAAGGGAATACCCTTAGTAATAAAACGCAATCTGTCTTCGAATGCTTTCTTCGCTTGATTGTTTCTGTTGTTGTCGAACGCTTCTTTTTGTGTCTAACCTTAAAGACAAACACACAAGCACACACACACTGACACACAGGCACACTCACTCACACACACACACATGCATTTGCTTACATATCGCTTGCTAAAAATGCAACAGCAAAAATTCTAAAACAATATTTCAAAATCTGTCTGGCTTTTAGCCGATCTGGCGAACTTGTTTTTTGCCCGTGCAGTTTGCCAGGCCTCACCCCATCGCCGCTCCACCGCCCCACCGGGTGCCCCCCACACACACACCCCGACACTGCCCGGCGCTCCCCGGCCAGCGCAGCATCGCCCCCTGTTCGCTCGTTCGTTGCCTGGCAGCTAATTTTATTTGTTTACATGTCCGACTGCATGTTGTATTTTTTGCCCGCCTTTCTTTCGCGCCGTCCTCTGGCTTTTTAGCAATTTCTTTTGATATTCGCCTTTTCACATTTCTTCTTTTTATTTTTTAATATTTAATTTTAGACACTCAACTATAATTCAAAGTCAACGGTGCAATTTTTTAATGTCCATTTTGTTAGAGCCTGCCAAAAGTGCATATCAAAATAGTTCTCACTGCACGAATGAAAACTGAAAGAAATGTTTTCTTTTTTGCTTTCTTTTTAGCTATTTTATATTTATTTATTTTTGTTATTCTTTTCTTTTTTGTGTTGTTTTCTTGGCAACTATTTGCAAAAATGATTGTCAGCTGCTTTGGCATATTTTTAATGTTTGCTGACAATAGAACAGCGAAGAACCGAATAGATGATAAATTTTTTGCTTTTGACAATTTACGCTTTACGTTTGGCATTGAAAATGCTTTTCCTCGACTATTTTCCATGCAGTTTCTGTGCTTAAACATCTATTTACTCATGCATAATAAAAATTGCCTTTTACAACAAAAACTAAACAACTAAATATATAAATAATTTTTTATAATGCACATTCATCGACAAACGCTGCAGTTTCCCCACCGCTGCCAGCTCACTTCCCCTGGTCCATCTCCTGCCGCTGCACATTTACAACAAAAACATTTTTTGTGGCGCATTTTCTGCGTCTGAATTTTCCATTTTTGCCATTTTCATGATATTTTTCCAAAGGGGGCGGTGTCTGTGGTTGTGGTTCGTGTGCGGAGCGACTATGGGTGTGTGTGGGGCGAGGGGTGTGCAAAGGCGGGACCAGAAGGCAGGCGGCAGGGGGGTTGGCCAAACGACTAGCACATGTTTACTTTACTTTGCAGTTTCGGTTGCGTTGCATTTCGCACTCGTTGCCCAGCACCCCGCCACCCTTGTAAGTCCCCCTGCTCGTGCCTGCTCTTTGCCCGCTCCTGCTGATGCTCCTGCATGGCATGTAGCCGGCATAATATTAATTTTACACTTGGCCTTTAGTTTTTGCCTTTGTTATTGTTGTTCTTTTCGTTGTTGTTGGATGTGCAAAAAAGTAGACAACCCGTAAGCTTTTCACTCTCCCCCCTCTCCCTCTCTCTGCCCCTCCCTCTTTGTTTCTGTTGCACTGACAAGCCAATTAATTTGGGTTCTTAAAAATATCACTAGCTAAATTAAATAAATATGCTAAGCACATTATACAATATATATATATATATATTGCTTTTGTTGTTTTGCTAGAGAACTTTTGCAGCGCCAAATTTCCTGTACCATCAATTATGCATAAGTATTGTAGATATTTTAGCAGCCAGCTCGATCCCCACTCTCCAATCCCAATTACCATGTCATCACCCACTGCCGCCCCTGCTGCGTTGCCATTACCAAGAGCCGACTGCTGCTGACGTTTTGCGTTTTTAATAATATTTACTTAAAAGCACAAACAATTGGCCAAAAATGCGGCAACTGCAGTGAAATTGCAATAGGAAAAATGAAAATAACAAAAAGGAAAATCAAAAAAATATATAGAAAATTTATTGGGTATATTTCAAAACTACGCAAATCAAAGTAAACCCTTAAACAAAAACCACAAAAAATTGAGGCAAAAATAGAGAGCTCTTAACAAAGCATAGAAAAGCAAAAAATAAATCTGGTATGAAATATTTGATATTTATATACAAATATTATTTCACTTTAAATATCAATTTCTATGAATCCATAAAAATAGGTTTCTCTTTCGATTTATTGAATGCTTTCTTCATATTAGCTGAAAAAAGGTTCTAAATAAATATAAATTCTGCAAAGTCTAGCTTTCTGTTTGTAAAATTTATTTACAAATACATTTTTTACCAGTTTGTGGGCTAAAAAATTAAAAAAAAAAATTTATATAAATTTGACTATTTTTGGATTAGAATATTTATAAAGTTTACAGATTTATAAAAGAATTTGTTAATATATATAAGATTCTTGCTTTTTTCTCCGATCTCATAATAAGTTTTTAAGTTTCTTTATTTTTTTTTATTGCAAAAAGCGAATTGCATTGAGTTGAATTCATAGAATCCGTATAATACCATTGTATGCAATTGTTGATTTAGATTTTTGTTTAATTTTTTTCCTCTGCATTCGCGTTTGGGAATTCTATTTGCGTTCTATGATCGCTTTGTCGAACTTTTTATAGAAATTTAACGAAATACAGTGAAATTTCGCGTGCAGCTTTTCAAAAATATCTCATTAAAATAAACTTGTATAAATAACAATAATTTAATTGCTATTAAAAGGAAATTTATGTGCTTTCCATGATAACAAATTGCAAACTAAAATGCACCGTTTAATAGTGATAATCGTCTAAGCTGACAAATTCGCCAGCTGTGGGCTGTTCAGATTTATATAAATATATTCGCCAAGTATGCCTGACTATACGGATATCTGTATATTCAGTTATATATACAGTTACTCAACCATATACCGCGTAGTGCGGACAATTAACTTAAATCCTTTTGCTTTTTATTATTAAACGCGAAATTCGTCGGTGCAGGCTGCGCCTTCTAATCTTCTAATCCAATCCTCGATGCTCGCTCCTGGCTGCTCGCGCTGATTAACTTTAATCCACTGCGTGCCGTGTGCGAGGGGAAAACTCGTTGCGTTTTGTGTTCTAATCTGCATAGCTTAAGTTTCGCGGCCCGGATCATCCAAATCCAATGCGCGTAATTTTCTTCTTTTTTCTCGTGTTTGCATTTTTCCGCTTTTGTTTTTGTTGCCGCTCTAATCCAGTTTGAATGGATCAAGAAGTTGAGGCGAGTGCGCGACTCGCGACTCCGCGACCCGATACCTGACTTTCGCTCACCTTTTTCCCATCTAATCCCTTGACGCGTGTGTCGCCTACCTGGCCCAAATATAAGCAACGACCATTTGCAATTCGACAGTCAGTCACAAATTTGCTTGTCCAGCGACCAGACGCACAGCATCCGCTCCAGATCAACTGCAGCACAATCACAAATCACGCAATAATTGGAATATATAACACGAATATCCGCAGCACGAGCAGCGCTAGGTGAGACCAATTACCCAAGGATATCCCATACCCCACACCCGTCCGCCTCACCAGCCATTTTGTCCTCTGCAAAACTCACTCAAATTGCCACCCCGCTACGCGCTCTCTCCTGGCAGCAGGGTGGCACTCTCGGCTTAGGGGTGGCAAAAATAAAAACACTTGGAAAAAAGGCAAACAAAAGCAAAAAACAAGAAAAAAGGAATCGAGACAAAAAGCATAAAAAACTCGACGCAGGCGCACTGGCCAGACATTCAAATTACAATCTTAACCGTGTGCTCTTTGTTCCTTCATTTGCAGCCGTGACCAGCAACATGCCTAACTGGGAGACGAGCACCGCGGCGCCCAACTACGAGCAGCACAATGCCTGGTACAGCAGCATGTTTGCCGCCAACATCAAGCAGGAGCCGATGTCGCATCACCACAGTCACCATCACGACAATGGCAACAACAGCAACAGCGGAGCGAGCAGCCCAAGGCAATCGCCGTTGCCCTCACCCAATGCGCCTGGCACTCAGCTGGAACAGTACCTCAAGCAACAGCAACAGCACCAGCACCAGCAGCAGCAGCATCAACAGCCAATGGATACGATGTGTGCGGCTGCCATGACGCCGTCGCCGAGCAACAATGATCAGAACAGCCTACAGCATTTCGATAGCACACTCCAGCAGCAATTGTTGCAGCAGCAGCAATACCAGCAACACTTTCAGGCGGCGCAGCATCAGCAGCAGCAGCATCACCATCTCACACTGGGCGGCTTCAATCCGCTGACGCCGCCGGGTCTGCCCAATCCCATGCAGCACTACTATGCCAGCAGCATGCGGCCCAGTCCACAGCCCACGCCCACAGCCCTGCCCACGGCGGTGGGAACGACCCTACAGACCGGCGACAAGCTGCAGGCGCTGACGCCGCCAATGGACGTGACGCCGCCCAAGTCGCCGGCCAAGTCGCAGCAATCGAGCGTGGAGCCCGAGAAGGAGCACGATCTGATGTCGAACTCGAGCGAGGACATGAAGTACATGGCCGAGTCCGAGGACGACGACAGCAACATACGCATGCCCATCTACAACTCGCACGGCAAGATGAAGAACTACAAGTGCAAGACGTGCGGCGTCGTGGCCATCACCAAGGTGGACTTCTGGGCGCACACGCGCACCCACATGAAGCCCGACAAGATACTGCAGTGCGCCAAGTGCCCCTTTGTGACGGAGTTCAAGCATCATCTGGAGTACCACATTCGCAAGCACAAGAACCAAAAGCCGTTCCAGTGCGACAAGTGCAGCTACACCTGCGTCAACAAGTCCATGCTGAACTCCCACCGGAAGTCGCACAGCTCAGTCTATCAGTATCGCTGTGCCGACTGCGACTATGCCACCAAATACTGTCACAGCTTCAAGCTGCATCTGCGCAAGTATGGCCACAAGCCCGGCATGGTGCTGGACGAGGATGGCACGCCCAATCCCTCGCTGGTCATCGATGTCTATGGCACACGGCGCGGACCCAAGAGCAAGTCCTTCTCGGGCAGCAGCTCCAGCTGTGGCGGTTCCAGCAAGCGGAGCAATGCCGCATCAGCTGCCTCCCAGCAACAGCAACAGCAGCACCAGCAGCAACAGTTGCAGCCCCAACCACAGCAGCAGCAGCAGCAGCAGCAGCCGCAACAGCCTGTGCTGCCACCAAGCGCAACATCTCAGCTATCCGCAGCGCTCCAAGGATTTCCCATCCCATCGGCAGCAGCAGCAGCAGCCGCAACATCCGCACCAGCAGCTGTGGCGCCCGTCTCCCCACCGTCGCCGGCCAAGAGCGTGGCCAGCGTTGAGCAGGCGCCCAGCCTGTCCAGCGCGCTGCTGCCGCCATTGGCCAGCCTGCTTCAGCAGAACCGCAACATGGCCTTCTTCCCCTACTGGAATCTCAATCTGCAGATGCTCGCTGCCCAGCAGCAGGCAGCAGTTCTGGCACAGTTGTCGCCGCGCATGCGTGATCAGCTGCAGCAGCAACAACAGCAACAGCACCAACAGCAACAGCAGCAGCAGCAGCAACAGCAATTGCCAACGCACAGCGACAATGAGGAGGATGAGCATGACGATGATTTCGAGCGCAAGTCCGTGGACTCTGCCATGGATCTCTCACAGGGCACTCCGGTCAAGGAGGAGCCTCAGCCCCACAGCAACCACATGGCCATTAATCTGAAGCTGAAGGACGATGACACACCGCTGATCAGCAGCAGCAGCACCTCCCGCCGCAAGGGTCGTGTCCTCAAGCTGGACACGCTGCTGCAGCTGAAGTCGGCCGCGATGTCATCGCCGGAACAGCAACTGAAACTGCCGCCCAGTGTTCTGCCCACGGCCTCGTCGCCCATTGCCGGCAGCAGCGCCAACAAGCAGCTGGCGGATGATCCCTGCTCTGGTGCCAGCTCCGCGGATGAGTCCATGGAAACGGGCCGTGTGCCGCAGGCCAACACGAGCGCCAGCTCCACGGCCTCCAGCTCCGGCAACAGCTCGAATGCCAGCAGCAGCAGCAATGCCGCTCCAGCTGCCGCCGTTGCCACCTCCGCCACCGTATCGAGCTCCTCCACAGCCACGTCCACGGGCAGCAGCGCTCCGGCCATATACGAGTGCAAGTATTGTGATATTTACTTCAAGGACGCTGTGCTCTACACAATCCACATGGGGTATCACAGCTGCGACGACGTCTTCAAGTGCAACATGTGCGGCGAGAAGTGCGACGGACCCGTCGGCCTCTTCGTGCACATGGCCCGCAATGCGCACTCCTAAGAGCCTCCCAGCGCCGGCGGCCCACAATATTGTTATTAGATATTTTTATTATTATTAACATATTTCGTTGTCCAAAATTGTATATATTCGTAATTTTAGTTTTCATTTTGTTGTCGAGAATTGTACATAAGCCAAAAATGCGCCAAAACGCTATCAACTAACTCTAGACCTAAGCCCAGAGCCCCATAGATTCGTGTCTAGCTCTAACAGTAGATCTAATGCAACTATGTAGTAACTATCCCCACTCTCTGCTAGCCTCTCTCTACTCTCTGTATCCTTTCAGTTTTCAGTTTCCAGCGAACGAAAGCAAACCCACTCTAAAACTAACGTCACAAACCGAACAAAAACCGTGAAAAAGGTTTAAAAATTCCTAGTTTAAGTCGACATTAACTTAACTTAATTCGTAAGCAATCAGTCCAAAGTCACAGTTACACAGCAGCGATTAGTGTATAACTATTATATTTTCATTACAAAATAAATGTTTAGTCTTAAAAAAAAAAGAAGAAAAATAAGCGAGTGCTCTCTTTTCATTGATATTGCAGTATTTTGTTAGCCTAATTTCAATCTTAAGTCAAGCCACAATAAACAAACATTTTTTCAAGAATAATTTAAAGTTTTTATGTTTTTCTTCCATTCTTTATTATTTTAAGTCCAACTCATTCGGCATAATGACAATATTTTTGATATCGATCAAAAAGAAGTACAAATCTAGAGATTTTACAATTCGACATTTTCGACAAAAATGTGTAAATGCCCACGATTTTTAAATTGAATAAACATAGATATATTAAGTGTATTGTATAAGTAAATATTTACAAAATATTATGCGCAATCTGAGCAAATGGATCAAAATTCAAGTTTAATTATTTTCTAGCTGTAAATGTAAATCAAGGTCACAATATTTGAGTGACTTTGTAATATACAATCCCAGTGTGAAGAAACACCTGTATAGTAAAATATAAATAAATAGAGTTTCCCAAACGTTTTTATGTAATATATATAATAAAGAATAATATGCGATATAAAGAAATTCATATATACGTTTCATGATCGATGCCAGATATCAGCGGCCTTTTCCGGAAGATGATTTATGGAAATTTTCGCCTACACAAGAGCCACAGAATGTGGTGTAACGGTTAATTGAGAAACTGCTCGATCATGGGCTAAATGCTCGAGCTATTAAGTGAAAAAACTGTGCGGGTGACCCGAGCAAATTGGCCTGGCGAGAGAAATAGCTGTGAGGATCTCGTCTGGGGCTTAAGAACTTCCCTTGATCGATCATTGTCTGGCATTTTGCGTGAAAACGCACAATTCGCATGGCATATGAGCTGAGAGGGGGGAAATTATATAATAATAATGAAACACTCATGAGCAGCACACGCTCTTGGGCAACGCCTTTCAAGGGATCTGGCGACGATCGCGAGGATCGCTTGGGGAGTTCACTCAGAGCTGCGCATGCGTCGCACACGCTTTGCCTACAAATGGCGCGTGCTCTTGAGTTGAAATTGGTTTTCCTTTCCTTTCCCTTGATCCCTTGGCGCATTTTTGGGCGTTTTATAAATAGTTCTTCCAGCTGGCCTCTGATTGGCTGCAAGCGATTTGAGTGTGGGCTAGAAACGACATAGCTCGAATATTTGTTCATTAGATAGTTTTCAATATTTTTAATTTTCCGTTTTTCCCTCATTAAAACTGTGCACCCACAATGCAATAATTGATATTTATGAGTCGATAGAAATTAAATTCTGAATGGGACCCCGCCTAGAATAGAGTTTAGAAAATATTGTCAGCAATTTCATGTACATAGTTGATGGTGGTCCAGCTGATATTTAGTCAACAACCCAAAGATCTAATCTGAAATAAGATTTTGCATATCCCTTTAGTCGAACATATCCAGATTCTTGTCCATTTGAGCGCACGTAATTTGCTAATAACCCACTGAACAGTCGGCTTTTTATTTTGGCTTGTGGCAAGCGCAAGCGCAGCTCTAAGATGTTTATCTGCCGCACAGAATCTTAACCTCAAACTGCTGCCTAACGATGCTCGGCCGATCCCTAGTCTTGTTTGCCAGCTCTTATCTCGGCTTGTGGTATTGTTCCCATCCCTCTGGCCATTGTTCGGCTCGCAGACAAAAAACTCGGAACATAATAGAAAGACGAATCTCTTTTAAGTGAAACTAGCCGGGGTCACTGAGGATACCCCACAGTCTCGAATAGTCGTTGACTGACTGACTGACCATTTAAAAGGTGTAATTTTCGGTTTGAGATGTTGCGCATGCGCCATTTTTCCGGTTTCTATTGTATTTGCTGCAATTCCCTCTTCTCCTCTAGCAGCTGTTGCTCATTTTGCACCTTTAGCTACAAAATTTGTGTGCATTTTTTGTAGCCAAAGGTTTTGTAAATCAAATATGTCTTTTAGGCTAAAGTAATTTTCTCATAATGTAAAAGCATCGATAAGGTGTTCAATATAAAGTGCTTATATGTGAAATCCATCGTTGTAGTATCATATCTAGAAGTGGTCTTTAATTTATTATAAATGAAATCGTCTAGTAATAGGAGTAGGGTTTGTATTCCATTTGAAAGATTGTGTAGTCAAGACCATATAATATAAAGATCCCTAATCAGATGTGTTGATATAGTTTTGTCCCTCTCTGGCTATTAGTCCATATACATAAATGGATGACGAGTTCCATTTCCGTGAATTTGATGAACATTTCTATCAAATTTCTATAAATAAAAATAAATTAAATTTGATTTCATTCTCATTATACCATTAAGGATTTGATTGAAGTGTAAATAATAATAATAAAAATATTAAGAAATATATATATAAAAAATATATATATGTATATATATGAATTCTTTTCAGATATGCATATACTAATGAAATCGAATATTTCTCTCATAGAGTTAAAATAAGTTATGATAATACAAAAAAAATATTTTTTTTTTAAGTTTTAGAGAACTAAACAAAAAGTTTTTTTTTAAATAATTTAAAGAGACAGTCTCTTCTTTAATACACTTGGCCCAACTTCGAACTTTATATAAAATGCCTCCATTTTGTTGTGACCCTTCAAGCATATAAACATATATATATATAAATGTATATTTATATATACGATATATCGTCTGGCTTATCCTACAATCTACATAAGAACCGCAGCCAGCACACAATGGTAAACATGAAAGTATTATTAATGCCACGAAAAAAATCTCCCACAGGGCTGAACATAAAATAGGTATTTACAGTCAGAACCACCCCCGGAACTACTAACAACAACAACAGCAGCAACAACAACACCAACAACAACAACAACAACAACAGCGACGACAACTACAATAAAGTGCACAAAAAAAATCCACAGAGCGCACGCCATATTGAATATATTGAGTCTGGATTGTGGTTGGGGTTGTGTAGGGTTGGGCTGGATTTGGTCTAGGGTGTGGGTAGCCATTTTTAGACGCGTCAGATGCTCAACAGCTAAAAATAAGCCAACTAACAATTCCGAAATAATTCGACGGAGCTGGAAGTTGAGTCGAAAAGTGTTACAAGGTTTTTCACTATGGCAAAACTAGCCGGCGCTGCATGCGCAGTTAGGAGGGGGCGTAATGCCAAGTAATGCTAGCTGGATAGTGGGCAGGGACAAAGGGATGGGGGCGTGGGTTCGATGTGCACGTTGTGTGGGTGTTCAGTTGATTAACACACGCAAGGGTGCCGTTAAATGCCAGCGATACACTCACCATTTATAACTGCTCTTGACCATGGACCATGGCTGGCCGTACACCCCGCCAGGTCGCAGACCACGAGCCCTTATCAAACAGCCGTTGCCGCCTGATCCGATGAGCTATGTGGCTGCTGACTGCCATTTCGCAGAGACGGCGCCCATATTCAGCACGAGACGAGACGAGACGAGATGGAACGGAATTGTTAAGGTCTACACGTTATTATTAGAAAATTGCCTTCGACCAGCATCTGTAGCCAATTATGGCTTGGCTCTGATCCATTGAGCATGACGTCATGTGCTGCCGTCTATCGGCACCTAACAATATCCCTCGCTATTCATGCAAACCAATCCTAACTCACACACACACTCACTCAAACGCAGCCGAAGGATTTGCTGAATAGCCGATAATTTATTTCTGTAAACAATTTTCACTGGAATTGCGCACGGTCCGAGAACCACTTTCGCTTCTTCAACCAGTCCAACAGCTGACCAAGGTCCGTTCATCATCGAGCCCATGTGTTGGTAGATGGAACGAATTTTTAAATGGGCCCCGTTAACAAGCAGGCCTCAAGATGCCAACACTTCAGCCAGGTGAGTGTTTTGGCATGAGCTAACTTATGTCTGTCGCGGATAAACGCTATAAAACGAAAGGCATTACAACTTGGTATAGAACGGGGCGTGTCACCGCGTAAGATCATCGGGAATATATGATTTTTTACAGCTGATTTTTAATATATTTTACAATAATCGCACTCGGCTAACCAAGTTTTTGTTAGACAAAGGATTTAAAAATGGATCAGAGAAAGATTGTGCATTTTTAAAAGGTATAGCACATATATAGACCTAGCTATGATCGTCTTTTAAAAGTGCCTGCCAAAATAACTTTGGTTCATCAAATACTTCGAAATGAAAAGAAACTGAAATTGAAAAATTAGTTAAATTTACTTTTACTGGCAATAATTTAAAACTTGCATTCTATGTAGGGGCCTCTTTGTGCATTCCATTATTGAGATTGGGGAACTAATTACTCTACCTCCATGAGAGCGCTATTGAAATTCGAATTCAATTGAAGTGCAAAAACCAAAACTAATTGCAACACATTCTGTGATAAATATGCAAAACTGAATCGAAACGCCGGCCGGGTGCTGACTAACATGTGTGTGTGTGTGTGTGTCTATGTATATGTGAATGATGCTGAAAGGTGGCAACACCCGTAGATACCCACTAACCCAATGAGGTTGCCAAAAACAAAAAACATGAAACACCAAATCCACTCAGCATTAAAAAAAAAATGCTTATAGTTCCACACAGTCCACACTTCACATGTAAATCGGAATCAGAGTGCTACATACATATAGACGTATGTATATTTGGAGTGGGAGGGATGGAAAAACTAGAATCGCCTACACGATGAACATTTTCGAAGATAGAAAAAACATCTGCCCCTGATGGCACTTTAGTTAACGAAAAATAACAATGGTTAAAAATATACATAGCCATTTATACATATACACATAAACAGGCATATATACATATACATATATTCGTATGCATGCAGCATGGAACAAAAAAAAAGAAATCTCTTTGTTGTTGTTGTTTTGGACTGGCTGTGCCATCGATAATGTCCAGCATCCGTTATAGAGAAAAAGGAAGTCGAAATAAACGACAGCAGCGTGTGCCTGATGCCCTTTGCCTCAGTCTGTCTCTGTATGCGTGTGTGTGTGTGTGTGTGTGTCTGTGGGGGTTGCACACGCGTCCTACTTAGTAGTCCGCTGTAGCTCTGGCGTTGTCCTCAACTATTTGCACTGGACAGACAATGCCGTGGACTGGACAGCCGTTGGCGGCCTTCGTTTGGACAGTTTGCTACATTTGCCGCGCACAAACAATAAAAATTGTGTGGGTTACTCGATTGAGTTCGATTTTCTTGTATTCTCTACACACACACACACACACACACACACACACAATAGAATGTTTTCCTCTTTATTTTTTGCAGCCTTTACTTAGATACTATATTTACGCTAGACCGGCGACGCAGATGTCGGTGAGTCAACAGAGTAATCGTAGATGCCTGGGATACCATTCAGGCTGGACGACTCGAAAATAAGACATACCCAGCGAATTGAGAAGCCCGTTACTTAAGCCCCATTACTTAAGCTTTAGATCTTAAATAGAATGTATACCCCCATACTATTAGAATAATAATTACATTCAAATACCTATTATATCTTGACATCCCTAAACTAGCCCATATATATCCGAGTTTTTTCAGTGTATATCACATCCCCTCGACAGATCCCGCACAACCAATCAAAATGTTTGCACCACAAGCCGAAAAGTCAAAAAACGCCTATTACACAATCAGAAGCGAACAATTTAACGCTTCGCACATAAAAAACGCGATTACGACCAATAAAAATATAGGAAAAAAAGAACATAAGTAAAAATAGAAAAAAAATAAACACAAAAAAATGGTTTGAAATGTGCAGAAAAACTGCAAATGCTGCAAATAGGGTGGGTAGAGCAAACATCCCCTACTCGGGGAGGGTTGCAACATCCATGGAAACCTTTTCACAATACCGAATAAATCGATATTTTTTTGCCAGTTTTAGCCTCTGTTGTTTTTTTTTTTTTCTTCTCATTTTTTTTTTTGTCATGTGAATAAAAAACAGGTAGTTGTTTTTTGTATCTTTCAGTAACAGATACTTTTCCTTTTGGACAACGATGTGAATAGATCTGGTATCTGGTACAGATAGACTTTGGCCCGGCCTGGAGATCGACTTATTGGTCTTTGTGCAGCGAGAAGTGCAAATGTCAGCTGGAGCTCTGTAATGTGAGCAATTAGACATGCCCTGGCCAGGTATCATTATCAGGCTGGAGCAACAACTTACAGGTGTTAAACGACACCGTCTTCGGTATCTCGGCAAGTTGTCATTGCTGCTCACATATCAAGACATTAAACATTTGATGGGCGGATATGGGTTTCGGGTTACTCTAGAGCCGAACTGCCTGGCACGTTGCAATTGTCCACTGCCCCATCCCGATTCCAGGCCAAGCGAATCGCAAGCCTTTCGCTCAGCAGCCAGGTGTCGCCTACGCCTGCAACCGCATCCATCAGAGCTGTCTCGCCTGCTTCTATTTGTTCTACGTGAAGTGCATCCATTATGCTGCACATATTTTGCCCACATTCACTCAATTGTCTGCGTCCAGACACAATTCCCAGCTGCTCCTTAATTCAATTGAATTGTGGCTAGATCTCAGCTTGTCACATTTGCAAATGTCATTGATTTTTGCCAAATCAGCGCAGCGCAACGAACTCATTTTGGTTGCCTTTCATGCCAATATTCTAAGCCGTTCTTGTACCCTCCGAATGAGGTGTTATTTTTCTACACTTTAACCCTTTTTTGGGCTCAATCACTAGCCATTTTGGTGGTTGCTGTCAACAGAAACATCTGCTTTCATTTATCCAGCTTGCAATCGTCATAAGTCGAGATTAATTAGTTGCAAAAATTGCGTAGTTCTTCACCTTATTTGCCATGCAAGAATATAATCGAATACATCGAATTATTCGTATCCGTAGCCTAGTACATACTTGATGTTAGGTATTAGATTAAAAGGGTCATATGTATATATTTCTTCTCAGATTAATATCTTTAATATTGACCATAGACTTGAAAGCCAAAATAATTTTTTTTAGATATATAAAAATTTTAATAATATTACTTTAATTTGAAACAGCTCTTACTTAAATAGAAAATATAGTTTTCGCTATAATTTGTTGTTTTCAGATTTTCTGTGTTTAGAATAAGTAAAGCCTAAGGTCTAAGGTCTTTGAAATGAAGTTTTTTTTCCTGCCCTCAGCAAATGAGAAAATACAATATATATATTTAATTGATATCCAAGCAATATATTCTTCTAATAATATTTACATTAAAATTATTATTTATATTATACTTGAAAAAGAAAAACATGAGTCTGGCTTCTTTAATTCAAATGATTGAACTCCTTTGAATTTACGCGTTCTGTTATTGTAGGGCAGCTCAACTTTCTTCCCCTACTTTCATACTGAAATATTCGGAAAGCTTGGCATATCAAGTCGAGTCTACTTAGAAATTCAACTACTCGAAATGTTGTCCATATAATAGTAAGTAGCTCCCGTTACTCATACTCATGACTCTGGGAATCGTCACGATCTGTAACTGGACTTACTTACACAACTATGCCTACTTTGCCGCCATTTTGCTTCTACATAGTTCCAACCCTCAAACATATATCGCTTGCCCCCCTTTTTGTCATTCACGCATTATAACACTTTTATATTTTTAAAAATGTCAAACACACGCGGACATACGTAATTTCCACTTTCATCCCGCCCTATCCACTACTTACTTACACACAAAGCAAGGGTAGAAAAATCCAAAATTAACGGCACCCAATAAAAACAAGAAAATAATATGAGCTCGGCGGAGTGCCCGAAAAGAGTTTGAATTATTTGTTTTTATTTTTAGGCAGCCCCTCGTATTGTTTAACAGCACGTAAGTAGATTTAATGGTGGGCCAATCAACGCTCGGGGATTACATGGCGCATCTATGGCAGCGTGGCACCGCAAGATCCCCGGCATTGAACTTGAAAAGTGCTCGAAGTGTGCCCAACAATAACAACAACAACAGCAATAACACAAATGCAACAGATACAACAACAGCCGCTGAGTCTACCCTTTCAACACGTTGGGCAATCAAAGGAATGCGCTCTCAGAGAAAACCCTTCGACTGTCGCACGTCTTTATAAATAGCCCGTGCCGCCGAGGAACCCTTGCTTAGTCTTTTCTTTTTGTGATCACCTCCAGACCCTGCCCCTGACTTGTTGCATCATCATCCTCATCGAGTTACCCTCATCATATCGAGTGCACTCACAAATTAACCACCAATAAAAAGGCACTTCATAAAAAAAAAACAACTTCCGTTTTTTGCTCCTTTGTTCACTGCCTGTTGCTTCCCCCTTGCCGCCTGCCATGTTTCCGTTTTTTTCAAATTATGTTGTAATCGAGGAGTCTCGTAAACACCCCTAATATGATTTTTAGCGCCACTTATCGCGCACTTTTTTAGGGTGTTTTTTGTTCCCTATTTATTTATGGAAAAAACCATGTAGTTGGGGGTTAAAAAAATTGACATGGTAATTGGAGTGTATTATGTAATTAACTTTTCAAGTGGGGGCATAATGTTATGTTAAGGGTGCCCGGGATAGGCGTGGCCGACATTTTTTATGAAAATCAAATGTTGAAAAATTAGTTTTCGACTTCATTCATTGGAATTGAATAAAGGGAATGTAGTTATTTTTTGCACAATTGTATGCAATATACAGTATATAGGGGAATAGAGAGAGAGAGAGAGAGAGAGAAGGAGTGAAAAAAGATGGAGATAGAGAGAGTGAGGTAGATACGAAATGAGTCTATCTGAAAGAAGTAAAGACTTGGAATTCCATACGCCAGCCCATTTTCGTAGTAAATATTATATTCTTTCGGTACAGGGTAACTTAAATTACTTGCGAAATATAAAATATAAGATATAAGTGCATTCTATTATTTGTCAGCTAAGCCAGAAAGTCTATGCCGGAAAATATTTGATAAAAAAACTGAATAATGCAAAAATATCATGAATTTGCTCTCCTCCTAATCTCAAGTTTTATAACCTGTACATTTCAAATATTTAATATTTAATATTAATATTTATATTTAATATATGTAATATTTATAATAAATAATTAAATTCTTGAGTATTTCTTAAAAGAAAACTTGACTTGTAAAGAGTAGTTCATTAATAAAGAGTACTTCATTAATAACCATGTACATATTTCTACAGAGTTTTCTTATTTCTATTAAAATTTAATTCATCTGATTTGCGCCAGGACCTCGTCTTCTCTAATCTAAAGAGAATAATGGATATTCAAATAATTGTTCGTTAGGCGTTGGCATGCGGCTGCTGCAGCATCATCTGCTGCAGCTCGGACGGCATAATGAACTCATCGCATAAAATGCTGATCGAATAGATCCTCAATCGGTCCTGCAACAAATTGCCGGCCATGCAGCGGCCAACAATGGAGTTTGAATAGTTGTTCAGGTCTATGCACAAATTCAAATGTCATTCAAATACTGCTCGCCAGCACAATGACGATGCTAAATGGACGGGCACGCGGCCAGAGCTGGGAGAAGATCGAGCACGAGTAGGAGCAGGAGTAGGAGAATAGGAACCACGGGGCATAAGCAGCCGCAGCCGCAGCAGCAGCAGCAGCAGCAACGCCTGCATCTCATTTCGGCGCAAATCTGTTCGTTGTTGTCATGAAAATACGATTTCAATGGGACAGCGCGCCAATATCCTGGCACAGGATACGAACGAATGATGTTATTATTTTCATGTTTCATCCGGTTTCATGTGCTCGCTGCCCGGTGCGTCGGCGTTGGAGTTCCCTCAAATGACAGACAGCAGGCAGAAGGCAGAGGGCAGAAGGCAGCGTGCAGCGGCTACAAAAACACAAACAAAAGCAAAAGCAACCAAGGCAGCAACTGGCTGAAAATGAAACTCAAACTGGGCCCTGGGTGTAGCCATCGGTCTCGACTTCCTTTTGAGTGCAACCACAACACTAGCCAAAGGCAACTGCCGACCTCATTCACCGTCGCCTGCCTGGTCTTCGGCTAGATCTACGTCTCTAGCGTTGTCGTTGTTTTGCACCGATAAGCGTGACATTTTCATATTGTTGGCGATCGGAATTCGAGTTCCATTCAAGCAACGCTTGGCGATTGAAATCTCCAAGCAGATCCTGGCTGAGCCGAAGCACGCCAATCACTCACTGACCGGATTAGCTGAAGTGAAGTTTTTTATCTTCTTCTAGCCTTCGATTGTCCTGTGCTAATTGGACCGATCCTCACATAGTCTCATTCATTCCAACAAAATGCAAGCCGATGGCCATGAAATCGGAATCCGCTCACGATAGGACGATATCTTCAGATGTATCAATAATCTTTATTTTTTATGAGCGTGCAATTGCCGTAAAATTCTAGCAGACAACCAGGAAAGTCTACCATTTTGTGAAAGATGTTCCTGTTTGCTACATGACTATGCAATATTGGCTGGCATCAAATATGCAACAGGACGTCAACTGAATTCGAATTTTTGATTGACTATCTATTGTGCTAATAGGAGAATATATTCCTTAAACTTGCTCATATATTGATCTAAACCTAAAGAAAATGGGAATTCTGGTAATAGTACTTTCTTAGTTATTTAATGAAAATACATAAAAAGTTGCTAGCTTACATTTACTATATTTGCTTATATCAACAGCATATTAGATTATTGACATAGGAAACATTTGAAATATAAGGAAGTTTCTACTCTCAACTATCGAACACCCACACACAGATGTCCTGGCACATAGAGGGACAATTTTTAACACATTCCTTAGAACATGGAGCAGGAGTTTTTCATGGCTGAAAAATTACTAAAAAGTACCAGAAATTAGTGCATAACTTCATAACTCCAGTTTGGACAGATGTCAGATGGGATCGCAGGCGGCGAACCAGGATTCGACTTAACCCCGCGCTCATTTAAATGTCACTTCTGCAGAAACAAAAACAAATCCCCAAAGGAGCAGGCATAAGAAAATCATTTGTGAGGCAAGAAACTGTGAATGCATATTTGAACTTCACCTCGGGGTCGCCATTGAGACCAGGGTCAGGGCTATAGATCTTGAGCGTGTGCTAAGGGCAGCAGCAGCAGCAGCCAAATGCCATCAAGGGTCACGACGTTGGCGCGCAAGATTTGTGTGTTTCCGGAGCGAGGGTCGGTGTGAGGGTCGGGGTCGGAGTCGGGGTCCTTTAAATTCCTTGCCTGGCTGCCAGCTCCTTGGCGAGCGTAATAGCGTAAACATTTAATGGGAGCGTGCGCTGCGCACGCGCAACATTGCCTCACCCCGAGTCTTGGTCTCAACCTCGGCTCCTATCCTCCCTCGAGCTCGTGGCGTCATTGTTTGATTTCCTTTAGGATTTGTGTATTACTCCTGCGTCTCATGATTGAATACTTTCTTTATACTCGCGTCAATTTATTGTATTTTGACGATTTTTCATATTCATGATCATAATCTTGTGGCATTCTCAATAGAGCATGAACACTACGTAGGGTGTAGTATATAACAAATTTGCGGTTGATAGTTTCGGAAAAATATGCAGCGTGATTGTTCATAATGTTAAGAAAATGTAGTATGTGTAGAATGAATTCCCTTTTATTTATTTTAATTTATTCAACTGATAGATAAAGACAACTGAAGAAGTCTCATAGAAAATTGTCTCCATAAGTATGTGAAACATATGTATTCAATTTATTCATTCAGGCTAAATTGTAGATAATATTATATTTATAATTTAGCAATTTCAATATCCAGGAAATTTATGCTTATAGACGAATAATTTATATTCATATTTTCTTACTCAATACATACAAACAATATGTCTAAAGAAATACAAAAGTATTTTTCATAAAAGTACAATATTTTATTAATAATAATATAAGACAAATTCTACTCATAAAAGTATAATAAAAATTTAATATATGTATATGAATTTCATTATTCATGGATTTTTAACAAGCTTAAATTTTAATTTCAAACGTTTTTAATGATTATACCACTAATGATACTTCCATTTATATTTATCCTAAGAAATGCGTTAGCAATCTAATAAAATCCCGACATATTCAACAAATCAGTCAAACATTTATTCACTTAGTATATATGGAATTCAATAAAGAATCCAAAAGCAAAGCTTTAGCTCTGCTTCAGTCTGTGCATGGAATCAACTGGTGCTACGGCTGCCACACACATGTGGCACACTTAACACCTCCAATTCATAATGAATGAGTTAAGAGCATCAACAAACTAAACATTAACATATAGCTTCGACTACTGCGACTTTGCCTGCGACTACTGCGGCAGCAGCTCTGCCCCTTGTGACGCTTGAAAAATTGCGTGTCAGGGATACGCCCGCATGGCCGGCAGGACATGTGTTAATCAAGTAGCGGCCTCAGCGGCGCATAACTCAACTGCAGTCAGCAGATGCTTGAGTGTATGAATGTGTGTGTGTGTGTGTGTGTGTGTGTGAGCGAGGAAGCGAACGAGTAAACAGCTGCAGCAACTCATGCTCCCAGGTCTACGACAAGGACTAAAAATAGTTGGAGGCAAGGTGCAGAGCGAAGCTGTGATCTGCCCGGGGGGATTTATGTGACAGAATTCTCGTGTTTACGCTTAATTTTCGTTTAATTTTTATGGGCGCCAAGACGAGACGGCTGCCGTCGTATTAAGGGAGCAGCGTTCAATGCCTGGCAAATTTGCCCATTTGTCTTGTCTTGACATCGATCGCTGTATTTACCGATCAAACAGAAAAACGTAACATGATCTAAAAAACCAATAACCATTGCCCAAAGAAAAGGTGACAAACAATCTGAAAAGAAAAAACAAACGTTTGGAATAAAAAGCGCAATTGTTGCGATATGACAATTGAATGCAATCCGGAAATGTCCTGTGCTGCATGGACATAGATAGATCGCCCAAGTGGAAATCTGAGGAACTGAACTCAAATTGAAGAGAGAGAGAGAGAGAGAGAGTGAGAGATGAATTGAGAGAGAGATGCAGAGTTAACTGAGCGAATCAATGCCCACATCGAAAATCTCAACCCCTGTTTCGAGTGAAAACTCAATGCAAGCAGCAGCAGCGGGGAGTTGAATGGAGTTCGAGTTTGAGTATCGAACTCTTGTGTCTGCAACATGCGTAAGTAAGTCCAAAGTTGACCTCTAAGACGACCTCAAAATGTGTCCATGTGAAGCGCGCGCGCGCATGCTGCTCCTTTTGTGCATGCGCCGGTCATTGTTTGACCTTTTCGGATTCTCTGTCTTCTTTTTCCCTTGGCACCCGCTTGCCTTTGTCTTATGCTTGCGTTGTGATCCTGGCCTGTTGTCAATGCCAAAGGGCATTGCAATAAATGTGATAAAGATTGCTTATTGTTTTTTTTTTTTTTTCTTTCTTGATTTTATTTTTCTTCTGCAATTGCTGAGACTCTCTGCCATAAATTGCCCGTAGCCGGCTGGCCGATCGGTTGACCGTTGGCAGTTAGACGACCCCTTGATGTCGCATAGCGTTGAAAAATGCCTTCAATGATACCTTAATTGAGGCAGCTGAAACTTTATATTTCTATTGAACTATCGCAGAAATTGTGGGAGTTTAGCGCGTGTTTCCAGGAGGAGTTTCTGCTGTATGTTCTTTCTTGGCGTTGTGCACATTTTAACTATAGGCATTATTTATAGAAACTATTTTCATAGTCGTTATTTTAGCAAATTAATAAGAATCTTTACTATAATAATATGTACTTTAATTTTACTAGATTGAAATATACAGCTTTTGCAGAATAAAATCAATGGAATAAATTTGTAATCAATAGAAATCTAGCTGGTCAAAAAAGTTCCTATACCTGTTGGTATCAAATGACATAATTCATATTTACATGACCATAAAGTCCATAATGATCCAAAAATTATTTGTTGCTTACAAAATTACTTAATTAATTATTGTAATTTAAAAAATTATATTAGTTATTAATTTATCTAAGCTTAAAGACTTAGCAGCTAAAATATCAAAACTAAATTTGTGGCAAAAATTTAGACCATTTAATTTTAAAATTAAATATATTTTGGCGGTTTATTTTAATAGCTTCGGTCACACTATTTGTGCTAATAAATGCATCATTCATACTATCGATATTATAAACTATCAGAAAGTTCGATATTATCTCGATTCGATAAATTTACTTTTCATCTCTAGGCGACCACTCAGCTGTTCTTGCAGACAAAAATGCAAGACTACGTTTACATATTTAGTTTTAAAAAACACGAAAAATGAGCCAATATAGTAACGTTAAGTACACAACATCTCCAACGCCATCCGTGGTGTCTGGCTATTCGAGTGCATCCCGGCTACATTCGCCGCTGCCCCCGCCAGTTGGATATCGCAAAGATTGCCTCTCGGCGACATCAAAAAGCTACAAATATCTGCGGCGTTTGCTCAAATTCAATCAAATGGACTTTGAATTTGCATTTTGGCAGATGATATACTTGTTTATAGCGCCTCAAAAGGTCTATAGAAACTTCAACTACAGGAAGCAAACCAAATCTCAATTCGCCCGCGATGATCCTGCATTTCTGGTGCTGTTGGTTATTTGTCTCTGTGGTAAGCTGTTTGAAAAAGGAACCACGTACATAAATCTGAAAGCTTAATAGAATATCTCTATTTGGATTTCAGTAACCTCCTTGGGCTTTGCATATGTACTTGGCCTGTCCATTTGGCAAAGTATCTCTTTTATATTCTACGTGGTTTTCGTTGATTGCATATTTGTTGGCATCATAATTGCGTCATTCTTCTGGTTGGTTACAAATCGCTTCTTGCGCACCAATAATCTGGAGCCAGACATTGAATGGGGATACGCGTTCGATGTCCATCTAAATGCCTTCTTTCCACCCCTAATGCTGTTGCACTTCATTCAGTTGTTCTTCTACAATTGGCTGATCAGTCAGACATGGTTCATATCACGATTCCTGGGCAACTCATTTTGGCTAATGGGTATGAGCTACTACGTTTACATCACTTTCCTGGGCTACAACTGTAAGTATATATTGCAGCAGATATATCTCAACTAATCATATTCTTACTCTTTCAGGTATTCCACATTTAAAGAATACGCGCCTCATACTCATCGCATTGCCCATTATCTTTCTCCTTTATATTGTAGTCACAATCATTGGCTGGAACGCAACCATTTCGTTTGTAAATTTTTACAAATATCGCGTGTATTGATCGACTTAGCAACGTGGGTTGTAAATTATTTTGCTTTTTAGCTTCTAGGCGCTCCCCTACGATAATGACTAACTAATACTAACTACTGTAGCATAATCCATGTTAATATATATGCATAAAAGTTCAACTTCCCCATCTTAACAATTGTCTTCTCAATTTTGTTTGTTTTAGGCTCTATTGGTTTACAAGGTAGAATAACAAATGCAGTACTTTGGATGATCTATGCCAGGTGTTTGGGTTTAACAAAGGTACGTTTCCTTTTGTTACGTTTGCGCTGGAGCTCCAAGGTGTGCAATTCGGTGTGAACCTCAGCGAAGATCTCCTTTTGCTCCTCCTCTGGGATGGTGGCGCGGTATTGCTTCATCAAGTCGAATTTTTCCCAAGGCTTCTGTACTTTTTCGGCTGACTTCCGATGCTTGTCCTTTATATATTGCTCAATGTTTGCCACGCCAAGGAGGTTTTGTCGTTCCCATCGTTCTAGCCATGGTCGTGGACGCAGAACTACTTTAATATCGTTGATAGGCACAGGAGCTCCTTCCTCCAAAGGCTCCGCTTCCATGTTTTCATCAAATGTGCTAAACTCAGGCAGTGCATCACGTAAATAGAACAGACTATCGTCGAGACGTTTCTCTAGCCGCAAAACCTCTACTTTCTGTATGGTTGGATCATACAGTTCATAAACCACCTCTATGCCCTGATGGTCGATCACGTTACGAAGAATGAAGCGTGCGCGCAGTCCGCAGCGTTCACGATGTATGCAAATGCCCACAAAGCGACTTGTCTTGCCAGCCGCATGGGGATCGGAGCTAGTAACAGCAAGAATAGATCCCACATAAAACTCAGGTAGCTCAATTTGGCGGCGACGATCGAGCATGTCAAGCCGCTCTAGTTTTTCGCGAATTGCATTGCGCCATTCAATTTTGGGATCTGGCAGAAACTCGGGATAGACAAAACGATAGTGTGCCGGCACAATGGGTTTGCGTACTGATGGTCCCGTCACTTCTTGCTGTTGCGGCACTGCGGCCACGGCAGCCTGCTGTGTCGGTTTAGTGGAAAATGTGACTGAAATTGTAGCATGTTAATACTTGCTTTTAGCAATGAAATATCGTATGTACTCACCAATTCGCTTGAATGCATATTGCTGTGACACACTTTTAGTTAGAATTCTAACGTTAATATTCATTTTAACATAAAAAAATGTTTAGATAATCACGGCTAGAGGTGGATAATGTTTCAACGCATCCACTACTTTTTAATATCGATAAATGGAAATTTTCGTGACTGGAAATCAGAACGATTCCTGTGTGATGAATAATTTCGATTTTCCGCAACCGAAACAACCACCTGTTGAAGTTGTTATTGTTATCGAATCATTTAAAAAATAATCGCCGAAACTGTTTTATTAACATGGTTTTTAAAATAGTATGGACATACAAAGAAAGCAAAGTGACTAAACCTGGTAATTATTTCTCAATTGATATGAATTCTGTAATTTAAATGAATGATGCTTTTGATGATTTAAATAAAATCTACATTTATTATTTTTTTTAATACATCATTGCCTAATCAGTTCAAATAATAAATTCATTTAAAACAACATTTTAAACAAGAATCTCAAAAACAAATGGAATAAACAATGAAACACAGTTGGAACGGTGCTAATCAATAGCATTTGGTCAGTCCTCACTCTTAACAGTCGTGGCGCTTGGAGGTAAGTGAATACGCGCTATTCGAACGATCGCTCGCTTGGTCGTTGGTACCAGCACATCCGGAACACTATTTTCATGAATTCTTTTCACGTGTCTTTTCAGGGCCTGCCCTTGGGTAAATGCATATCCACAAAATTCGCATTTATATGGGCGCTCTCCTGTGTGAACCCGATTGTGTACTAGTAATGCACACCTACGCGCGAAGCCCTTACCACAAGTCTCACAGAAACATTTACTGGCATTGCCATTTCGTCTAAAAATTATGACACACATACAAAAATTTCGTTTTAAAACATTTGAAAATTTACTTACTGAATGTTGTCAATAACTTTTGATTTCCCTTTCATTAGCGGAGAACAATTTTTAGGTAGTACTTTTTTGGATTGCGTTTGTTTGTGTTTTTTCGTCTTCGTTTCACATTTTATGTTCAAGGAATTTAGCTGGACACTTGGCTTTGACTCCAAGTCGTTTAATTCACATTTGACGTCTAGCTCTTCATAAGCGACTGGAGCTAATCCATTTCGTAGTTCACGTTCCAGAGCATTTATACTATTTTCCTTACTTATCGTTCTTTCTTTTTTCCCCTTCTTTTTCCCTACCCTAGTTTTGGGTTCTTCTTTCTTAATACGCCTAGTGACAGGCTTTTTGACCGGATTTTTCGATGTTTCGTGCACCCGAGATAGGTGAGTGGTTAGTTGTGAGCGCAGCCTAAAACCTTTCATACATTGATCACAGTGAAAATTTAAAGTAGGATGATGACGGAGATGTGCCTTCAGAACGTGGTTTTGTATAAAGGTTCTCGGGCATTGAGGACACTGAAACGGACGTTCGCCAGTATGGGTACGAATGTGAACCTTGACATCGTGTCCTCGTATGAAACCTTTACCACAAATCTCACAGAAATGTGTTTTTTCGCCAGTGTGACGCCTGGTTAGCATATAAGAAACTGAAGATTAGCTTTGTCTGCAACTAGTTAGCTGCCAGTCACTCACATCTCGTGCACACTCAAGAGGTAATTCCGGGCAAAACTTTTCTCGCAGAATTGACATTTGTATGGTCTTCCGTATCCGGCTTCGTTTTCGCCTGCCTCTTCGTTTTCATCATCCTCTTCGAGATCGTCTTCCTGGGCAGCGTCTTCATTCCCATTGAGTGGCTCCAGCTTAACACAGCTCAAATTGACCGCTTGCCCATCCTTATCGTAGACTGCCTGCACGCACGGTAATGCAGTATTGTCTCCCTCACATATTTTAATATTTTGCAGAAGCAACAGCTTCCGCTCAGTCTCCTCGAATGTGCGTTTGAATTTATACGCGTTTTGTGCCGCCAGCACACAGGACAAACAAATCTGATGTGGTAGGAAATCATCTGGTTTTACCTCACAGAATTCATTTAAAATTTCACACAGGCTCGGCTGCTCAGTTGATGGTTGTTGCCGCTCTGTAAATATGTCCACCAATGTAACGGAATCGTCCATGCAGACACGGCAGAGGCTGTCCATTTCTTAATGCGGTTTAATATCATACGAGTTTTTGATTAAAAAAACAATACAACAAATTAAAATTCTTATCGTAGAAAATTTGTGTATATGTAAATTCGCATAAACACAAAACTTTATCATATTTCGATGAGAAGTTCGGATTCCGATTTCCGATTTCACCACTTGCAGCCATGCTAACAGCTGATTGCGACCTCACGGTTTCGCTTATAATACGAGCAGCAATGGCAAGTTCAACAGTTTTGTGAGTGGTGTTGTAATTATAGCACTCTCCCATAATAATACTTAATTGACTAATTGTTTCAGACAACGCACTCAAGGCCAAATCTGGAAATTCAATAAGGCGCATTTCATCAAACCACAAACCAAAGTACTTCCCTTGTAACATTAACTAACAAATATGATACACAAATTACCTATCTACGTCAGCGGTGAAATCGTTCGTGGATTTGGTCGTGGCTCCAAGGAGCTAGGTATTCCAACAGGTATGGGCCGCTCTTAATCTCATGTGATCACATAATGCTTCACATTAATGTACGATTTTTATTGATAGCAAACTTTTCACTGGATGTGGTAAAGTCTCTACCCGAATCCCTACAAACTGGAGTTTACTATGGGTGGGCCAAAGTAAATGACAGCGAAGTGTACAAAATGGTACTAAGCGTGGGATGGAATCCTTTCTACAATAACAAGGAAAAGAGTTTAGAAACGCACATTATGCATAAATTCGACTGTGATTTGTATGGCCGCACATTAAAGATCTGCATTGTTGGATATCTGAGACCGGAACAAAACTTCAAGTCTCTAGATGACTTAATCAAGGCTATAAAGTCGGATATAGAAAAAGCAACAACATTACTCGACACGGCAGAAAATCAGAAACTACAACATGCTCCTTTCTTTTCAACGAAACATTAAAACTCCCATTGATTGCGATCGACAAGTTGATTAAATTTTATCATTCAGGTACTTAAAAGACGCAAAGTTCCAAGATTCACGTACTTGATAGAAAATAGAACTTATTTAAAACAAATTTCGATTTTGAGTTAAAAACAATTAGTTCTGTGACGAAGCTTGATTGATTAATTTGCAGCGGCACGTCGGAAAACTTAAGTGGAGGTACTTGACTACTAAATGCCCTATGATAGATAATTTTTGAATATGTGATTAGCCACTTAACAAACTTTAAAACTATTTTATGATTTTACAATGTAAATAGAACTGTTTTAATTAAAATTCAATTTGTGTTAACAATATTTATATCATAAATAACGATTCAATAAATTTCTGTTAAAAAACATTTAAACTGAAACTATCCGTTATTACTGGCACACAGTTCATATGAGACCAATTGGAAATACCGATATTATAGATGTAACAGCTATCGATAGTGTCATCGATCTTAGGCTTATGTCAATGATCGCGGTAAGTTTTTTACGTCTCTGTCGCGAAGATTTATGTGTATAAAACCATTGCATAAATCAACAGGTAAAGCAGATCAAAGTCTTGCATTAGCTAAGCTGGTTAACAATCACTTCATTCCACACTGTGATAAGCAGTTCAACAACATGTTAAGCAGCAACAACGTGTCGACGTCGCAGCAACAAAAACAGCAGCATGTGCGCATTGAGGGTCATGATCAACAGGTGGTGGCCAGCTCGCCTATGCCGTCGGCCGCAACGCTGTCCATTGCTGAAAGTAAGGAATTAACCGGTTTAACGCATGAATGCGGAGTCTTTGGTGCGATCGCCTGTGGCGACTGGCCCACCCAGATAGATATTGCTCATGTGATATGTTTGGGTCTAGTAGCTTTGCAGCATCGTGGACAGGAGTCGGCTGGCATAGCCACAAGTGAGGGAAAGTGCTCCAAGAATTTCAATGTCCATAAGGGCATGGGCATGATCAGTACCCTGTTTAATGACGACTCGATGAAGAAGCTGCGAGGCAACTTGGGCATTGGCCATACACGCTACTCCACTGCTGGTGCTTCGGAGGTGGTCAACTGTCAGCCATTTGTCGTGCACACAGCACATGGCGCCATGGCGCTGGCCCACAACGGTGAGCTGGTCAACAATGAATCTCTGCGCCGCGAAGTGTTGGGTCGCGGTGTCGGCTTGTCCACCCACAGTGATAGTGAATTGATAGCTCAATCTCTTTGCTGTACACCGGAGGGCGTTTCTGAGCATGACGGACCCAACTGGCCGGCACGCATCAGGCACTTTATGATGTTTGCCCCATTGTCCTATTCTCTGGTGATTATGCTGAAGGACAAGATCTATGCCGTACGAGATACGTATGGAAATCGGCCGCTATGCATTGGTAAAATTGTACCCATTAACTCTGGCCATGCGGGCAACAGCACTGTAACTCCAGCTGATGGTTGGGTGGTGTCAAGCGAGAGCTGTGGCTTCTTGTCTATTGGCGCCCGCTATGAGCGTGAAGTAGAGCCGGGTGAAATTGTGGAGCTGACACGTAAGGGCTACCGCACCGTGGACATTGTGGAGCGTCCAGATTTTAAGCGAATGGCTTTTTGTATCTTCGAGTACGTCTACTTCGCCCGAAGCGACAGCATCTTTGAGGGTCAAATGGTGTACTCGGTACGCTTGGAGTGCGGACGTCAGCTGTGGCGCGAGGCCCCAGTTGATGCTGATATTGTGAGCTCAGTGCCAGAGTCGGGGACTGCGGCAGCTCACGGTTATGCCCGGGAGTCCAATCTGGAGTTTGCTGAGGTTCTATGTCGAAACCGCTATGTGGGCCGCACGTTCATTCAACCTTCTACTCGTCTGCGGCAGCTGGGCGTTGCCAAGAAATTCGGAGCACTGTCTGAGAATGTAGCCGGCAAGCGACTGGTACTAATAGACGACTCAATTGTGCGCGGCAATACAATCGGCCCCATTATCAAGCTGCTGCGTGACGCCGGGGCCCTGGAAGTGCACATTCGCATAGCCAGCCCCCCGCTGCAATATCCCTGCTACATGGGCATCAACATACCCACTCGCGAAGAGCTTATCGCCAACAAGTTGAACGCCAAGCAACTGGCCCGTCATGTGGGCGCCGACAGTCTGGCCTACCTGAGTGTAGCTGGCTTGGTCCAGACAGTTCAGCGCAAGCATGTGGCATCTGGCAAGCCAACAGGTCATTGCACTGCCTGCCTAACGGGTGAATATCCTGGAGGATTGCCTGACGAACTAAGCTGGTGAACATTCCCAGTATGAAAAACAACGAAAACTTTGCAGTATAAAGCCAACGAGCGCTCAATATTACTGTCACAAATTATTTAGTTGCACTTTTGCATTTAACGCCTCACATGTGAAGCACGTATCCATTTCAATTTTCTCCATTTTCTATATACATAGTAATTATTAAGATCAAATTATACACCATATACTAAATTAGGAATTACGTATGTAGTAGCTTTTCAGTGAAAAGCACTTTTCCCTACAAATATGACAACTATTGTACAAAAGAAATAGCCATCAATATTGCCACCGAATGGCCAATTATTATACATTGTTACCATTTATTTTTTAGCTTGATAAATTATGAATGCCAATAATAAAAGACATTTAGCACAAGAATATCGACTGCAACTTTATAATTCAATCCAAGGTGCTCTGCAAATTCCACGCATCGGCGCAGATCTAGATCGGCAAAGATGTTGGTGTTAACATTGAAACTCTATATACGATCAAGTATAGCTAATTCCCTTGACTAAACTCAAGACTTCCAATTGCTCATTCAATCAATTAAATAATGCATTTTTTATCATCCGATTATTAAAATTTATAATTTAAATTAGTTTAAAAATATTCCAATATAAATATTAATAAATAATAAATTAAAAAAAGTAATTTAACATAATCAATTTATGACCGTTAGTAATTTTCTAAATTATTCGATATATTTCCGATAGCACAAAGCAGTGCTGAAAAACGTCTGTTAAAACTATTGATAGCGATACAACTAAATAATTGCAGCCCTGCAAAAATTGTCGTCTCATCCCCCTTTTACTATGACGGAAAACACAAATTACTGACGTTTTCATTAATTTATAACATAAAAACGTGTCGGTCTCTGCACAATTCGTGCCTAATACATTTTAAAGGAGGTTTCACAGCGAACCGCACGCAAATGGATTTTCTGCAGACTCCTGCCGGTACGCTAATTTCGTTGCTCTCGTTGCTGCTGCTGCTGAGCACCTGCTCTGGGCTGTACGAGGACCAGATTAAAAAATTCGACTGGCAAGTGACACAAATATTGAACATTGACCATTTACTAAGATTTAGCCCATAAACAGGAGAAGCGTGCATGTGGGCAGTCTAAAGCATGCTTACGTGGATCTTAACCACTTTCAGCCGCGTGTGCTACTGAGTACACACGAGCAAGTGATTGGATCATTATGCCCAAAGACCGGTGAAATTATCTGGCGACAGGTGCTAGAGAAAAAGCCGCGCGGTGATATAAAACTGCTACAGGTAAGCGGTTTCGCTGACGACAGCAGTGACACGGCGGCTGCCCCCATGGGCTCGCATTTGGGCTTTGACATGATGACCGTGCAGGGCCATGCACCAGCGCTTGTGCGAGGCTGGAATACGAATATTGGCACAATCGAATGGGAATGGTCCATAATGCCGTTGAATACAGAGAGGGCACAGGACGCCGTCTGGTTCTACAGTAATTCTATACTGTATCATGTGGTGCCTGCATGGCGTAGTCATATTGAAGTCACCTCATACTTTGCAACGTCCGGACACACAACAGGCAGCACAAGCAAGATAATGGCTGCTTGGATAAATCCAGAGAGTTGTTTGCTCAGTGGCTCGTTTTATGTTTGCCTGGATGGCAAGCAGCTCATCAGCTTGGACTTAGTAGCCAAGAGCACGCAGGTGATAGCCACATCTCTTTCAGCTGAACCGAGAAGCAAAATCCATGATTTACCGGTAAGTTTTATTAAATAGAAGAAATCTGGATTATCTAAAACAATATAATTGCAGGGACTAAGTGGTGTGTTGATTGTCGATAAAAAACTCGTCAGCGTTAACAAGGACCAGGCTGTGTGTCCAGATCTTTCAAGCGATAGCTATATTGTCGGCAGCTTTAACAGCCGCAAAGTTATTGCCTATGCCGATTTGATAAATAACGTAAGTAAAATTAAAAAAAAATGATTAAATTAATTACAAGTTTTTTATAAATTGGGGTTTTGTATTTTTAGATGCTTAATATTAATGCCGTTTATTTGGAGGACTGCAGTCCCGTGCCCGAACTGCATTTAAGTGTAGCATTTGCTGAGCACTATGGAGCTCCTACTCTTCGATCATTTGACTGTAAATCGAAGCGCAATAGCGATGGAAAAAATTGTCTGTTTCTGCTTTCCACCAGCGCCGAGTCCATTGTTGCTGTACAACAAGGTCGCGTACGTTGGACGCGTGAGGAATCCTTGGCGAATGTTATTGATACGCAGTTCCTAGACTTACCCTTAGCGGATACGGAAGGCACGCTGGAAAATGAAATGAAGGGCAAAGCAGGTAAGCTTCTAGTCTTTCCCTATTATTCAACAAAATGCGATTCATATGTTTTATTAATGCTTGCCAAAGTGGATTCAAACAGTTTAAAGCGTAAGTTGCTCATGCATCAACTATGTTTCACATTACTAGAAAGCACATTCAAGTATCTGTAGTCTTGGGAATATTTCAAACTATGATCTAGCTAAAGTTATTTTCTTGATACCCTAGGTGACATTGCCACTGCTTTTATGCGTCGCATTACCACGCAAGCGCTACAAATTAAGAGCCTATTCTTGCATGTCATTGGGCTGGGGCCCCCACCAACGGCTACGCAACGTGCTGGACTTGTCCGCGATTCCTTTGGACTGCATAAGATGCTGGTATTGCTGACTCGCTCAGGCAAAATCTTTGGCATTGACAATATTGCCGGCAAACATCATTGGAAACTCTATTTACCCAACGTGGCGGGCTTCGAAAATTCCGAGCAGATGCGTCTGATTGTGCAGCGAAGCTCCAAGCACTTTCCCCTGCAGCCTCTATGTGCTATTGTAGCTAAATCTGCAGTGAGTTTAAATAAGCTGAGTACATTTTTTGAGAAACACATTGATCGTAACCTCTTTTCAGGAAAATGGCAATGGTGTATTGTTTCGCTTTAATCCCATCACAGGACAGGCTTCCGAGGGCGGACTGCTCCAACTGAACTATAAAATCAAGCAGTTGGCACTGCTACCCGAAACAGAGGAAGATTATGTTAAAGGCATTCTAATATTGGATGGCGCCAATAAAGTTCATGTGGAGCCTAAACATGCAACGCCATTGGTAAATACAAATATGTAATGCACTGAATGTGACTTGACCCGCATTCATCTTAATCATTGCAGGCCCATGGTATGTATTTGTACACGGCCGATTTAAAAACTGCTGAACTCGAAGGCTACTATGTGAAATATGCGGGCGGTGTAAGTAAACAACAACAACAACAAATAATTGCTGGCGTGTTAGATACTCATTAACGTCTATTTCTCTAGGAGCTGTCAGCTTTACCCATTTGGAATGTTCGTCTGGGCGGTCATAATTCAGAACAACAAATCATTAGCGTTGCTAGCAAAAATCCTATTGAGCACGTGCACTCCCAGGGTCGTGTACTGGGTGATCGTTCAGTACTCTATAAGTACATTAATCCTAACCTAGTTGCCTTCGTTACACAGGCTCCAGATGCCACTCACAAATGTAGGTTAGCTTAAGCGAAAAAGTACTCAGTTCTAATTATTTTTCTTTAAATGCAGCTGTGCTCAATTTGTATTTAATTGATGTTGTGTCCGGATCGGTCATCTTCTCAATGACGCATCGTAAGGTGCGCGCTCCGCTGCACATTGTGCACTCCGAGAACTGGCTAGCCTACTCTTACTTCAACGACAAAGTGCGACGCACTGAAATCAGTAAGCAATACTAAGGCGAGGTGATTGGCATATGCTTATTGAATATATTGTTTTTTTACAACAGCTACTATTGAACTATATGAGGGTAGTGCGCAGGCAAACAACAGCGTTTGGAGTTCCTTGCAGGCGCCGTCCATGCCGCTCGTGGAGCGTCAGTCTTATATCATACCCACAATTGTGGAAGCCATGCGCGAGACAATCACCGAACGTGGCATCACCAACAAGCATGTCCTAAGTAAGATTACATTTGATATAATTATCCTGATCAGAATATTTCATTCAATTCTCCTTTATTTACTCATATAGTTGGCACTGCTAGTGGTGGCATTGTAGAAATGCCCTGGCATTTGCTGGATCCACGTCGTCCAATATCATCCACAACTCAGGGACGTGAAGAAGGTGCCATTCCCTATATACCTGAGCTGCCTTTGCCAACTGAGAATTACATAAACTATAATCAAACAGTTGCACGTTTGCGTAATATCTATACCGCTCCCAGCGGCTTAGAGAGTACCTGTCTAGTCGTAGCCACGGGCTTAGATATATTTGTTACGCGTGTTGCGCCTTCAAAAACGTTTGATTTGCTGAAGGAGGATTTCGACTATATATTAATTTCGATTGTACTGGTCGTTCTAACTTCGGGTTCTTTGATCGTTAGGCATTTAGCGTCTCGTAAGCTGCTCAAACAGGCGTGGAAATAAAAGTGGCCCTAATATGAATATGTAATTGCTTTATATAAATTGTACTACGACCAAAAATAATAACAAGAAGAAATGTGGAGTAGACGGCAGAGAACAAATTGTAGTAGCTGCATTTTACCTAATAATGCAATTGATAACAATTTTTTTCTCTAAGCTTAGGCAATTATTTATAATTAAATATATATAGCGTACAAACAAGTAATTAGCTGTTGAAAAAAGTTCACATTGCATTTTTGTTTCGTTTTGTGTTTACTTTCCATAGTTCAAAATATCAGCATTGAAATTGTGTTTTTCAAATTAGTCAATAAAAAAACATTTGTAAGGACAATGGTAAATTAATGAGTTTTATTTACACTATAACGCCAAAATAATTACAGTAAGCACATGTGAAAGATAATCAAGTGCAATAATAATTAATTGAAGTAAAAACTGATTTGATTTTCATAGATGTCCATTTGTGCATCTGTAATTAAAACCCCATTTGAATTAATCTTTCTAAATGAACTCTGAATATCTTAATAAGAGTAATTTCAGGTCATATTAATACCTAATTACCTATGTATGCCGAAAAACGTTTTTTTGTTTTTGTTTTAAATTTGGCGCATATTAAATAAAAATTTCAGTGCTGCCAACCGTTTTTTTGGGCCGCTTTTCAACACAGATGTCGCAAAACAGCTGATTATGGTCTTCCTCTTCCAGCCTCACCGTGCGCTCAGACAAAAATAATGTCGCTGCGTGTTTTAAGCTTAAACTTATTAAAAAATAACAGAAATTTCCTTCAGAATGCTGTTAGAAACAGTAAAGGACCCGGTGTCCAAGCGGTAGGCTAATACTTCCCATAAAATTTACATCATCAATTTAGGTTGAATCAACAACTCACTTTTTCGTTTGCATAACATTTCAGCTAGCGGTGGCGCCGTACGCCACACAGGTGACTGTCCAGGCCACACCGGCTGCTGTCCAAAAGCAAAAGGTGAGCAAAGCCATGAAAGCCTATCTGGAGCGGGCTAACGAGCACGACGAGTTTATGAAAACTCAAGACTTGGAGTTTCAAATTGGAAAACGGCATTTGGCAAATATGATGGGCGCTGATGCAGAAACCTTTACACAAGAAGACATTGATGTGAGTATATCAATTACCAGATGAGTTGCAGCAAATAACAAAATATCGCTTTCAGGAAGCCATCGCGTATCTCTTTCCCTCCGGTCTGTTTGATAAGCGTGCTCGCCCCGCCATGCGATCGCCTGAAGAAGTGTTTCCAGCACGTAAGGCAGCCGAGTTCGATGAGACGGGTCGTCCCTTTCACAGCATGTTCTACACGGGCAAGCCGAACTTTTTCCAGCTGCTACACGTATGTTTTAGTTCGTTTATCATAAAAATGTGCTAACCTCAGGCGTTACTCTTTTATAGGACATTGTGGAGGAAACGAACAAGCTATATGACCTTGAAGAGCGCATGCTGAGGCGTGGAAACAAGCCAGATGAAAACCAAAAGCTGTATGTTAATAATTTATGCTTGCATAATACATAAAACTCACGTAAACCTTACTTTTGAAGCGAAACGACTGGCTTTCAAATACTGCCGAAGGATCAACTGGAGCGAGTGCTTGTCGAACACATTGCGGACCTTGAATACCAGAACTTTACCAATGCCATGGATCGTTTAATTTCCTTGCCATATTCGTATAAAAGCAAAGCATTTATTGAGCGCTATCTAAAACCCCTGATTGATCAATCAAAGCAACTGGAGGTGCCCAAGCCAAAGATCGATGACCAGGGCCGCCAGTACATAACGACCTATGAGTGCCTGCGTAAAACGGCGCGTGCCGACGTCACTGTCCGTCTGCCCGGCACAGGAAAGATAACTATCAATGGCCAGGATATCTCGTACTTCAGTAGTGAAGAGTGCAGGGAACAGGTGAGTCCAATTTTTAATTATAATATTTGAAACCGTAGAAAATCTTTTTCTTAGAGTCAAATAATCATATTAGTCAAGAGAGCTCGAAGCTAATTCGGTTAATAATTTATATGTGACAGCTGTAATATAGTCTGTCCTTTCATAGAAACAAACCAGAATTTAGTCCGAGAGATATTTAAAACAATAGATATATAGATAGTTTATTATTCATTTTATAAAATATATAACTTTCAGAATTATTATTCATTATTTAAACGCTCTTCTTACGACAACGCCAAACAATAAAGACACAGCCTAAAACCAGACACAGACAAAAACAAACCTGCCAGCTTCTCACCTCTAAGACCTATCAACTAGTTTTTATTTATATATCTGCATATGTATATATATTGTAGGGTAAATACATACATAGTATAGTGTAGAGCTAAATAGCATTATTAGGTAGAGCGTTAGACGCTGCGGTAATCAATACGCTAACTACAATATAATATCAACAATTTTCGGGCTCTTGGGCGCAATGGTTAACACACTCAAGAGGTGTCTACGGCTAAGGATTTTATGATTCGTATGTTTATAAAAGATAATAATAATAGCAATAATAGTAAATGGCATTATGCAGCAGTTATTTACGCAGTTGCTGTTTCTGTTGGTTGGAGATGACGATCAGCAGCTTGTCAATCACCTTGCTGGCCTGCTGCTGCTGCGATATGAGCACCTGCTTCAACTCTTGAATCTCCTGCGTGAGAAACTCAATGCGATCCGCATTGTCGTCAATTTTACTGGTCAGCGCTGTTAGTTGTGTGGACTCCGGATCAGGATCGGGCAACACGTATGCTGTGTTCACACAGCCGCTGTTGTTGTACTTGTTTTTGTACGATAGATAGTTTTCGGCCGGATTTTTCGAGGAGATTGTGTAACCAAAGTGCTTACGCATTTTGCCCACCTCGTAGGCCTTCATAAGTATGTCGCGCGGCAAACGCTTTTCGCTGGGATTCAAGGGCTTCACGCACAGCACCACGCGGTAGGCCTGCGGCGAGACGAGCGCCGTGTAGTGGAGCAGATTTCGCAGCCATGTGGGCAAATAGCCATTAAACAATGCCGACTCAATGTAGCTAATGAGCTTCGTTTGTCGCACTAGTTTCGAGAGTCCGGCTGTCTTCTTGAGCCCTTGTATGTCGTGCACCGCAATGCCCACCAGCAAATTCATCAGAATGATCGTCACGAACAGCAGAAAGAGCACGAACGTAATCTGAGCGCTGACCTCCAGCAGAAAGGGCGGATCCTTGCCGTCCGGATCGTTGATTAATAGCGACAGATCTTGTTCCCCAATCATCATCACCAGCACCGTGATGAATCCCATAAACGGGTTGGCGAATGACGACGACGATGGAAAGATAACGCAAAAACTAATTGTGAATCCAATCAGCATGCACGAATAGGCCATGAATAGCTTGGCGAACTCGCCCTGCACCCGCGTATACATGGCCACGTAGACATCGAACACGGGCAGCTGCCCAATCATCAGCATCAAATTGGTCCAGCCGAGCAGCACGGCAAACGCGCCAATGTGGTTCTGGAACGTGTACGTCTGCTTCGTGTAAATGTACGAGATGACGAAGACGCTGGTGATGACAAACCACTCCATAATGTTCTCCACTTGCGTCACGTAGTGTCGAAACGAGGAGTAGCCGGTAATCCCGTAGAGCTTTCGAAATATCTCCACTATTGTGATCGCCACGAGCACCCACCACTGCATTTCCATGACAAAGGGATTATTGCGCAGCATATCGCCCAGTATGGACTGCTTCTGGCAGAGCTCCTGCGCCTGTATCGTCGTGTTGTCGTCCTTGCTGCCGTTGTAGCAGTTGTGCGCCAGTGCAGTCAGCACATAGAGCGTCAAGAAGAGCACAAAGCTGAAGCAGAAGATCAGGCGGCCGATGTAGTACTTTCGTATTTTGCCCCACTTGATGTACAGAAAGGAGGAGCATAGCGGATGCTCCAGTATCTCCTTTTGCCCCTCATCCACGAATGTGTTCAAGTAGCTAATTTCACGTGGATGGCAATGCTGCAGCAGCTGGCGAAAGTCCAGCTCCAGCTCCACCTCACGATTGACGGGATCCTGTTCAAGCACAAGAACAGATAAATGATTAGCAGTTGAGACCTTCCATTGTGAATCGACTCACCTGTGAGTGATGCAGGGTAATGGCCGCATCAAGCTTCTGACGAATCATAGCCACCGAGGCGGGGGTCTTCCGTGTAATGACGTTTAAAGCAGATGTGCCCTTCTTGGATTTCGTTGTGACATCGGCGCCATGGTAAATGAGCATCTCGACGCACTGGACGAGTCCGTCGAGGGCGGCCAAGTGGAGAGCGGTGAAGCCATAGATATCCTTGTGGTTGACATTGGCGCCCCACTGTATGAGTGTCTCCATGATATCATAGGCATTCTCGGACTTGCCAACGGCCGCATGCAGCGGCGTCCTATGGTCAAAGTCCTCAGCGTTTGCGTCCGCATTGCCATTGCGCAGCAGCGACTCCACGCACTCCAAGCTGGAAGTTCGCGCTGCCAGATGGAGTGGGGTGAAGCCGCGATGGTTTTTTAGCTTGGCATCAGCCCCCTTGGAGAGCAACAGATCGACGCACTCCACGTTGCCCTCATCGGCAGCCAGATGCAGAGCGGTCGACTCCTTTTCGCGAATGCAGATGCGCACATTGGCGTCGGCATTGGGTGCATTCAGCAGCGCCTCCAAGCACTGCAGGTGGCCCAGATCAGCGGCCAGGTGTATGGCGTTGGTGCCATTGGGCTTCAGCGAATTGACGTCGGCTCCCTCGCCAATGAACAGCTGCAAGCACTCAAGGGCATTGGAGCGAACGGCGCAGTGGAGCAGGCTCTCCTCGCAGTTGGGCTTGTTGGTGTCTTTGGTGATGAGGGCTCCGCTGTTGATGAGGAACTTGGCTGCCTCAACGGCATTGCCGAACGCGGCGCAGTGCAGCGGCGTGTAGCACTTGGGCTGCAGGTTGACATTGATGCCCTTGGCCACCAGCAGATTCAGCGTGGCCAGGCATCCGCTGAATGCGCTCAAATGCAATGCTGAAATACCGTTCTGGTCGTAAAAGTGCAGATCGGCGCCAGCCTTTAAGAGGCCCTCGAGCAGATCCCAGCGCTTGAGAAATGCCGCCCACAAATAACACAGATTCTTCTCGATCTTGGAAGCTGTTTCGAAATGTGCGCCGATACTCTCGGCCACCACATTACCCTGCTCGATGTCCTCAAACAAACGCACCCGGCCAGCGGCACTCTTCATCTGGTCGATGAGACTAATCCTCAGCGTGTCATTGCAGATCTGCACGCTCAGCTCGCTAGTTGGCTCCTCGAAGCTATCGTACATGCTCGGCGCACTCTCCGCCGGCGGCGATGGTCCACACTCCATGTATTCAAATTCACCAGTTGTCGGATACTGAGCTTCGATCATGGCGTCAGTGTTATTGCGCCATCGCACCATTAGATTGGGTGGAATCGATTTGAAACTATTTCAAGTACAATAAGAACAGTTCATTAATAGTTGTTGTTGTTGTTTTTGCTTTTCTTGTTGTTTTTTTATCCATCTATTGACTGAGACTAATGCAATTTGCAAATCATTCACAGTCTAACTTCTTGAGTCAGACGAAAGCATTTACGAATTTAATTATAGAGAATGATGTGGATCTGATTTGAATTGGGTATTTTGTGCTTCCCATCCTCATAAGATAGAAAATAGCTAATCCTTATTCCTGTTTATTGAGATACTCTACTCTTTGATATTTTTGATAAATTCAGAGAAAGGTCTAGTACAGAAATTACAATACATGAACTTTTTCGAGAAAGAACTTGGAGGTCGTTAATGAGCTTTAACCCATACTATCAATATGAAATAATGAAATAATGAAAAATTTAATTTTAACACTACTTTTAAAACCAAACAAATGCAAAAGGACTTTTCAATTTTCGCTGAATTCAGTTGTAATTTAACAATTTATTTTCTTTAAATAGGTCTTATCATATTTGTGCATCTCTCGATTTGTTCTTTCAAGTATATCGTATACATATATATGTAAGTTTTGGTATGAATATTAAACAGAGAAAGTCTGACTACAGTTAAGTGCAAGCCAGCCTTGAAAGCCCCAACTTGATTTTATTCACAATTTGAATATATATTTATTTGTATTTTATCAACTGTTTGAGAATTGAATTAGTTTATCTGCAAGCGTATTGAGGTTTCGTTATCATGCTCAGGTTTCTGAAATTCGTTTGTCTTTATTTGCTTAGACATTTTTCACATATTTGCTTTTGCTTTTATTATTATTGTTTCGAATGACACTGAATGTGCGGCCGCTGCACGTTCGCTGGCTGTGAGGCATGCACAATGGAGGAGAAGCGGTTTGTCAGCATAATATGTTAAGTTATGCAAAGAGCGGAGTTAGCATATGCTATACGATTTATACTTGTAAGATTTTGCTGTATTTATATCTGTATAATTAATGCACTATGTTGAATGTTTTCCACGTTTGCCAGGAGCTGCAGCAGCACAGCTGCAGCAATTGCCGCCGGTTTAGACTGTTGCGATTTATCGCAATTCCAATTGCAGTTGCAGTTGCTGTTGCTGTTGCTGTTGCTGTTGCTGTTGCTGTTGATAATTTCTAATGCGGTTTTGCATAATTTCAGTTAGCAATCACATTGAATCCAGGGACGTATATGCTAGGTCCGTCATTGTTCTGCACTTAGCTGCTTATGTGTGAGAGTGTGTGTAGGTGTACTCATGTGTGTGCGAGTGTGTTTGTGTGTGTGTGTGTGTACGTACACCGTTCGCAGCCATGTCCACGGATGATGCCAATTCGCTAGTGAACTATTTTCAATTTCTAATTTCATTTCCAAAATGCGATCGCGCGGTTACACACACACAGGAGAGCCCGGGCTGTCCACTGACTGAGTGACCCATCTACAGACCGATCCGATAGACGGGCAGACAATAAGACAGGCAGAGACGGGCCAAGTGGCTAACAATGGTTGCCTTTTGTGCCGCTTGTATAATTTGTGTCTAACGGGCGGAAAAATGCAAAAATGTTGTGTGAAAACGCGAATTTTTCACTTCCGTTTCGTTGGCGCTTTTGTTGTTGTTGTTGCTGTTGTTGTTGCTCTAGCTGTTGTTTTTATTATGACTGACGAACTACGAACTGCGAACGCGCTTTTTTCGAATATGTTGATTTGGTTTTTTTTTTTAGCCAGCGACTAAAACGCGACCGCCTGCATTGTTGTTTCAATTCCGACTGATGAAAAGCGTTAAGCGCCGCTCAGTGCCAGCCAGTCGATCGGGCTTGAAATGCCAAATACACACACGCACACACATACACACTTCACATTGGTGAGAGAGTGAGTAAAGAGCTGCGAGAGCGATTGCCAAAAAAGCAAAAACAAAAAATACACACCAAAACTAGCTTCCACGAAAGAGCGAGAGAGACGAGCGGGAGTGGGAGTTGGACTGGGCTGGAGTGACTGAGACAGCAGCGCGAAGACTGGAATGTTACACAGTCTGCGACAGCGGCTGGCACCATAGCAATTGAATGAGTTATGGAAGAGACTAAAAGAAAACCTAGCAGGTGGGATTTGTTTGACCAATCAATGCTCTACGCTGCAATTCGCACTTGTTTCGTTTAATCATGTGTAAGAAACGCCTTGAGCCTTTATATAATGCTAAACACAAACAAAAACAACATTGATTATGCAAACTTTAAGTTGGGGCCAACTTCGAGTGGTACCTTTGACAATTGATGCTAATTGAATTTATTTTACCAATTTTAAGATCGCTGCGCAATCGCAATTCTAATGTGATCTATGTGATTTTCACGAGTTCGCAAGCGTGGGAATAATGCAGATGTTGAGCTAGAGAGCTGTTTGTTGTCATCGTTGGATGGTTGAATTCTTCTCGAACCTGCATCGGCTAACTTTAAACTCGTACACTTATCGTCATTGTGCTGGCCGCGCCCAAAACTGATCCTAAATCATGTTTGTTTTTGTTTCCTTGACTCTCACTTTTGATTTGGGGGTTTTATTTTATGAGGGGCGTTTTGGGTAAAAATAAGTGAATGAGCTAAAGCCTGGCCTCTGGCCACAACTGGCACTTACCGGTTATTCGCATTATTTTCATTGAGCGGCTGCTCCACTTCGGTCTTGGTTACGACGCTGATGGAACGTGTCATACGACGCGGCTTCGTGCTGCCCTCCTTGTAGCCCAGATTCTCCATGGCGACCACGAAAGCAACGAACAGACCTTGCCAGCTGGCTTCTCTCGTTCCACTTGCAGTTGGAGTTGTTGCTGTTGCTGTTGTTGTTGTTGTTGTTTGCAAATATGCGCAGATATTCAAAAACCCAAGCGTCTGGCTTGCTGCACTTGTCAACCAACCGAAAACTTTCCAATATCAGCAGCAACAATTTATAGACCAGTTTCTTGATATCGGACACTGGCTGATATTGGATTTTGATTGAGCTCTTGTTTGGATTCGATTCAGCTGTCAGCTGCAATAAAACAATAAGCGGAGATTGTTTGAGTCTTAGCTGAGATTTATTTGCACCTTGATTTGTGTGTGATCCAATGCGAAATTGGATCGCTATTAATTCGCGTTTACTTTCGTTGCCAGCCCAAACGCATAATCTGCACAAACGCTAGTCAAATATTAACTCTGGCGTCGCTTTGTGCTGCTTCTGACTTTCCCTGCGATCGTGTTCCTTATGGACTCGTTATAGATTTCTGCGCACCCCGAATGCGACAATCTCGGCGGGGACTTATCTAAGCATTCATCTCGTTTGACGCAGCGATAAGGCCGACCATATAAACAGAATCATCAGCAACAAAGCAACTTTTGGTTTTTATTGTTATCGGGTTGAGATTTATCAGTTGGCGCTACTGTTTATATGAACCAAACGGAGCAGGGGCGGGGTTTCTCATAGGGTCTAGTTCAATGTCTAGTGGAAGCTTTTAGATTTTTAACAGAATATTTGAGATAGGAAAATCAGCTGTTGAGTAAGCTTGAACTTTTTCGGCCTAGACTCTGCTTTAGCTCATCTATGAGTCCTCCATAGCTGGCGACTAAAATATTTATGCTTTTAACTTAGATTTCTCAAGAGACTTGAGAGACTTGATATCCAGAATATATATATCTCATACGGTACAGTGCTTTAGGGCTCGGCTTGCAGTAACTATTAACTAAAGCTTATACCAAATCATGTATGGAGAGTTTCTCTAGCCTCTCTAAAAATCTCCATAATACAAGTTCTCTAATCGCATATCTCCCTTCGTATTGTGTACTCTACGAAATGTTTGCTTCTCCGTTTATTTCTATCCTCATTTTGTTTGCTCACATTATTTACAATTTATGTCAACGTTCATTTTTTGAGTAAATTCCATTAAATATTCGGCAGTGCTTCAGGTATGACTCGTGTGATCTCCAGCTCAAGTCTATATATAGCGAAACAGTAAATTCAAATTTAACTACTTTTGAAAAGGGAAACTTGGCTTAAGCACCTGAAGTGTGAAGGAACTAGGTCTATTTAGGCACGCCTAAGTAAAGCTCATTTAGTTTTTATTTAGACATGTCCATTGTGCGGTGATTTATTCTATTCTATTTAATTTATTTGCTTGTTTAATAGCACTTGCAGCTCTCAGCTCGCTGCCCATTGCGCAATTTAATCGTCGCCGATGTAAAAACATTTCAAAGAGAATTACGTGAAACCGTTTAATGAGTTTTCGCATTGTAATTGCAAGGAAAAAACAGTTAAAAGTCAGTAATTTGAATATAACACTGTTTTCAGTTGTTTAACCAATTATATTCTAAATTATTATACCATCTTTTTGAAACATTTCTGTGAATTTCAAACCTGTTTAATACTGAACAAATCCAGCCTGGAAACAAGTCATAAAACAAACTTTCTTCATTCGCACCGAGTGGAACAAATGAGCTGAGTTATTGGCGAATTTGGTGGTCAATCAGATAACGGAACGTAAAAAACATCTTAAATGATTATGCGCACACATTAATGAAGTTCTCTGAACGAGAGGCCATAGATGAAGTAGAAAAACCTGTTTGCGGTTCTCAGGCTTAAATTCCATTAGCCAGTTGAAAGTTTTTTGCGCCAACAAATAATTTTGGTTTACAACATGACGAGTTATAAATCGAGGTATTTCTTGTAATAGTAAAATTCTGAAAAAGGGTTTCTTGCAATTCCTATATGTATAAATTCTTTTGTATATTGTGCACATGCTTCATTAAGAAGAGAGCGAACTGAACGTTTTGAACCGAGCCGGAAGCGCCATTTGTAATTTACCGTTTAGCTGCAACGATGCAACGTCATTTTGAAAACTGCGCCGCCCCCAGAGCAACCCTGCGAACATTTCGCGTCGTTTCTTTTGATAGTAGATTACTCGTTCCTTTATTTGAATCGGCTCGGCTCGGTTCGGCTTCGTTCGTTCCGTTCGGCTCGCGTTGATTCAATTATAATTGAGACTAATTTGAATTTGTGCGATTGAAAGCCTTTGAGGCGCGGGAGACGCTACGGCGCTACGAAGAGCAAGTTGTTGTGCCCATTGGAAAGGCGTAGCGGTTGCGAGATGAGCTGTATTTTTGCATTGCTGTCAGAGTGCCCTTGAACCTGAGGCGCCCCGCTGCCCCCAAGTTGTGCACTCAAATGCGTTGATGTAATTGAATATCTCCAAATTAAAGGATAATACAACTGATGATTGCAACACAAAACTGTAAGATTATATTGAAGCGAGATAAAGACAACGATTTTCGTATGAGTGAAATTCACTGACATCCACTTTCATTAGCGAATCTTCATAACAGCACTCAATTAGTTGACGATAAACAATTCCTTAGTTTCTCGAAGTAGTGAGTGAAGCGCGGATATACAAAATATTAAACAAGTCTCTTTGAGCTAGGAATATTGCTAACGTAAATTACCAAAAGAGGAAATGATACAGTTTTTCAGTACGATTCCGAAATTTGTTCACGTTTTAATTAATTTACTGATTTGCCTTAAAAGTGGCTTGGCCAAGGCCGTTCGACTTGCAAAAGGCGCAACATTTTCTATTTTCCAATGGTATAAACAACACTGAAGATCCGGTGTTCGTTTTCGCGATATATAATAATTTTTCCGCGACTTGAGGCGCGACTTGAGCAGCGAGAATTGACTGATAAAAAGAACTGCGCCGAAATGATAATGCGGACCAAGACAAGTTTCGTTTTAGATGCGAATGTGGGAGGTGGTTGAGCATATCCAACTTGAGACAAGTGAGCGCGCGCCAATGAGGCTGAATGTACATTTAGTATATATACTATATTTATATACATATACATATGCTGTCAACAGTATCATCATCATCATTGTCATCATGTCAGATAGTTACACATACACGCGCTATGTACAGCGCTCATTGTTGGGGAAAAAGCGCAAAGCGAGGAGCTTTTCGAACCCTCCAGAGAATCAGCTATAAAATTCATTTAAATCATAATAAAATGTGACGCGAGATTTCTTTAAGCGCCGGTTCAAAGTGTCTTCTATGCCGGCTGGCCAGTATTTTCATTCTCTTCAAATATTTACATAGACTTATTGTTTTTAGTTTTTTTTTTTTTTGGGGAACCTGTTTATTATGAGGTTGTCTCTGTCTCTGTTTTCGCTGAGTAGTTTGATATTTTGGAACTTACTTTAATTGACAGTATAATTAATTTAAAAATCTTTTGCGCAATTGCTGCTAAAGCGGATTATTTGTTGCTGCGTGAAGTCATCTGACAAATTGTTTAAACAAATTAAAGATACACAAACAAATCAAAATAAATTTTTTTAAGTCTTCAATGATTGATTGTGTTTGTTTTGTTGTTGGGTTTTTTCTTTTTTTTTTCGCGTTCTTTTTTTATTTATTTCTTTGTCCGCTTTTGCCAAAATTGTGATCTCTGCTTTGTTTATGTCTTTTATTATGTATTTTTATTGTTTATTCGTTTTTAATCATAACGTTTATTGTCTGTGTGCTGTAGACCATATGGATTTTTTGTGGACGCTATCCAAGCTCGTTGACTTTGCTTTCCCACGCATTCATAAAATTGTCAAAAAGTAAAAAAGAGGTTAACATTATATAAATGTATTTAGATATTGGGAACAGCCCCTGCATGTGGATTTTGATTCGTACGTCAGACTGTTTTAATTTGCATATTTATATACCATCTATTAGTTGTTAATAGATCTGTACTATGAAATTATTATTATTTTAATTGAGTTTGTCAAATATTCATAATGTGCTTATGCGGTAGCTAATTGCTTCCTCTAATAAATAATTTATAACACGTTTGAGCCAGTTTCTTTGCTAAAAAGACTGTTAAAGGAAAATTAACAGCATATGTAAAGGAACTGTTAACAGTATGTAATCATGCAAACACGGCAATAATTATCACCTCACAACTATGAGGTAATCATAGACCGCTCGTAAACAAGTAAAAGTGATCTAGCAGGAAGAGCTCGACTAAACTACAAGTCTCTTATAAATACGGGCCTTCGGACTGTGCCAAATCGATTCGGCTGTTCAAATTATTAAACCTAACAGTAATACTAATATCGCTAAGTAATATACAACCAATAGCAATGCATATACACAGCTTTCTATGGGAGATACTCATCGAAATATTGTTATCAAAATAATAATAAAAATAGTATTACATATAATGTTTTTCAAAGGACTAATTTAACTGCTATTAGGCTAGTCTCACCTAAAACATAATTATTTCTCCTCTCTTGATAGCTAATATTAGAGACATCGGAACAGCAAATGCAGGCAGCTAATTTAGACACAATTATGCATCAATTCGTTGCAGGTTTAAGCGTTGGCTCAGAGCCATTTAATTCGGGTAACGATTTTGTCATTATTTCTAAATATCTATTGTTGTTATTTTAGTGCAGGAAATACACTCACAGTTTAATTTTTCATTACATACGCTAAAGTACAATGCAGCGAATACGTAGATCCAGTCGAGCAATTCCGCATGCACAGACATACATATATTTAGACAATAGCCGCCTCGAGCGCTCTGAACTTGACTTCTAACACGATTACATTTTATTTATTTTTATTTTTTTTTTTTTGCAGTTACTCTTTCCTCTGAGCTACAGCGAAATGCTGGGCAAAGTTGATGTGGAGGCCAATGTGGAGGGCGGCGGTCCATCCGGTCAGGCGGGCGCCATTCGTTGGGGCATCGCCATGAGTTTGCGCAGCTTTGTTGATCAAGAGATGATTGAGTCAATGCGTTTGGGTAAGTGCAACTGCCGGCTAAAAAGCATTTAATTGTCGCCAATTACTTTTATATATCTACTATGTATTTATCCACGCAGCCGGCTTGTTGACACGTGACTATCGCCGGCGGGAGCGAAAGAAGTACGGACAGGAAGGCGCACGTCGCAAGTACACGTGGAAGAAGCGCTAAGCGGCAAACAACAAAGCGACGCTGAATTTCTACTCCTCAAATGTTCAATAAAAAAAAAACTATTTTATATTATATCAGAAATTTCTACTACATTTGGTTTAGAGGCTTCAGACCCAGCAGTTGCATGCCTTGCTGCAACGTTCGCTTGGCCGCACGGAAGAGCAGTAGACGTTGCGATTGCTTATCTGGACACTTCTCCTGCTTGACGGGCAACCGTTTCAGTGCGCGACTCGTTGCATTGCTGTAATTGTATGACAGTGAAGATTAAAGATTAGTTTAAGGCTCAACAATTTGCTCGAACACAGTCACGCACCACAAGCCGAACAGATAGTTGACTAATATATGAGCCTCCAACTGCTCCTTGGCCTGCCAGACACATTGGTCGAAGCGTGCCAGCTCGTAAAGCACAGCCAGCGCATCTGATGGCTCTTCAGTTAAATGCTTCCAGCTGGGCTTTATTTCTGACAGCTCAATGTCTCCGAAACGCTCTAGAAGATTGTGCAGCCGGCAGTGCGTGTATTGTAGCTTGATGCCTGTATCGCCATTAACCTGAAGTGCTTGCTGCCAGCTAAACTCATGATCCCTCTGCCGGCGCTGCTTCAGCACGTTCACAAGCACAGCCGACACTCCCAGAATATCGCAAACGTGTTCATCATTAAGTGTGCTATTAGCTTTAGTGGCTGCAAGTGGAAATTGAATAACAAAAGTGTAGACACAATAATTTTACACTTACTTGCGCTCGCAAAGCGCTTCTCCCTCATCACGTCACGCGCTTCGTTGAGCACATCACGGAGAAATACGGCTTTGCCCTGACGGGTGCTCATGCCAAGAATGCGCCCGAACTTCACATGCTGCAGTTTATCCTTTAAGCTTGCGTCCAGCGCTGTTGCTGTACTAAAGAGGGCATTGAAATGATCCGCCTGGCCATTATCGACAACATAGAGCATGCGCGTGAACTGCAGGCGCCTCTGGCGTTCCAACAGTGCTGCAATATCACGCGCCAGGTACAAGGTAGATCCATCGCTCTTTATGACAGGCACACGACGGTCATCCACAACAACAATCTCACGACCATCGTGCTCTCTTTGCAGTAGCCCCGCTAAACGTAACTGTGTGAGGACATCTCCGATGTCTCGTTGTGAGTACTGCGATTCCCACTCGTAGCTATCGAAATGCACTCCCAAACGGTCGTACACGCCTGTGAGCTCGTCTATGGTGTATTGCCGATATTTCTGCCATTCGCTGGACAAAGTTGGATCTGTGCCTGCTTCCAGCGCTGTGAACAATTCACGAGCTCGCTGAGCTAGTTGTGGATCCTCTGCGGCAGCTTTATTAGCCATGACATACGCGTTGTATAGCGATTCAATTGGTGTCTCGCGCATTTGGGTATCGCTAATATTCCCCAGTTGGACGCCAAGTGCTAGCAAGCCAAACTGGGTGCCCCAATCGCCCAGATAGTTGAGACGCGTCGTACGGTAGCCCAAATGCTGATGAAGATTTGCCAGCACATTACCTATGATAGTGGATCGCAGATGTCCCACATGGAAGGGCTTTGCTATATTTGGCGAGCTATACTCGACAACAACGTGCTCCTCTTGAAAGGCTGACGCCTTTGGTGCGACTGTGTCTGACTGAAGAAGCTGTTCTGTAAATGCATCGGGTTGAATCTTGAATTCCACTTTGGCCGCATTGCGACCATTTCGGGGTACCACACGAACTTCTTCAATAAATGTGGTATCAAACTGTTGTCTTTTTAAAGAGTCCAACAATTCATTTTCATGTTGTGCAACATCAGCCGGCAAAATCCACTGAAGCAGTGGTCTTGTAGCGGAACTGTTCTGCGCTTTAGAAGGCACTTCCAATGCATAATAAATATTTTTCAGTTGTGGCAGCTGTTTTAGATATAGAATTCAATTGAATATGTGCTTAAATAATTTATTTCATTGATTTACCTGCTCACAAATTGCGCGCCGTATCCCGCTGGTCATATTATTTATTGCACAGGGTGGCAGTGCCATAGGCAGTGTTGCAAAGTTGCTTACAGATATAATACCCACACACTGTACGACAAGCATTCAATTTGCCGGTAGATGTGGGCATATGTATAAAACGGATATTGCAGTAATTCTTTATTTGTATTTCTTTTTTAAATATTAACCTTTTTTATATTAGTACACAGTAAATCTATCAGATATAATGGAACTGGAGCTACTTTGTGCTCCTTATGTTCGTGTGTGAGCCCCATATCAGCTGTTTTCTGGGGCTGGACTGAATATTAGTTTTCTTTGCGTTCAGGCCTTTGTTTACACCAATTTAAAAAGCAAAATGCATACGGCTTATAGTGTGCAGTCAATACTAAAGCAGGGAGTTCAAATTGAAGCCATTACAGCATTTGGTAAGTAATTACCTATAACAAATAATATAGTATGATTATTTTAAAAACATTTCTACGACCAATAGGTAATCATGTCATTTTGGGCACCCGGAGCGGTCAGCTCATCATGTACTCGGTGGAAAATCAAACAGACGTCGATATGCGAATGTTCAATAAGAATTTCAGCAAGAAGCCTATTACACAAATGGAAGTGGTGGCTGCTGAAAATTTGTTATTTGTACTCACCGACAACATGATTCATGTGTGTGATGTAAGCCGGATCGAGAACAATTTCGAGTTTATGCATAGCTCTGCAGAAACTAAGGGGTGTACGTTATTCACAATGGATGTGGACACACGTAAGTCGATCACTGGTGAGGTGGCCACATTTATACGAATAGGCTGCGCTATCAAACGTCGATTGGTCTTGTTCTTCTGGAAGAAGGACAAGCTTGCTTCTCTGGAACTGGCCATTGAGCTCCTTGATGTACCCAAGGCAATGTGCTGGGTAAATCAGCTCATCTGTGTCGGTTACAAAGATGAATATATCTTATACGATGTAAGTGACGTCACTTGAATTAAAATCAATAATCTTTACACTCTATGTATTCTCCGATGCAAGATATCCTACAATCCACCGAAGATGCATAAGCTCATACTTACGTCGTCCACTATAAGCCAGGAGCCCAACATTTGTCTTATACGAAATAGTATGCTGGGCATATCCAAAGACAACTATCTAATGCTCATAGATATTGACCAATACAAAGCCACAGACAATAACGTCGACACTGGCATGAACAGAACTACATTGACGCGATGGTCAAGTCCGCTCCAGGCTCTAGGTAATTATATAATCTAAAACTTTACTATACGCACTAACCTGAGTTTTTTTTTTGCAGTTTGGGATGAGCCTTTTGCTGTTGGACGCACTAAAAATACGATCGAGGTGCGCAGCCTGGTGGGCAAGGACACTTTAGTTCAATCTATGCCGGAGCTAAAAAATACTCGATTTCTTGTTCGATCCGATAAGGGCATTATTTTCGCCGCCGCGTCATCTGAGCTGTGGTGTATACGGCTCGTGGACATTCAAATTCAGCGACAAGAATTATTGCAGCAAAAGAAATTCCAACTGGCAATTGAATTAACTGTAAGTTTACTTTAAATGTGTCTTGCACGAGTTACGCTAATATGGAATCCATTTCTAGGAAATTTCTGAAAGAGATGGCGTTGATAAAGCACAGATCATACGCCAAATACACATGTTGTATGCCAAAGAGCTCTTTACCAACAAAGAGTTTTCAGCAGCCATGAAAGAGTTTGAGAAAGCTGCCATTGATCCTTATGATGTGATACGCCTGTTCCCTAGCTTGGTCCCGGAGCCAAAAAACACTAGAGATGCTGCTGTTCCAGCATCCAGTGTACCGAAGTTAGAGGATCATGATCTTGAAAATGCGTACTTGGCGCTTATTGAATTTCTGGCGCAAGCCCGTCAACGAGAAGTGGTGAAGCTGCTCGACACCAAGAGCAGCTCAAAGTCCCTGCTGGAAATAATTGATACCACTCTGCTGAAGTGCTATCTGCAGACAAATGATGCGTTGGTTGCGCCTCTGCTGCGACTTAACCAATGCCACCTAGAGGAGTCTGAGAAAATGTTAAAGAAACACAACAAGCTTTCGGAGCTGATCATTCTCTACGATGGCAAGAAAAAGCATAGAAAGGCTCTGACACTGCTGAAGGAACAAGCGAATATTAAGGGTTCTGTATTGCAGGGACATAAACGCACGATAACTTATCTTCAGGCACTTGGCTCCGATAATCTGCCGTTAATTTTTGAATTTGCTGACTGGGTCTTGACTGAGAATCCGTTGGAAGGCTTAAGAATATTCACCGACGAGCTGATCGCCGTGGAGGCGCTGCCTCGTGCTAAAGTTCTTGACTTTCTGCTCAGCAAGCACAAGGCTCTCGTCATACCCTACCTCGAGCATATCATTTTCGAATGGAACGACACCAATACCCTGCGCCACAATGCACTTCTTAAGCAGTACAGCGAGCAGGTGCAACGCCTGCTGGCTCTGCAGGCCAAGGGGTAAGTAAGTCAGATAATTTCATATATACTAATATTGTAATTATTGTCTTATTAATTAATAGAGAAGAAACACCCGAGCTACAGCCCTTGCGCGCCAAGATGTACAAAATGCTGGAGGAGTCGCAACATTATTCGCCGGATCGCGTCTTGGATGATTTACCGACCACATCGTTGCTGGAGGAGCGAGCTCTTATTCTAGGTCGCCTCAAACAGCATGAGAAAGTGCTGGCCATATATATACAAGTCTTTGGGGATGTGGATAAAGCCAAAGCGTACGCAGAGGCGAACTACGAGGATGATGAAGAGGTGTTCAATACGCTACTCCTCATTATACTGAAGCCACCACAACAGCCACCTTATGAGGGCGTAACGTTGCATCCCGACTTTCTTAGACCCAACAAAAAAGTCGCACTGGACTTGCTCAATACATATACCATCAAAATTGAACCCACGAAGATTATCGAAGTAAGCGCCATTTAATTGCTGTTATCCCATAGCAATTTTGACTTACACTTATTCATTTGCTATTTCCAGTATCTGCCCGATGACATCTACATGCATGAGCTGAAAAATTATTTCGAGACGGTGGCTCGCATCCAAATGAACGAAAGCCACCAGCGTCAGATTATGTGCGGCCTGCTGAAAGCCGAAGCCGCTCGATTGCGAGCGTCTGTCGCCAAGGAGAAGAACAAGAGCTTCGAAATAAATGAGTCCACTCTGTGTCCCGAGTGCAGGAAACGCTTCACCAACCAAACGGCCTTTGTGCGCTTGCCAGATGGCCAGGTGGTGCATCTCTCCTGCTACGATAGAGTCGTCTCGGCGACAAAACAATAACTTTAATGTGTGATATTATTTTTATAGATATATTATTCGACAAGTGCTAAGCAAGCGTAGTTCTTGTAATTATAAATGTATATTAAACTATGGAGAAACGGTTTACTTCTAATAAATATATACAACTATATTTAAATAAGGATTTAGTGCGTATTAAACAGATTTATTTTACTATATTTACATATTTGTCTGCACGGATTGCTTATGCCTCCTCACTGCCGTCCATAAGACTATCGCCGTCTAGGTCCAGGGAGTCATTGCATATGGATAAATCGGATTCAGAGGCTGCTCGACTCAGGGGACGTAGCGGCAGCGTTAGCGACTGTTTGCTGTCCTCATTGTCCTCTTCTAGCAGGCTCGGCGAGGCTGTGCTGCAGCCGGCGTTCAGGGGCAGCTCCACGGAAGACGTGGTGTTCGTCGATGCTGGCACCGCCGTCACTCCTCCACCTGGCAGTTGAGTTTGCCTAATCAGTGCCAGACGCTGTTGGGTCAGCTCCAAGTGATGCTTGCGCCATTTGATGCGACGGTTCTGGAACCACACCTTCACCTGGGCCTCCGTCAGCTTGAGTGTGTGCGCCAGGTATAGACGTTCCGGTCCCACCATGTATTGCTGGCGCTCAAACTCCGCCTCCAGGCACTCCAGCTGCTCTGGTGTAAAGATAGTTCTTACGCGCTTATTCTTCAGTCCGCTTTTCTTCTGCGAGTCTGTGAAGACAATTAAAGAGCAAAAAATCTATTCTTAATATAAAGCTAATCTCTAATGCTAGGCTCCACTTACCCGACTTGAGCTTTTCACGTTGGAAGCTAAGCGACGCCTGCTGCGCGTGATGCTGGTGGAGCTGTTGCAAGCTCTGCAGTGCGGAGGGCGCTCCACTGACGGCGGCGGCGACAACAGCGGCAGCAGCGAAATTAGCCCGCTGCTGGGAGTGGGAGTGGGTGTGGGGATGCGGGAGAGTATGTTGCACTGCGGGCAGGTAGCGACTGCCGCTGCTATCACAATTGAAGTTATTTACACTTTGGCCATTGTTGTTGTTATTGTTGTTGCTTGTGCCATAGCTAGTGCTGCTGTTGTTGTTGTTGTTGTTGTTGCTATTGCTGTTGCTGTTGGCACTGTTGCTATTGTAGCATTTGCTGTTATTGTTATCCTGGTCGAGAGCATCCGCACCAGCAGCGCCTCCACCTGTGCCCGCTGCTGACGTGCCGCCATTGAGCGACAGATTAATGGCATTATTATACTCCTTGCTCTGCTGTTGCAGACCCAAAATGGCGGCTATTGTAAACGACTTGCCCACATCGAGGGAGGTATGCGCCGCGGCCGCCTCAACGAGCTGCGCGTGCGACGTCGCAGTCGCCAGCTGCTCCCTGTGGTGGTTGTGTGTGTGCGTGTGCGATTGTGCCTGTGTGGGTGTTGGGAGGCCAATGGGAAGTTGCTGTTGCTGCTGCTGTTGTTGTTGTTGTTGTTGTTGCTGCTGCTGTTGTTGTTGTTGCTGCTGCTGCTGCTGTTGGTGCGACTGCAGCTCCATTTGATACGAACTTTGACCCGCTGCCGTCACTGCAGCTGCCGCGGCTGCTGCTGCTAACGCCGCCGTTGGCAGTGTATGATGCGGTTGCAGCTGTCCATGCCCGTGTCCCTGTCCGTGTCCGTGTCCATGTCCATGTCCAAGTCTGTGTGCATGTGCGTGTGCCACGCTGCTGGCTTGTGTGTTATGCAATGCCAGGAAGTGTGACAAGGGATTTGCGTGATATTTGGAAGGATTCTGCAACATGCTTAGTATTTGGCACAAGTCGACGACGGCAATTCCGAGCTGTTCACCTCCGTCTCACTTGTTGGTCAGCTGAAAAATGCCAAGAGCAGTGTTAAATGTTAAATTGTCGCCACCTTGGCTATCCGCATGGCATTCAGGTGTCAACGACTGCAATTGCCACTGCAATTGTCTTCAGCTCTGATTATGCCCACAATTAAGTGGCACTTGGCCAACCACAACCAAAGCGGCCAGCGCGTGTAATCTGAGCTGCTTGAAGTGAAAAGGGAATTGCTGGCACAAGAGCCAACGGCGGGGATCATCATTCAAGTACACATTGCCTTAACCAAAGTCCAGAATCTTCAGCTTAGCCAAACAATTGACCCTGCAATGAATGGTGGCCAGCAGCAACTGGTTGATACAACGGCAAATGACCGCAGACCACTACACACACATGCACACGGACAAAGCCGTACGCATACACACACACACGCATACATACAGTCAGTTGCATAGTGAGTGCATTCATTGCACTTAATTGCAATGCTTTTCTCCTCCTCTCATTCACGCTCTATCTATCTCAGTCCCTCTCCTACTCTCTCGCTCTCTCTCTCTCTCTCTTTTAGGTTATCTGTCTGTCTCGCTCTGTGCATCTGTCCTGCTCAGCTATTGTCGCTGTCCCTGCTAGCAATTTGATAGCCTAATTGAGACTTTGTCACAGTTTGCTGCTTAATTGTTGGCATTGCTGTTGCTGTTGCTCTTGCTGTTGTTGTTGGACAGGTGCTTTAATATCCATCTGATAGCCAGACAGTTTCAGATGTATCTGTATATACATACATATATGGAGACAAATGCAAGTGCAAATTTACACATATAAATAAATGTTATATACAGACGTGGTCAAGTTGTGTGGCTTATATTGAATAAATTAGGTTCATTAAGGCGTCTAATACAAATAACTGTGGATAGCTCAGCTCAGCAGAACACCCAGACAGAGCGTGCAAACTTTGGCTTGTAAATTTAATACAAGCTACAATATTTAATAATTAAAATTAAAAAATATAAATGTAAACTTATAGAAGCTATTGGCAAAAGTACAATAAATTAATTAAATATTTCGTTGCATTTTATAATGACAAATAAATAATAATAAATAAATGCGAACTCTTATTCAATCAATCTTAAGCAATCTTGCAAATTTATTAAAATGAAAGTAAATCAAAACTAAGGCAACTTTTGTAGATTAAAAATTTATATTATTTACACATTTTATAGTCAAACTAAAGTAGAAAAGGAAATTGTACTATTTTATAATTTGAAAAAGAGAAAATTACTTTATTTCCAATTTCAATCTATTGATTTGTTATTTGTTAATGTAAAAATTTATTACATATGTATATGTATGTATTTTTAAATATATTTCTCAATATAATAAAAATACAATTTTGTAATAATAAATTATTTCAATATTATCACCGGTATATTTTCAGTATACTCGCGCATTGAAATATAAAAACAGAGATTTTCTTTTTTTTTTTTCTGTTATCTTAAATTCATGATGATTTGAGTCAACTGATGTATCGTTAAAGATCTATCATTAAGACTCTCTTTTGAAGCACGCGCTGATATTAAACTCTATATTATTATTTAGATAAATTCTTCAACGTTCGCATTCAGCGCATTCTTTTCTAAAATTAAAGCATTAAAGTGAAGTATTATAAAACAGCAAGACTGAATTTAACAATAAATGTAAGTAAGGAATAAGGTATGAAAAAAAGTAAATCGACAATGCGTTTAATACTATTAGAACTGATATACATGTATATAATACTACAAGAAGTTTTAAAATACGTAATTGTTAAAGTTAATCAAAACTAAAAAAAAAAAAAAAAAAAAAAAAAAAAAAAAAAAAAAAAAAAAAAAAAAA